>JAZHEH010000517.1:4200000-4775000 GCA_036589455.1 Ateles fusciceps | reverse complement strand
GCAGGTGCTCAGAATATTTTTCTTATCTGGAAGGGAAACACTCACTGGGTGTGTCCTGACCTTTGTTTTAAGAGCTCTCACAATATGCAGCAATTGCTAGAGCATCGACCAACTTGCCCCTGTCATTTGCAGGTCAGCCAGGGCATATGTTTCGGAAAGATGAAAGGGATGGAGGAAGATGTCAACACCCGACTCGGGTGTCTGCACAAGTCACCTCACAGGCCTGCCTCCCAAGGCCCCCAGTGACATCATCCAACACAGCCCAGCAGGACCTTATCGAGTCTCTTAATTTGTTCAATTTCCCTTCAAGCATTTATCACTACTGGACACGTCCCCATTGTTTAGTAGCTTCTGTCTCCCACCATTGGATCGTGAGCCGTACATGCGCAGAAACTTGCCTTTCTCGAACCCTTTCTAAACCCAGACCCATGGCATGGCCCAGAGAAGGTACTCTGGTGTTAGACAGTGCTGCTGCTGTGATTGAGGGTGCCAGGGTGCTTGCAGGTACAAATACACCAAAGCCATTAAAATGGCCACTGACTTGTTCAGGAGAGTGAACGAATAATGAACCAGGCAACTCTTGTACACCTACTATGTGCTAGCAGCAAACTAAGCCCCTGATACACATATCCCACTTAAATTTTAATAGTCACCCTTGGGATTTACATCTTCTATTTTTCACATGGGTAAACTGAGGCTCCGAGGCAAGGGATGACTTATCTAGAGCTGGGATTTCAGTCCTGGGCCAGACATTCACTACACCCACACCCTGTGGCTTCCTTTACGAATTATCCCAGAACCAGACCCATAGTGAGTAGCTGACACATGGTCGCTGAAAACCCAAATGTCTGCTGGACAGCATTTTCCATGAACATTCATGTTTCAACATTTTTTCCAGTGGTTTACCGGAGACATTGCTGTCCTGGAAGGACACTTCTTAGAAATATCTGTTTTCTTTCTTGCTCTTCTGTAAACAGAGCATCTAATCTCTCCCACTCTCTTGCATTTTTTTTTAAAGAATTAATTGCCCTTTTTATGGCTTTGGTGTGTTTGTACTTGGAAGCACCCTGGCACCCTTAATCACAACAGCAACATTCTCGATGAACAGAGAAAATTTGAACAGTCATTAAGCACCAGTGAATGTGGAGCGTATTAATGGGCAAACAGTAAGTCGGGGGAGAAGAAAATGTTTTTCTCTTGCAAAGTACATACGAAAAGTTGATCCAAACCAATGTGCTGCCATAAATCTGTTAATTTTGGCAAATTACTGGGAGTTAGCAGGGGCGGCTGGAGAGAATGAGGCAAAAGGTTGGCCAGAAACTGCCCACCCACTTCAGAAAGGAGAAGCTGCAAGCCAGAGGGAGCCGGTGGCTTCACTCTTTGCCCGGAAACTGGCTGCCCTTTGCTAGGGTTTCTCTGGTCTTGGAACCAGTGTCTGATCCTGTTCAGGTAGCCAGGGCCATGGCCGGATTAGGAACGCAGCCTGAAGTGCAGTGGCGGGATCTCAGCTCACTGCAACCTCCACTCTGGGTCCAAGCAATTCTCCTGTCTCAGCCTCTGGAATACCCGGGATTACAGGCATGCGCCACCACGCCCAGCTAATTGCACTCCAGCCTGGGCAACAAGAGTGAAGCTCCATCTCAAAGAAAAAAAAAAAATTATGAATGCAGCCTGATACGGGGGGAAGGGAGGCCCAGGTCTGGGGGCTGCAGCTTCATAGTGGGTTCTACAGTTCATTCCCATTTCAATTGCATTGCTGGTCCTCTCAGGGCCCCTGACCTGGGCTGCCGCCTCCCGGTCCCTTTCCTCTTCCTCCCCTACACCCAGACCCAGGCTGGCTTTGATCTGTTTCCTTTGGCCCAGACCACATATAGCTCTCTGTATTCTGAGACTGAAGTAGGTTCAGGGGCAGGGTGGGCTGCAAGAGTGTGTGTGTGGATGCAGATGACTGTGTGTCTGTCTGTGATGTGTGTGTGCATGTATGTGCATGTATGAGGGCATGTGAGTGTGTGTGCACATGAGCGTGTGCACGTGAATGTGTGCATCTGAGTATGTGTGTGTGCACACGTGTGTGTGAATGGGTGCACCTATACATATGTGTGTACAGGAGTGTGCATGTATGAATGTGTGCATGTGTGCATGTATGTGTGTGCCTTGAGTATGTGTGAATGTGTGCATGCATGTGTGTGCCCTTAGGTGTGTTCATATGTATGTGTGTGCATGTATGTCTGTGCATGCACATGTATGTGTGTGTGTGCGGTGCATGTGCTGTATGTGTGTGTGTGCGGTGCATGTGCTGTATGTGTATGTGTGGTGCATGTGATGTATGTGTACCTTGAGTATGTGCACATGTTAGTGTGTATGTGCACGAGTATGCATGTGTACACACGAATGTGCATATGTGCGCGCATGCATATGTTTGTGTGCATACAAATATGTGCATGCTGTATGTGTGTGTGTATGCACACTACAATGTGTCTGTGTATGTGCACACCAGCCTGGGCGCTGGTGTGTTACAGAGGGGGTGGGAGGAGCTGCTGGTGTCACTCAAGGCTTTTGATAACAAAGAACATTTTTTCTTCCCAATGGAAACAAAACCCAGCCTTCCAGAGGCGATCATGCCCTCTGAATCTCCCTCTTGTCACCTCCGCCTTGTTCCTCTCTGCCCCTCCTCTCTCCTCCAGAATGTTTTCTTTCTGCTGTGCTCTTTTCCTCGTCTTAGATTGCTTTCTCTTGCTGTCAGGCTTCTAGTCATCTTCTCGATTTTTTTTCCCATTTCTCATCCATATTTCTGTCTCTCACCATCACTCTGCCCTCTCCTCTGTCTCTCCCCTTTCTCTCTCTCCTTCTTTCTTCCTCTCCTCTCCCCCTGACCTGACTCGTCACCCTGCGGACTTCCCATGTGAGCAGGAAATGAAGGAGAAACACAAACGCTACTTCTCTTGGAGCAGTCTTAATTCACAGATTCCGCGGGGCACAGAGGTGATGGCAAGATGCAGAATGCCAAGTCCCCTTCTCGCCACTCCTCTGTCAGGTGGGGCCTGCAGGAGGCTCCTCTGTCCCGGGTGCCTTTTCCTGCCTCTTCCTTTTCCTGGCGGACACAATCCTCTCCTTTGCTGCCTGGGAAGTGGACTCCTGAGCCACGTACTGCCGCATGAATAGGTTAATATATTTACAGTAAATACGCTCCTGGTCAAGCCGGAGGAAGGGGCTGCTTTGGTTAAGCATTTATTACCGAGACAGGTATTTTCGATGTGTTCCACATGATTATTCGGCAAAGCTGCAATTTGGCACTTGTTCTGGGCTTGAAGGAATCGCTTCCCCAGAGGTGACCCTTGGCAGGAGATTGCATGTCACTACATGAGGAATGGCCGCGGCGGGCGTGATGGGTAGGCTGTCTGCCTTCTCTGACCTCAATCGCTTTCCTGCGGTGCGGCTGCTGGGGACGGACGAGGGTTGACACAAAGTGCTTATAATTTCCTTTGGAAAGTGGCAGAATGATAACGGGGTGCCGAGCCCCGACTGGTCGGCCTTCACAGGCTGGGGACTCCTGTTAGGAGTGGCCGTCCTAATGGGGACAGGGCGAGGCTTTGGGTAAATTAAGAGAATGCTCAGCAGGCGGGGGAGAAGGTTTCGGATTCAGGAGGCAGATTGTGATGGGACCGAAAGCCAGCGGGCCACGAAAGGAACAGGTGGCACCGAATGCCTGCTGTGTCCCTAGCGCCACACCGTGAATGTTCTCCCATGCAGCTGCAATGTCCCCATCAGTGTGAGGCCTGGCTGGAGTGCAGAGGCAGTATGGCACCAGCACAGGGGTGACAAACCCCGACCCTGTACCCACATGCTGCAGCTCTGCCCATCCCCAGCCCGGTGGCCCTGTATGAGTGACCTGACCACTCGTGTCTCGGTGTCTCTGCGTGTGAGCGGGGCAGCCTCTGTGTCTGCTCGGAGGCCTGTTCTGAGCTTCCAGGGAGCCAAGGTTGGGGCGCATGAGGAACAGGGCTGGGCACACAGCAAGCTCTGCTGGATGTTATTACTATCGATGTCTTCCCTGTTGTTGTTATTCTCTGTTTAAGAATGCAATACACGAATAGATGAGGCAGGCTTCCATCAAATAAATCAGAACACTGAGGCACCGAGACACTGAGAATTTTGCTGCCTGGCATAAAGCACTCAGGAGTTGGAACCAGGGTTAGAAGTCAGCATTCATATTCTACTTCATGTCCCTGAGGAACAGCCCTTCTGAGGATTGTCAGCCTCCCTCCCTCCCTCCCTCCCTCCATCCCTCCCTCCTTTTCTCTCCCTCCCTTCCCTCCCTCCCCTTCCTCTTTTCCTTCCTTCCTTCCTTCTTTCCTTCCCTCCCTCCCTCCCTTCCCCTCCCTCCCTCATTCCTTCCTTCTTTCCTTTCTCCCCGTATCCCTTCCTTTCTTTTCTCCCTCCCTCTCTCCTTTCTCTCCCTTTCCCTCCCTCCCTCCTTCCCTCCCCTCCCCTCCTCTTCCTTCCTTCCTTCCTCTCCTCCTTTTCCCTCCATCTCTTTCTTTTTTCTTTTCTATTAAATGTTAATTTCTCCTTTTTAATTATGAGACACGCATGGCAATTGGCCATGTAAAGGACACTTGAGACGAATCTGATCATCCCTCTGGAGAACACAGCAGCTGGGGACCATGCGGACCTGACCACTGTCAGCCTACGACGTACAATACGTATTCAATGAATGTCCTGTCTCATTCACCCTTTGTCAGAAGTCCCCTTGGACAGGTCACTCCCTATCTCTGGGCCTGAAAATATACCAGACCAGGTGCCTGGGGTCTGGGTCCTCCTGGCCCTGAATCCTGCACCCACCAAGCAGAGCAACCCTGGGTGAGTCCTGTAAACTCCCTGGACCTCAGGGCTTCCATCTGTAGAATCTGCTCATGGGAGTTGTGAGGTTTAGGGGAGGAGAGGAATGCTCTCTGGGAGCCAGCAGGGACAGGAGCATCCTGACCTCATCCTTCCAAAGCTGGGCCTAGTTTTGGCAAGACCTATAAGCATCTGGCTGGTCTAGGTTATCCTTGGAGTTTGAAAAGTAGCCAGAGGTGCGACTGTGGTTACACAAGAGTGGGGACTTTGAAAATACTGGGAGCTCTGCAGGATACATTAAAAGAAATGCTAACACTGTTTCATGACTACAGCCTGGAAGGAAGGGTCTGGAAGAAGATCATGCTAATTTAGGAGATCCCCTCTGTGCCAACTTATCTTAGGACATCTTCCAGCTTGCAGCGCCCTTTTCTTCTGTTTTTCTTTCTTTTCTTTTTTCTTGTCACCCAGGCTGGAGTGCAGTGGTGCAATCTTGGCTCACTGCAGCCTCTGCCTCCTGAGTTCAAGCAATTCTCCTGCCTCAGCCTCCCAAGTAGATGGGATTATGGGCACCCACCACCAGGGTCAGCTAATTTTTTTTGTTTTTGTATTTTTAGTAGAGGCAGGGTTTCACCATGTTGGCCAGGCTGGTCCCAAACTCCTGACCTCAGGTGATCCACCCACCTCAGCCTCCCAAAGTGCTGGGATTACAGGCATGAGCCACCACCCCTGGCCCTGTTCTTCTATTGAGTGCCTGCGTGAGCACACAGGTGGGGGTAGGTTGTGTCACCTTTAGCCAGATTTAGTCTCTCCACACAGGTATTTAAATTGGGTGTGAGGAAGTGTGCTTCAAGCTGATCACGGCTGTGGTCATGAAACGCTGTTAGCATTTCCAGGTCTGGAAGAATGGTCTGTGTCCTATAGCCATCTGGGAATATCATAACTGGCTGTCTTCTATCTCTTGTCTACTCTGAGACATGAAAATGTAACTCATAATTGTCCAACTCAGAGACTCTTTCCAACCACAGGGACAAAGAGTGGCCCTTCTCCAGTAAACCAAACCTGACCACATCGCTCTCCTCCTCACAAACTGTCTTAGTCTGAATTTCCCCAGAAGCAGACTTTCAGATAAGGAACTAGAGGCAAGACATATTTTGGGGGAAGGGATCTCAGGAGCCCCAAGAGGGGGAGTGATCTAGCCGATAAAGGGTATGACATAAAGCCGGTCATCACTGTGGGTAACTGGAGCTTACTCCAGCAGACAAATTCTAGAAAACTCTAAAACCCAAGCTTCAGAAGTTATCCCACCTGTGGAGTGAGGGAGCTGGGGTATTGATACACCATCTCCCAAGAGACACTAGCTGAGCGCTGCTTTGGATTGGGGCAGGAGAATTCCTTGGCACTTCCAGACTACCCTGTGGATCTCTAGAACAATCCTTCAGACTCAAAGATACCTACAGCTGAGCACACTGAATTAATAAGGCTGAAGGATGCAGGGTAAGTTTCCACCAAGGATGCTGGACACCCCTCTCTAAGTGTGTGTGTCTTTTAATCACAGAATCTCCCAGGCTGTTAAATGCCCCTTCCCCCATGCTTTTAAGCACTCTTTTGCTGAAATGCCATGCTTCTTACAGCCGTGTTTAACTGCCTGTGCATTTGTCTACTTGCCCCCATCCTGTGTTCCAGATGTGAGCTCCATGAGACAGACCCATGTCTTATCCAACTCTCTAGTCTCAGAATGAATGTTCAACATTAAAAAAAGCGAATCCATGGAGATGGTGTAGGCAGAGGTCCACAGGACAGGGAATTGTGTGGCAGCAGAGCCTCGAAGAGAGATGCCCAAACCCTGGTAGGTAGGCTGCCAAGGTGAAGATGCTTTTCTTTGGATTCGCCCCAGTTCTGACCATCAGTGTCCCCACCCAGCCCAATTTCAGGAACAGAAGAGGGGAGAGACAGAGCCACACCCTTATTAAAATCGAGGCCTTTGCTCACTGTGAATGGAAACAGATGAATCTGAGATCATCCTTGGCAAGAAATGCTAGGAAACAGAATCCTCCTTTTGGGATCTTGACGGTTGAATCTCAGCACAGCTTTTGGCCTTATTTCCATCCCGTTGATACCTGAAATAATTGTGAAAAGCTTGAGATCATCTCTTGGGCCCAGATACTCATAGGTGGTCCTGGGTCACTGGGAGTAAGACAATGATGGGTAGCTCATGCCAGGGACTTTGAAGAGGTGAGCGATTTTGGGCAAAGCACCTTGGCTGTGATGCCACAAGACAGGAGGTGGCCACTTCCTGTGAGACAGGAAGTGGAGAGAGATATATAGGGAAGCCATTTTCAGAGCAAGGGTGGCTTGTGGATTCATAGAGGTTCTTAATATTTCCCATACTGAGATATGAAGAGGGAAGGATGTGTTGTCCCTTACTAGCTCTCAGTTAAAACATCTTATTTCCCCCAGGGTTGGGAAAAGAAGGAAAGAAGACAGACCAGCATGGTTGCAAAATCAGAGACTTCAAGGGATTTCCAGAACCTTCTGAGATGAGAGTTTCATCATAATCCTGCCACACTTCCTAGCAAAGCTCCCTTTCTGCCACTCTCAGGAGCAGGTGACATGTTTACTTCATTTTAAGCAAATTCAACATATGGTTACTCAAGTTATTCGTTTTATAAAATGGATCCGCTACAGTAATCATTGAAGAAGCAGAATCTCCAGTACGTGTGAAAAGCAATCTGTTTTTAAAATGGATTTTGTTTTCAAGCAACTTTTTCAAAAGTAATGTTTGTGATTAGTACAACGAATAATTCTTACATGCCAGACACTGTTCTAAGATTTCCTGTTCTCATTTAATTCTTGCAACAACGTAATGAGGCTGGTGCTGTGTTTATTCCCAATTTATAGATCAAGTAAGCGAGGCATGAAAAAATAAGATAACTTGCTCAAGGCCATCCAGCTAGTAAGCCTCAGAGCCAGGTACAAACCCAGGCTGTTGGAGACAGAGTCTATAGTTTCAATTGCTACATTTTTCTGCCTCTGCACATGAGAAGGAAACTGGCTAGTATTCAGGTCTGGCCAGACTGGGAAGACCCATGCCGCCATCTGTCATGGGTGAGCTTCCAACAAGAGCAGTCCGCTCTGAACCCTCTTCTATTCTCACCTGTTCTGCTCACCTCTGGAGTTTGTAATTTGGGAGACTTGGGCCTTCCTCAATCTCTAGCTTCTATCACAGAGCCTGGAACTGTGTAGATGCGTAACGAAGCCTCTGCTGAATGAATGTTGGTGAGTGAGACAGTGCACACACACGGATTCCTTTGCAGTGATGCAAGCTGTTCACGCTGGATGCACACAGGCAGAGAAAAGAGAGAAACTGAGGCTGTCATTGGAAGGCTCAGCTCAAATCCTTTCCTACATTGAAGACCATCTTTGGTTCTACTATCTAGAAAATTCCACAGGGGGGACTGCAAACTCTTTGAATGCAAAATTCGCCTCTGTTTTATCATTGGATGCCTAATATCGGGCACAACGCTTGGCTCATAGCAGGGATACTGTATGCTGGAAGCATGAGCAATTGGTGAAGTGAGGGAATGACTGGGAGGATGAATATGTATTTCCTATCCTGCCAATGTCCAGCTCAGCAGCCCCCAAATTTGTGCAAGCATCAGGAGCTCTTGGAGAGCTTGTGACACCACCGATGGCTGGGTGCACCTCAGGAGTATTTATTTGGTCCAACAGGTCTGGGTTGGAGCCCAGGAATCTGCATTTCCGACAAGCTCCCACGTGATGCTGATGCTGCTGGTCTGGGATCTCTATTTTGAGAACCACTGGTCTGAGCAGTCCTCGCTCACTGGTTCTCAATCTTCACTGCACATTGAAATCACCTGCAGGAATTTAAGAAAATGCAGATTCCTGGGCTCCTTCCCTGGACATTCTCATGCAATTGATCTAAGGTGTGGCCAGGCATTGGGGATTTTAAAAGCTCCCAGTATGGCCAGGCAGGGTGGCTCATGCCTATAATCTCAGTACTTTGGGGGACCGAGGTTGGCGGATCACTTGAGGCCAGGAGTTTGAGACCAGCCTGGCCAACATGTTGAAATCCCATCTCTACTAAAAATACAAAAATTAGCTGGGCGAGGTGGTGTGCACCTGTAGCCCCAGCTACGCAGGAGGCTGAGGCACAAGAATCAGCTGAACTTGGGAAGTGGAGGGTAGTGAGCCAAGATCGCACCACTGCACTCCAGCCTGGGCGACAGAAAAAGACTCTCTCAAAAAAAGAAAGGAAGAAAGAAAAGAAAGAGAAAAGAAAAAAGAACAGAAAAGAAAAGGGTTCCCAGGTGTTTCAAATGCAGCATAGCCAGAAAAGCTCCAGCCCAGCATTCATCTTTGACTCCTTATCCTGACCCTCTTTGTGGCTTGATGGGTTGGAGGGCTTATGAGTGGCTTAGCTCACTTCTGTGCCTCTTGAGGCCCCCAGAAGCCACCTCCCCTGCTATATACTGTGGTTGTTCCAGGCAACAGCTTCTCAACATGCTGCTTCCCTGAGATTTCATGCCTGTTCTCTGACGCCGTGAACCCCCATCCCAGCCCCTGCCCACCCCTCATGCTGCGGTGTCTATTAAGAGCAGATGCTAAACCATTTCCAACAGGCCTTGAAGCTAATACGCTGCAGAATGGATTCAGGAGGACCTATTTCTTTGTGCGCCGAGAAAGACAGTGAATTAATGCTCGATGAAAACCTCTAGAGAACCGGAGTCAGGGCTGGGGGGAAGTTGGTGGCTAAATCAACAGTTATAAACTCGCCCAGTCATTTTTCATTATTTGGTACATTGGAAAGATATTTTCCTTTTCAAATGCAGCTGGAAATCCGTTTGGTCAACAGTCGGTCAGAAACCTCATCACCATTGCCCCTGAAAACTCACAGCCTCTGTCGGGGGGGTGAGGGGGGGGCGTGGAAGAAAAATGGCGCAGGTCCCCAGCAGAAGTCGAGGTGACCGGGCCATGAAGGGAAGTAATGGGGGCTGCAGGATATTTCAAAACTGTTACCCATGGGTCCAAACTTTTACGTGGATCTGAATATATGGTGGTTTAAACTGTGGATCTGGAGGTGAAGCCACAGGTCTCCTGTGGTTTCCAGGAGAGAACACATTCAGGTCCTGATGGCTCTAGCGTCAGCCTCACATGGCCCTTTTCTTTGCAAGGGTGTGAGCAGAGCGTGAGCTAGAGAGGAGTGAATAGAAATTAGACATGTGGCACTGCTTTCCTTTCATGCCCACAACAGGCTCCAGAAAGGGACAGATTGACCAAGGACGTGCCACCAGTGGTGGCATTTGAATAGGCAGTTCTCTTCCTGACAACCACAGTGAGAGAAAAAAACTTAGGCAGGGCAGCAGATTTTTTTTTTTTTAGTCGGAGTTTCACTCTTGTTGCCCAGGCTGGAGTGCAATGGTGCAATCTCGGCTCACCACAACCTCCGCCTCCTGGGATCAAGAGATTCTTCTGCCTCAGCCTCCCGAGTAGCTGGGATTACAGGCATGTGCCACCACACCCAGCTAATTTTTCTATTTTTGGTAGAGATGGGGTTTCTCCATGTTGGTCAGGCTGGTCTCGAACTCCCAACCTCAGGTGATCCACCTGCCTCGGACTCCCAAAGTGCTGGGATTACAGGCATGAGCCACTGCACCCGGTGTCAGGAAAGCTTATATCCTGGGGGAGTCAGGGCAGGAAAGGAGAGAGAGAGAGAAAATGATGGCTCCAAGACCACCATACTTGTTCTCTATGAGATCCGAGATGTTTCAAGGGACAAAACTCTGAGTCATTCAAAAGTTTGAGCTCAGAGGAGGTTCCGAAAAGGGTCTGCCTTCTCTATGAGCTGGGCCAAGGTCAGCCTCCCACTCAGTGATGGAACCAGGAGCCAGGGCTCCTCAGCTGGGGGACAGGGATGGCTGTTGCAAGCCTGTGGCCCCAGTGGGCATCGTTTATCTGCATTAATCAATTATTGCATTGGGTTCGGGAGTGGAGGCTGAGGAGTGGAGGCAGCTTCCCGTCATGACGGACACAGCCCACACCGTGTTTCTGGGTGAGGGGGAAGAAAGAACCCCTTCTTCAAGCGGACATAGACCTGCAAGGCCCTTGTGTAGTCAACAACCTGAATATCTGTGCTTGACATCTCTTGCTTCTTGCCTTTATTCATTTTTTTCTGGGCCATGAAGGCAAGGATATGGTGCTGCAAGGCCTTTGTGCAGTCAACAACCTGAATATCTGTACTTGGCATCCTTTGCTCCTTGCTTTTATTTTTTCCCCTCTGAACTGTGACTCAAACAGCCTTCTAACTTACTTCTTTTCTTCCATATGTAGACCCCTCTCACCGTTTTCCATACACTGATTTGCTCAGGTGCTCTCGCCTCAAACTAAACCCTTCACCAACGTTGAGATGAAGGTCTGACTATTCTTTTCTTTTTTTCTTTTTTTGAGACAGAGTCTTGCTTTGTTGCCCAGGCTGGAGTGCAGTGGTGCAATCTCGGCTCACTGCAACCTCTGCCTCCTGGGTTCAAGCGATTCTCCTGACTCAGCCTCCCGAGTAGCTGGGATTACAGATGCAGGCCACCACGCCCGGCTAATTTTTGTATTTTTAGTAGAGATGGGGTTTCACCATGTTGGCCAGGCTGGTCTTGAACTCTTGACCTCATGATTCACTCACCTCAGCCTCCCAAAGTGCTGGGATTACAGGTGTGAGCCACTGCACCCGGCCAGATCTGACTATTCTTCATGGCCTACAGGCTCTCGTATGGCCTGGCCCCTGCTCACTGCTCCCACCCTGTCCCATATCCCCTCCCCCTCCACATCTGGGCTGCAGCCACATTGGCACTTTGTTGGGCTCTCCCTGCCCCAGGGCCTTTGCATGTGCCATTCCTGCTGCCTGGAGCACTGTCTGCCCCTATGATTTGGCCTATTTGTCCTCCTTTAGGTCATTGTTCTAGAGACCATCCATTTCAGTGATGGTGGCCTCAGGGAGGCATTCCTTAACCCCCAGCTACATCACGTCTCCGCTCATAACACCATGTTCCATGTTCTCATTATGTGATTGTCACAGGAGCAATTTACATCTATCCAGTGATGATCAAAAAAGTCTCCATCTCCCTACCAGACTATGAGCCCCAAGGCAGAGACTGTGTCTGTTCGGCTCACCAGTGCCGAGTACGTAGAAAGTGCTCAATAAATATCTGTTTGATTACTTAAATCATGGACCTGCTGCCAGTTGCCTGCCATTCCTAACACTCCAAGCAAGGCACTGGGAGGTGGTTGATAAACCCCCATGGACCTCAGTTCTCCTCATGTAATCACCATAATAATAAATCTCTGTAACTATTCATAATTTATATTTATCACTTACATATATAGAAAAAGAGGACCAGAGAAGGTAAGATGCTTGCCTGCAGTCACACAGCAATGGTCAGGGGCAGAGACAGGACTAGAATCCAGAGCTTCCAGGCTCCACCTCCAGCTTGGAGAGAAAGCTTGGAGCTCAGTCACTGGTGCCTTGGGCCTGGTCTGGATGTGCGGTTCAGTTGGATGTCACTGCATCAGGTGCCAGGAGAGCCTTGGGGCAGCACTAGGACCAGATTAAAGGGGAGTAAGGGAGCATGAATCTGGCTCAGGCAACGTGAGCAGCAAGCTTGGGCAACCCTGGGCAGTCCCTTTACCCCTCTGAGCCTCGGTTTCCTCATCTGGAGCATGAGAACAATGCAGTTCTCCTTAAGGGTTTGAGTCTTGGGATCTGCCCCATGTTTGGTTTCAGGTGGAGCGTTTAGGGGACAAAGGGATCTGGAGCAAGATGAGGATGGAGGGAGAAGAGGGTGACGAGGTAGAGAAGTCAGGACGCCCAGCCAAGCTGCCAGGCTTTGCAGACTCGAAGGAGGAGCTGGATCACTAAGAATGCTAATTATGATCACAGCTGCCACAACGGTGTCTTCTGTTTGCTGCACACAGCCTAGTACCACACTGCACACTTGACCTGCTGGATCTCACTCATGCCCCACCAGGTTTTAGAAGGTACAGATGACGGGACCCATTTTCCGGATGAGGAAACTGAGGCTTGAGCACATTCACTTGGCTGGCTTTAGTGTGCATCGTGTTCTGTTATCACCTTGGGGACTTGCCAGTTTCTCCCTGCCGAACAATCAACACGCGAATGAAGCCCACATACCCGTTAAGACGTCCCTGAGAGCCCCGGCCTGGTTGGGGTCTCCTCTGGGCTTCATATGCCACAGACTCACCCACTGGAGAGCAAAAGTCCTTTCCACGAAAGTTCCTTTGATATCTGCTGTACCTGTCAGCCTGGAGCCTGGGGGGGCAGCCTGGGGCTTTGCCAGACTGGTCCAGGGCCAGCGAAGTGCCTGGTACGTGGTGAAAGGGGTCTGTAAATGTCCCACACAGGCTGGGTTTGCTCAGCAAATATTTATTACAGACATAATAAGCTGATCAACCCGAGAGGACAGTCTTTGCCCTCGGGGGAGCTCCACTGACCACTAGACACCTGGTTTATGGTACAGCTGAGCCCAACTCCGACCCCAGAGTCTTCCCTTGGCCCAAATTTTAGCCAAAGCCAAATCTCAGACAATGGCAGTTCTCTTCTCCCAGGCATTCAGCCTCATCCTTCCTTGCCTCTTCCAGTGTCTGGTGGCCCCAGGAGTACCTCGCCTTGTGGCTGCACCTCCCCAGTCTCTGGCCCCATTTTCACATGGCTGTCTCCTCTTCTCCATGTGTCTGTGTGTTCCCTCCTCTTTTTCTAAAAACACCAGTTTGCTTGAGGCCAGGAGTTTGTGACCAGCCTGGACACCATAGTGAGACCTGTCTCTAAAAAAGACTCCGGTATTAGCCAGGCGTGGTGGCATGTGCCTATAGTCCTAGCTACTTGGGAGGCTGAGATGGGAGGATTGCTTGAGCTGAGGAAGTCAAGGTGGCAGTGACTGTAATCACGCCATTGCAGTCCAGCCTGGCAGCCTGAGTGACAGAGTGAGACTCTGTCTCAAAAAAAAAAAGAAAAAGAAAAAGAAAAAAAAACACCAGTTATCGGATTTTAGGGCCCACCCTAGTCCAGTACAATCTGATCTTAATGTAATTACACCTTCCAAGACACTGTTTTTAAATAAAATCACAAGCTGAGGTTCCAGGTAGATGTGACTTGGTGGGGCGGGGCAGGGGGAGGCCTGTAGGGGGGCCAATATTTGACTCACTACATTAGGGATACTTTCTTAGGGTAAGTCAGCCAGCGCTGGATTTTATCTGCTGGGACTACCGTCCCCATAATCATAATAGTGGCCAGGATGTATGTAGAAAGCATGTAACTCTGCACTAGGCCCTATTCTAAGCGTTTCTATATATGACCTCGCCTCGTTTTCAAAATAACCCTATTAGTTGGCACATGAATCCCACTTTGCAGATGAGAAAACTGAGGACCACAGAGTAATAAGGCCAAGATCACCAAGCACATAAAGGTTTCTGGGTATCGATCAGCCCTGACCGCAGGCCCTGGCATTCCTGTGTCACTGTCTGGAGCCCGACTAGGGCAGGCAGGCCTGTCACTTGTCCCACAGGCCACAGAGCCAGGTGCCGTCTTGAAGAAGGGAACTCGAATGGAGTCTGTGGGTGCAGAGCCACGGGGAGGGGCCATTGCCACCCAGTGGGCGCCCGGGCACCCTCCCAGGCATAGCTCCTGTCGCTGCTGCCTGGGCCTGGCGTAGGCAGCCCGCAAGTAAACAGTGTCTGAAACCTATTCTCATTAGGCTAATTTACGAATAAATTACCATATTCAATGGCCTTATTTTTACTGCTCGTTAACAGGCCCGTGATAGGATGATAATTACGGGATTTTAAGTGGCTAATGGCAGCTGGGGCGTCAAAAGCAGTTTTTACGAATCTGTTTATGGCAGCGAAGGTGACAGGAGGGGGAGGGACATTGAAATGTTGAAATCACACTTTGGGAAAAAAAGCTTTAATTGTTGAGTATTTATTAGAGAGGAGGGGAAGGCTGTAATTTAAAAAATGAAACTCTGAAAAACAAAGGAAATTAATTCGTCTTCCCCCCTGCGCTGTGACCTTCAGGGAGTGGGCGAGGGGCGGTGGGATCCCAGGAGAGAGGTGCCAAGTTCAGGCAGTGAGTCCGGGCCGGTCCCCTCAGGGAAGGCACCCTGGGGCTTGGGATCTTGGCAGGAGGCCCCTCTGGGATCCAGGGAGGGGTCCTCAGAAAGGTAAGAGCCCAGCAACCCGAAAACAACGACAGTGTGGGCGCTTGATTGATTCTTCAACCCTGATCGTCGAGATCAGAACTCCTGCTAATATTTTACATGCATTATTTCATCCAACTCATTGCAAAAATGTGAAGAGCTAGTAACGATTCCTAACATATACTGAGTGCTCATATATGCTTTCTGTGTCTTAATTCACTTAAACAGAGAACCTTGTGGGATCGGTCACTACTGTTATCCCCAGTCACCATGGAGAAAACTTGAGGCACAGAGGGGTTAAGTAAGCTGCACACAATCACACAGCCAGGGACCGGATCGGCATCCATCTGGCCCTGCTTCTTGTATCACCTCCCTCTCAGTGAATCCATGGCAAGCTGGTGGGGTGGGCTTAGGGCTCCGGGCAACAGAGGAGAGAGCAGAAAGCCCAGAGAGGTTAAACCATGTGCCTGGAGTCACAGAGCCTGAGTTCAAAGGTCAGCTTCTCTGAGTCCAAACTGGCCACTGACTTGCTGACTTGCCTTGAAATGGGACTCATGAACGTAGAGATGAGAAGAGGGCATCTTGGAAAAACTCTGGATATTTTGGTGGGGCGATTTGGGGTCCATTGCTCCACCCTGTGAGCTCTGTGGGTGCCTCTCCTGGGTCCGGCCTTGTCCTCCCCACCTGCCCGGCCTCCTCCCTGCCGCCCTCGGCTCCTCATCCCCCGGCCACTGGGCCGATCCATCTCGCTCCTCCGCTTTAGCATGCAGCCCTCGGAAAACAAACACGCAGCAGCCTGACAGTGGGAATAAATATCGTGACGATGTTGATTAGCATTTGATCCCAGCTGGGTCTCTGGGAGCTGAAGTACTGGAATGTCTTGGCAGTTTTTTAATGCTGAATAATTTGATTAGATCAGTGACTGAGCCTGCTGCTCCTGGTGAGATAAACCCTCCCCCACATTACAGGGGGAGAGAGGGGGGCGGACGGAGGGCGCGCATCTGAGCCCCCAGACTTCCTGCTCCTCCACCCCCCCCTCCCAGCGTCGTCTGAGCAGCCTCCCCCTCCCCGGCTCGGACCCCTTCCTCTCTTCGTCTCTTTTCCCCGCACCCTCATCTCTTTCTCTTTCTTCTTCCTTCCTCCGCTATTCTTCCTCTTTTCCTTCTCTCCTGGGGATATTTGTCTCTCTCATTTCTTTTCTCCATCTTTTCTTCTTTTTTGTTTGCATGTTTCATCTTTCTGTTTTCTTTCCTCCCTTCTTCTCTTTTTCCTTCTAGATTCTCATTCTCTTTCTTCCCCCTCATCTCCTTTTTCTCCTTTCCTCTCCATCTCCCTCTTTGCCTCTCCCTCCTTCCCCTCTCTCCCATTCTCCATTTCTCTCCCCCTCCCCCATCTCTCTCTGTCTCTTCTTCTCTCTCCCCACTCTCTTCCTTTCTCTTTTCCTATCCCCTCTTCCTCCTGCCCCTCCCTCTTTCCCCTCCTTCATCTCTTCCCACTCCTCCCCTCCTCACTCCCGTACCCACTCCTCCTTTCATGAAGCCTTAAATACATCATTTAATCAACTCCACAATTTCAATTTCACACAGTTGTCAGCTCGAATGTCTGAGGAGGTGGTGAAGACCCCACAGATTGTGGGCAGAGGTCACAGGGCCACCAGGCCTCCCTGCTTCCTCAGACCAGACCAGCTCTCAGCCCCGGCCTCCTCCCACACCACCCACCCACCCTTCTGCAGCCAGCGGAGGAGGGATTTTGGAGGGTTCTGCTTTTCCTGTGGCAACTGTCAATCAGTCATGTAGATGTTTCTCTTGTCATCAGTGTGAAATCACCAAAGTGGCCTCATTATCTGCTTACTCCAAATTTGGAGGCAATATTTCTGTTTGAAGGATAATCTCCATTTAAAACAAAAAATAACATCTTCTCAGGTAGAGGGGGAAGAAGAGGCAAGGAAGATGAGTTTGGAACCAGCCAAGAAAAAATGAATTATCTGGGCTTTTTGATCCATACACACACGCACGCACGCACGCACGCACGAAGTCCTTTACTGCCCTAACCTAATACAGAGCCCATGTTTCCTGAAAACTGTTTAATTTTTTCCCAGCTGGGGTGGGAGTGGGCTGGGAGGGAGAGGAAGGTCCATGTGACTTTAACGTATCTACCCTTTCTTAGATTCCTGTCTGCTTAATCACATCTGAACCACACTAAAGGCATTGCTACTATAACAAAAAAGTAATTGGATCAGATGGACAGGATGGAGTGGTGAAGGCTTAGGTTCTTATGCAGATTCAATTAGCAGCACTTCCCCAAGGCTGGGTATGGGGGATGTGTGTATGAACCCCATTAGTGGTGGGGAATGCTGTCTGTTCTCTCCAGTGGCATTGCAAAGCTGTCTGACCTCCCCCCTTCCACCCCTGTCGTCTTATCACCGCAGAGTCAGACCCCAGCTTTATTTATTTTTCTCAAATGGATCCAGAAATGGCTGGGGGAGGCACTTCCCAATAATTGAGTGCTGGCTTTGTCGGGAAAAGCCACACTCAGGGCTCCAAGTGTCTTCCAAGCTGCTGTGTGTGGGTGGAATCAGGTTGAGCTGACTGTGTGGCGATGGGGGGTGGGGTGGCGGGGAGCATTGAAATCAATCCTGGTTTTGTCACTTGTGTGACCTTAAATAAACCTGCAGCCTCTCAGAGCCTAGGTCTTCTCATCTGCAAAACTGGGGCAATAGAAAACCTACCCCACACTCCTCATGGGGACCGTAGGAAGGGTAAAATGTGACAAAACTGGGGACCCCCCTTTTACCCCCTCCCACCATGTCCTGATTATGCAATTATTGTGGCGCTGGTCATTTACTGACCACACAGAGATCTGTGCCCATCTTACTGCTGCATGAGCTTGGTTCCACCTCTCTCATGTCTCCGAGACTCAGTTTTCCCATCCGCAAAATGGGGCTATTTGTGCCTCCTGGCAGGATGCTGGTGAGTCCTGAATCAAATGTGCACAGTGCCTCTCACTCCGGACTCCTCACCTCTATCCCCTTCTCCAATTTTTACCTACAGGCATTGAAGCATTTCCTTGGGATGGTCTGTGCTAATTTAACTTCCTGACTAACTTTCCTGCTAAAAATAAAGCTGACCTCACATCTGCAAGCTGCAGTGTGGTCTCTGAAAAGGGTATTATTGAAACTTGAATATGTGGTCCTGGTGCCCGGCGTAATGCTAGGCACATAGTGAATGAATGAATGGATGGATGGGTGGATGGATGGGTGGGTGGATGGATGGATGGGTGGATGGATGGATAGATGGATGGATAAATGGGTGGATGGGTGGAGGTATGGGTGAATGGATGGATGGATGGATGGTGGTTGGGTGGATGGATGGATGGATGGTGGATGGGTAGATGGATGGATGGATGGTACATGGGTAGATAGATGAATGGATGGGTGGATGAATGGATAGATGGACAGGTGGATGGATGGATGGATGGATGAGTAGATGGATGGGTGCATGGATGGATGAGTGGATGGATGAGTGGATGGATGGGAGGATGGATGGATGGATGGGTAAATGGATGGATGGCTAGAAAGATGGATGGGTGGTGGATGGGTGCATGGATGAATGGATGGGTGGATGAATGAATGCATGGATGGGTGGATGGATGAATGGATGGGTGGATGGATGGATGGATGGGTAGATGGATGGATGGCTAGAAAGATGGATGGATGGTGGATGGGTGAATGGATGAATGGATGGATGGATGAATGAATGCATGGATGGGTGGATGGATGGATGGATGGGTGGATGGATGGTGGATGAATGGATGGATGAATGGATGGGTGGATGGATGGATGGATGGGTAGATGGATGGAGGGCTAGAAAGATGGATGGATGGTGGATGGGTGAATGGATGAATGGATGGATGGATGAATGAATGCATGGATGGGTGGATGGATGGATGGATGGATGGTGGATGGGTGGATGGATGGATGGATGGATGGGTAGATGGATGGATGGCTAGAAGGATGGATGGTGGATGGGTGAATGGATGAATGGATGGGTGGATGAATGAATGCATGGATGAGTGGATGGATGGATGGATGGGTAATTCGATGAATGGATGGATGGATGGATGAGTGGATGAATGGATGAATGAGTGAATGAAAGTTCCTGGGCAGGTTGGGTGTGCGATGCTTGCTGTGTGAATAAATGAATGAATGAATGAATGAGAACTCTGCTATCTGCAAGCCATTGTTTCCTGTCATTTTCTGCAGGTCCCAGCCCTGCCTTCCCTACCGTGGCATTCTGAAGTTTCAGAACACAGGAGCCAACAAGAAACTGGGAATAAAGGGGTTTGATCTGCACAGCACAAACACCTCTCGCAAAAAGAGGAATATAAAAAAATGCCAATTCCTTCTATGGGGGAAGAGAAGGCGTCGAGACATGTTAAACGGTTAGGAAGACGGTGGCTGTTGTTTTCCCCTCTTCCTTGTGCAGGCTGAAGGCGGGGTGAGGGGGGAGAGGTTCATTATTTTTCCGCACTCTGAAGGCAGGTGAACAGGGAAAAGCAAACTGCAGCCTGCCATCGCATTCAGCGCCTTTGAAACACATAGAACTCTCAAGGCAAGGGAAGGGTTTGATGCAATTTAAAAAAGACAACTCCCACACCTCTCAGATCCATATGTTTCCATTCAAGATCTCGTTTCCCTCCGAGGCTGCTGCTACCGCGGGCTTTGCAGTCGGCCCGGCTGTTCTGCTGACGCTTTGAGGACCCGTGGCTTGTGGAGGAGGCAGACGGGCTGAGCAACTGCACGGTGGGCTCGACGTGCCAACGGCAGGCTCTGGGCCGAGCTGCAGCGGCAAAGTGGTGCCTGGCGCCATGTGGTGCCCCGCGCCTGTGTGTGATCAGGTGGTTGCTGTCTGGAGGAAGGTAAGAAGGTGAAAAATACAAGGAAGCAAATCAATAAAATAGTGTATGTGTACAGACCAGGGCTCAGGGCTATGACTGTGTGTCCTTTCTCTCTGTAACGGGGTCAGACTTCAAGTGGTTTTGTTTTCTTTTCCCGAAGTGACTTCCTTGTGTTATAAACAGGTGTGTCTTTGACAAAGAAGGTTTTGTGGTCAACTGAGTTTGGGAAATACCAGGTTCATCTGATCTCTCTCCTTCCCTCTCTCCCTCCCTTCCTCCCTTCTTTCTTCTCATCCATCCATTGTCCATTTATCTATCCATCCATCCTTCCATCTTGTTTTTTTATTTAGTTTATTCTCTTTCTCCCTCTTTTCCTTTCTTTCCCTCTCCTTCCTTTCCTTTCTTCCTTTCTTTCCCACTTTTCTCCTTCCTCCTTCCCTCTCTCCTATCCATCCAACCATTATCTATCCTTCCATCCATCCATCTATCCATTCATCTATCCATCCATCCATAGCAAGGCAGTTGAGAACCTGCCTTCGAGGACCTCAGAGTGAGTGGGCAGAGACAGAAAGTAAGAAAAAAGTAGACATTAGAGTTTCAATTGGTGAGTGCTGTGAAGGAAATAAGAGTAATAAAAAGAGAGTGACTGGGTGAAGAGTGATGAGTGCAGACAGATGGAAGAACTGGTGGGGTGGGGACAGATTTTAGGCAGAGGAAACAGCAAGTGTAAGAACTCTGAGATGGGAATGAGATGGGTTTGTTCAAATAATAGAAGGCATCCAGGGCAGCCACAGAGGCAGGGGCACGTGGGATGACCAGAGCTATATGGGGCACTATGGGAAGCTACTGGATGTTTTAAGCCAAGGAATAGCATGGTCTGATCCAGCTTTTATAGCTAGCTGCCCCAGTAGGGCTCCAGTGCCCGGCATTCAGTCAAAGCTAAACCATCATCATTGTAACAAATTGGACTGCTTCCATCTACCAGGGCTAAGCTAAGCCACAGGCTTAGCTCTCATCACCAGAGTTAGATTTTCTCCTCCAGACATGGCTTGAGGTCTCCTCATTCAACCCTGATCAACAATGGTGGGAGTTTTTTCCAACTCATCTGGACGCAAACTCATATTCACCAGCATGATGTTCAATTACCAAACTGGAAAAAAGTCAAATAAAAAGGCAAGTAATTTCTTGTCCTTGCAAAGGTGGATGAATGAAAGAATAAGTCCAATTGGTTGATGGGTGCTTAGGGTGTCCTGCAGTCTTTGTGTGGGAGACACATGGTTTCTTTCTGGGAGCACAGCAATTAAAACCACACAGAAACGTGCTCCCAAGCAACGTTAGGGAGAGACACAGGAAAAGGACTCTCAAGCAACTCTTCCTCTGCATACATTCAAACTCACTGAAATCTTGCTCTTGCTGGAAATCATGATTATTTAAATGATTATTTGTAACAATAATAATAAAACCAAGATGTATTGAGCTGCCTACTAGGTGGCAGACTCTGGGCCAGGAGTTTCACTCTCATAATCCTATTATGTTGTGGCTTTTATTTTCCTGAATTCAAACCTGAGAAACTGAGGCTCAGCAAGGTTTGGAAACCTGTGAAGGAACATACAGATCTCAGTAGCCAGCTCTGGATCCAAACCCAGCCTGTCCGGGTCCCAAGCTCACCTCCCTCCTCCTGACAAGACCCCGTTCTTGACACCTTCAAAAACGTGTGTCTAGAAATGTGTGTACAGTTGTTGAGAACATCTGGCAGCCCGTCATAAACAAAATCTCTCTCGTTCAAGTTGTTGTTGTTATCACTGTTGTAAATATCAGTTACTGACCCACTGGAATCTACAGGATCTGGTGTGATTTTAGCTGCGTTCAGTCTCTGCTTGTCACCCGGGAAGTGTACGTGAGATTTGATCAGAATTTCACAAAACCAGGCTGAGCCTGTGTGGAGCTGTCAGATGAAATAATTTGTCAGTGATGACTGTGTGAATTCGTAAATATTTATGAATTCACAAGTTATAAATGTGCAGCTTTCGGGAGGGTGGAATTTGATGCTCACCAATCACAGATTACAATGAATATTTACAGAAACCCCAATCTGCTAATATTAGTTCTTTGTGCTTACGAAAAAGCTTTTCTTGGGATTGTAACCCTTTTGGGCTAAAAGCGTCTGCGGGAAAAGAAGTATAGTTAAAGGAATAAGCTCCCCCCAATAAAAAAAATAATGCATTCATGATCCATTACATTTGTATAGCATTTATGATTCTCACAGTATTCACATATGCGTTATGCCTCTTGCCAGTCATTCTAAAGCTGTTTGTTGAATCGGTTTTGAACTGAATTGGATTGAAAAGCTCAAGACAGCAGGTGGTCAAAAAGACCAATTTTTTTTTTTTTTTTTTTTTTTTTTTTTTTTTTTTTACTTCTTTTTGAGTGACCTGCCTGTTCGGAGACTTTGTGCATCCCTCGGAATCCATTTCTACAAAAGACAGCGTTCCCAAAGTTCCTTGTGGACATACCACCCTCTTAACACTTCCCATTAAACACCGTTGCCAGGAAGGCACTGAGCCTGAGGCCTGCTCTCTCTTTGTTAAAAAATATTAGTAAGCATTGGAAAAGTGTTAAAGGCAGAGTAACACCAAGTTGAGACTTTCTTGTTGATGAAGGCAGAAGAAAATGAAAGAGAAGCCGAAAGTGGATGAGTTTCCGTTCCCAAGAGGCCAAGTGGCACAGTGAGGTGTTTAGGAGCAGAGACCCTGGGCCCAGGTTGAGCTTCCTAGCTTTGTGAACTTGACCAAGGATTTCACTCTCTATGTCTCAGTTAATATATCTGTGAAATGGGGATAGTAATAGTACTTAATTTAAAGGGTCGCTCTGATCAGGATGGCATGAGCTGATGTCTAGAAAGCACCAAGAACTGGAAGATGGCAAATGTTCTTTGTTAAACAAATACATGAGTCAGGACTAAAGGCACCCCAAGTTTCAAGCCATTATGAGGATTCAAGGAGAACCAGTGGGGTCTGAGCCCTGCATGTCTAATCTCACCGAATGGGTGGCCAGAGCCAGGCTCTTAGCACATCTGTAAGTTCAGAGGGAAGGGGGTTGCTAGATGGCCTCAGAAAGTCCTTGTCTCATAGGGTCCCCCTCAGCAGCCTGGGACCAGGAACTGGAGGTGACGCTCATCTATTTATAGCCCACAGCAGGACTGTTTATAGGAAGTTGCCTGGAAAGGGAGTCACAGCAGGACACCAGCTTGCATCCTACTCGCTCCTGGTTTTCTACGCCCCCATTCCATCCGTCAACCCCAGTCCAATCTTCTGCCCTCGGGAGGGCCACCATTGGACACTAAGGGCTCTCCCATGCCAAGAGAGCTGTAGTTTTGTAAAGGGAGACACCCACTGTCAGAGGTATTTTCCAACTTGAAGTTTTCCTACGTGGCAGATTGGTGTGGTTCTGCTTCTTCTGAACAGCTGCCAGACCTCAGTTTTCCCATCTGCAAAATGGGAGCAAAAGATTATTATCTACATCTAACATTGTTATCTTTTATCTACAACTAAGGCTCGTTTGTATTCCACAGGCACTAGTACAAATGAACAACCACCTTCCCCTGTGTGACTGTGTATATACAGTCTGTGCAAACAACGGTCACTTTCATCACCCTGCTGACACAGGTCTCCATGGGGCTCCCTCAGCTCAGAGCTGGGCACTTCCGTAGAAGCTTTACCAAGAGGCACCCGTTAGGGAGAAAAGAGACATCACCCTTCTAAGCTAATATCCTCTTCTTCCACGTACAGAGAGTGGGGGAGATAAGGGAAACGGGAACAGGCTTAAATAATCTGCTACCTGCTAAAACAAAAAGAATGATTGTCATTTCTTAAATTGTCTCTGCAACACTAAATATACCTGTTTTACTTAAAGCTCAACATGTTGTCATTTTGTAGTGTTTATTGCCCTCATTGTGCAGATGGAGAAACTGAGGCTGAGTCCTGTAGCTGTCAGGAAGTAAAGCCACACAGATCTTCAGGATGCTAGTGGCAGAAGATTTCTCACAGTGTGCACTCGATGTGGACACTTCCCTACCTCTCCTTCTAATGAAAAAAGCAAGTACGCATCCGGTCAGGCGGTTTTCCAATCAGTTTACATGTACTGTCTTATTCTATCTTCATAACTGGTAGGAAGTAGGGACTTTTATCGCCATCAGCTGACACACATGGCAGTTGAGGTTCAGAGAGGTTAAGTAAGTGGCCCAGGGACACACAGCTAGAAAGTAGAGAAGGCCAGATTCTACCTTAGCAGGCTGATGCTTGTCCCCCAGACCCCCAAGGCAACACTAGCAATGAATGTAGTGGGCTTGTGGGTCCTTAACGGTTGAAGCCACCCTGCAATAATGCCCACTTCCAACACCCAGCCTGGCACAGAGTATGACTTCACAAATATTTGTCAAATGAATTTTTAGAAAATGCACCAGTCTTTCCGATCCTTAAAAATATCAACTTATAAACAGATATGTCAAGGAGCAATTATTCACATTACTCAAGATGTCTTCATTTTATAAAAAGGATTTACATCAGTGTTTCTTTAAATAGCAAGTCCCCTAGTGCATTTAAAAATACGATTCAATTTATAGCTCAGAATTACACACGCGCTGTCGGAAGCCCTTGCGTGAATAAAGGGAGCTGGCATGAGCGTCATTCATTCATCTGGCTTTTCAGCAGGCAATTATTTAGCACCTACTATGTACCACGTATTCCGTAAGGAGCTGGGGGATTCCGAAGTAACCATCATGGCCTCAGCCTTCAAGGAGCACTCAGTTTTGTATGATAGGGAGGTAATTAACAGATGAATTTTCCAACTTGGAAATGAATTAATGCTTTAAGAAAAGAAAGAAAAGAGCCCGCTGCCTTAAATCTGGGCATGCTGGGTAAGGGAGACATTCCTGAAGAAGGGCAACGTGAGCTGGGCCTTGTGAGATGCGTAGCAGCTCACCAGTTAGAAATTATCCTAGTATTAAACAATTTCCCCAAGATTAGAACCTTAAATATATGTGTGTATATATTTAATATCCATCAGGTTTCATAAACAATACTGTTTCTAGGCAAGTGTGGTTATGGTTCATTCTCATGTCATTCTTGGAACTTTTGCAAATATTTTCAGACAATCTCTCTCAGTTGATTATCAAAACAGTATTGGGAGGTGAGAGTGGTGTGGAGCTTTCCTTTTGTGTTATTTTATTAGAAAAGTAGTGCAGGTACACTGCTAAAAATACAGGCAAGGAAGACATCAATGTGATCTGAAATTCCTATCCCATCATAGCTAAGATAAATAGTTCAACCTGTAGCCTTCAAAGTCTTTCTTTCAGTGAATGTGTATTGTTTGTTTACAAAAAAATAAGTTGTTTTTGGTTTCATGATTTGCAACAAGCTCAACACAGGGAGAATATTTATCCACGTCATTCGATAGTTTTCTACAGCAATTCACAACGGCAAAATCGTGAAACCAACCCCCCATGCCTATCAATCAACAAGTAGATAAAGAAACTCTGGTATGTATATACAATGGAGTACTACTCAGCCGTAAAAAGGAATGAATTAACAGCATTTGCAATGACCTGGATGAGATTGGAGACTATTATTCTAAGTGAAGTAACTCAGAAATGGAAAACCAAACATGATATGTTCTCACTGATATGTGGGAGCTAGCTGTGAGGACACAGAGGCATAAGAATGTACAATGGACTTTGGGGACTTGGGGGGAAGAGTGGGAGGGGGCGAAGGATAAAAGACAACAAATATGGTGCCATGTACACTGCTCGGTTGGGCCCAGAGAGACAAACACAGAGAGCTTTCCACACTGAGGCAAGCCTCCCTGCCTGGAGGTCTCCTGGCAATTTAGAGCTTCCCTTGTTGGTTACAAAGGCTGGTCAGCTAAGGCAATCAGACAGAGTGGTGCTCACTGGGACATCTGCTAATGGCTGTGCTGGGAGGAGGGACAGCTGGCAGGCAGATGATTCAGTCCCCGCAATCAGCCTGAGCATGCACCAGGTTCTCACAAATTTCCACTGAAGGACTTACTCATGTAACCGAATACCACCTGTAACCCAATAACTTACAGAAAAATAAAATTAAAAAAAAGGAAACAGTGGCCCTTAAAAATGTTTTTCTACAGAAATTTTTTAAATGGTTTTGTTCTTTCCATTCACGTGTGTGTATAGATATTTACCAACCTGCTAGTGATGGATGACTAGGTTGTTTCCAATTGCTTTCTCCTAATGTAAATAATGCTGTGTTGAACATCCTAGTTACTACGTATTTGCTGTATATATCCATGTTAATTTCCTCCTACTATCCCCCATCCCAACCAAGTAATAATCACTAGGTCAAGACATAGGCATGGAATAAGCCTCTGGGGGCAGGATGCATGCTCCCCATGTCACAAGAGAAATAACAACGTGTCTAGGATCTAAGCAAGGCCTCCTGTCTGTCAATCCCAAAGCTCCTCCCTCTCACATGACCCACTAAGGTCTCTTCACCATCAGAGAAGAACCAAGCCCCACAACCCTTAGAATCCTATAGGAGGGAATAGGATTGGGCAGGGAAGGAAAGAGACATGAATTGATGCTGGGCGATTTTTTTTTCTTCCATTCGGACCCTGTTTATGGCCCAGAGAGACGAACACAGCGAACTTTCCAGACTGAGGTAAGCCCTTGCAATGTCTCGCTCCTCTACCTCCCTGCCTGGAGGTCTCCTGGCAATTTAGAGCTTCCCTTGTTGGTTACAAAGGCTGGTCGGCTTAGGCAGTCAGACAGAGCCGTGCTCACTGGGACTTCTGCTGATGACTGTGCTGGGAGGAGGGTCAGTTGGCAGGCAGATGATTCGCTCCCACACTTAGTCTGAGACCTTGAGGTGGGCATAGGGATGTGATGTTATGATCCGGGGCCTCTAGACCTCAATTTTCCCATCTGTGGAACAAGGAGTATAGACCCGGGCAGTTATTTCATCTGTAGGGGGTCTGAGGGTGCAGTGTTCCAGGCAGGAGTCCAGGCTCAGCTGGGAGATCTGGGGAAGGTAGCTTAGCCTCTCTGAACCTCCTTCAAGTCAACAGAGATCTAAGGGCCGCCCTGCTGCGTGCTGGACGCTGCTTCCGATGCTGGGGTTGTGGAAGTGAACACAGCAGAACCGCCCCTGCTCCCCAGGAGCCCCCGTCTCAGACAGACCATAAACAGACAACCACTAAGC
Organism: Ateles fusciceps; assembly: GCA_036589455.1. Classification (NCBI taxonomy): domain Eukaryota; kingdom Metazoa; phylum Chordata; class Mammalia; order Primates; family Atelidae; genus Ateles; species Ateles fusciceps. Next base: position 4,747,819 of record JAZHEH010000517.1, on the reverse strand, counting down.
AAGTGACCAGGCGAGGTAATTTCCACCACAGTAGGTGCTGGGAAGAACATGAACCCACTGAGGTGACAGAGATGGACTGGGGCTGCGGGCAGCTTGGGATTAAAGACACAGTTTTAGATGTGGGTCTTTCTAAGATAAAACCGTAATAGGCCAGGAGTGGTGGCTCACGTCTGTAATCCCAGCACTTTGGGAGGCTGAGGCAGGCAGATCACTTGAGGTCAGGAGTTTGAGACCAGCCTGGCCAACACGGTGAAACCCTATCTCTGCTAAAAATACAAAAATTAGACGAGTGTGGTGGCACGTGCCTGTAATCCCAGTTACTCAGGAGGCTGAGGCAGGAGAATCGCTTGAACTCAGGAGGCAGAGGTTGCAGTGAGTCGAGATTGTGCCACTGCACTCCAGCCTGGGTGACAGAGTGAGATTCTGTCTCAAAAACAAAACAAAACAAAACAACATAATAAAGGATAAGAGGCCAGAAGTGAAAGAAGGGCAGGCCAGCATTCACCAGGGTGGCTTCACGTTGTAATCAGTCAGAGAAGTTAAAAATGCCGATTCCCCAGACCCAATTCCCAGGCTGTCTGATGTCATCGGTCTGGGGTAGGACCAGGGCATCATCAGTGTTTTAGAAAGCTCCCCCAGAAGATTCCAATGTGCACTTGGGTGGTTTGGGGGGATTACACTTTAGGCCGGGGAGTGGCAGATGCAATGCTCCAAGGTGAGTTTATCCTGTTCCTGGAACAGGGTACTGGGAACTGCAGCAGGTTGGCCAGGGGGATAGGAACACAGGGTGAACCTGGTGTCCACGAAGGCCAGATGCATGGAGTAGGGATGTGGGAGGAGAGAGAGGAAGTTCATTTTCAGGCTGCCCATGAGACAAGAGGGCCTCCGTGGTCTTGCTAGTAAAACAGGCACCAAAGTGTCCCTATTATACCCCAGAAGAAGTACCCAGAGGGAGCTGCGGCTGCTAGGCTGCAAATCAGAGGAGGGGGGTAGTGGGAGGGGCTCAGTCACACTGCAAGAGGGCCTTCTGCTCAGGGCATGAGTGTCAGGTAACTAAAAAACAACAGCCACTAGTTGAAAGTTGGTCCAAGCTGCTAGTCCTGGTCTGATCTGTCTTCACACGCATCTCATAGAAGACATGCTCCTCCAGATGTTCCCATAGGAGAGGGATTCCAAAAACACTGCTGCCCTCCCACTGTTCAAAGCACAGGGCTTGGCCGTGCACTGAAGGCTCTGACAAGTCCTGCAGTCAGGAGCCTCATGGGATCTGTTTAAACTTACAAGAGAGGAAGGCTGGCTGGCTCTACCAGCCCATGCAGGAGGCAGCAGAAATGGCACCACTGCTAAGTGGCATTCCAAGCTCTTCCCTAAAATGGTCCTCCCCCACCTCCCACTGGTCACACCCTATCCCATCGCCTGGGTTCTTCCTTCACAGTGATTGTCCAAATTCACTCCATGAATTTGCCTTGCTTGTGTATTTGCTTACTGTTTCATCCCTTCTGCCTGCAGTGGCACCTGGTATAGACTAGATGCTCAGTTAATCTCAGTTTGATTGAACAAATAAATGAACGTAGTTACAGATAGGACAGGCACAGGATTCAAACAGATGGCGTGCAGATTCTAAGCTATGCTCCATGATAGCTTTGTGACCTTGGACCACTTAAACCCAATGAGCCTCATCTGTGAAAAAGGATGAAGTAATTGGACTTATCTTGTCGGTAGCGTTGTGAGACTTCACAGGCTCCAAACACGGGAGGGATCTCGTGCTCGACATGGGACGGAGTCGTATACCACCCTTGACTCCATTTTGCAGTTAAAATTAATACTGTGTGACTGACGGAATCCTGTATTTGGGCATTCATTGCGTAGGGGCTTAAGGAGTCTTTATTTATTTCAGTCCTTCTGACCTTTTCCTCCATGTAGGGCTTTTAGAAACATCTAAGTTTGTTTCTGGAGGCACCTTGGCATATTTTGAGGAAACATGCTTGCAATAATTAATTGCAGTAGCAGGAGCCCCATAGGCATGGGGGGGTACAGGCAGAGAGATGTTGACAACAGGAATGAAGGCGAGCCGACATTCAGGAGGGAAACTGACTGCTGCATTGAAGTTTTGAGCTGTGAACTTTCCCAGCTGCAGACAAAACCTCAGATCCTTGTGTGTGTGTGTGTGTGTGTGTGTGTGTATTCAGCACCATGTTTAAGCATGTGTACGTGGGTGTGCACACATGCTTGTACACACGTGTGTTTTCCAAAGTTGCTTTCCGCAAAAATTAAAGAAAAAAAGATTTGTTTCTTTCTAAACTTGCAATTTCAGCACCTGCCTGTTTGGGTAAATTAGACAAGGATTATTTCTTTTGTCTTCTCTCTTCTTTATTTTTTTTCCCCCTTCCAAACCCAGAAATTCCATGAGAAGTGTTTTTAAGAGTGCTAACTGACAAGTGTACACATGCCGTCCGCAGCCAGAGAGCAAGCAGCACAGTCGCTAACTTGTTAGACAGGAGCTAGATTACAATCATAAATAAATGATTTGCTGTCTCCTTGCATTCAGACTTGTAGCTTTTAAAGTGTGCCTGTCATCGCGGAATCAGATTTAGTCAAATGCTGTGTAACTGCAAAATTATCCTATCCTTACCTTTTTATTCTCCTTATAATGGACAGTTAAATTGGATTTTCAAATTTGAAGTGCATATGTTTTTCAAATCCCCAGAGGCTGTCTATTTTTTCATTTCTAAAGCAACTCACTAATGTTTATCATTACCACACAGAAATATTACAATTCTTAAGGGGCGCCTTACAAAATCAGCGCAGGAGAAATGTGCTTTATCGTCTCAAAATGAAACCAATTTCTCAGCTGATTTGCAATTTATTTACATGTTAGCATTTGATTTCTGGCTGATTTATAACCCCACATGGCTCTGTCTCAGGGTTTATTTAGAAAGCAGGCAACAGTGGTCGGGGGAGAGGCTGCAGAGCGCAGCGTGGCATGGGATGCTGCTTCCCCAGTCAGGCTGGAGTCCACAGCGCCACTCCCAAGTCTCCTGGTTTAACTTCGCCTTCAGCGAATCCAGTGCCCCAGTGCGTACGAATACGCAGGATGCTAGGCGCAGCCACTGCGTGGAGGTGAGACGCTGAAGGACAGTTTTTCAGAAGGAATATTTTTGTTCCTCTGCAGTGAACGGGGATGGCGGTAGAGGAAGTGGAGAAGACGCCTGGGGTATATTGGGCTTTCATTCTTTGGCTCATTCACATAACTTTAATGGCTAATGTGACGCCTGAATTCAGGAAGTATTGGAATTGACAGTGAGGACTTCATTGGGGTTTATTGCTTCATCTGTCTGACCATGTATTCATTGACATCTCTTCCATACATCTCTCTAGCTGTTCCTCCATTTATCCATCTGCGTGTCCATTCATTTTCCCATCTACCTACCAATCTATCTGCTTATCCATCATCCATTCATCTACTGACCCATGTATCCATCCATCCCTTTGCCCATCCACTTTTCCACCTGCCAATCCATCCACATACCCATCATTCATCTATCCATCTGTCCATTTTCCCATTCACTTACCCATCTATCAACCTATCCACTTATTATCATTCATTCATCTATCTATATATCCATTCATCCATCCACCCACTGACCAGTTTATCCATCCATCCATCCATCCACCCACCCACCCACCCACCTATCTACCCATCTAACTATGAGTCCATCCAACCATCCATTCCACACTTACCAATACAGTCCTTTGGATTGAGTACTAGGGAATTAGAGATGACCAAGAAATTGCTCACAAAGCTCATGGATAAGAGGAGGAGCCATGCACATACCTGTCGGGATCATGGTGAAGTTCAAAGTACTTAATGCATATAAAAAGGCCTAACAAACTATACATCATTTAAAAATATAACATATATGTAAACTATGTAATGAGTTAGAGCAGCCTGCTTCCTTCTCTCTAGCTGTGGAACCACAGGCAAACAACTTTCTCTTACCAAGCCTTGGTTTCCTCATCTATAAAATGGGAAGAGAGATAATAATAATAATAATAATATCCCTGGCAGGGCCTTGGCAGAATTTGATGAGATAACCTATATAAAGCACTTAGCCTAGCGTCAGGCCATAGTTAGCACTTGATACACTTTCTTCTTCTTACTTTTGTGATTGTTGCATGAATAATAAGGACAGAGGAGGAAAAATCAATTATGTCAAACTGAGAAGATGAGGAACAATATCTGAGCTGGGTTTATAGAAGAGGGAAGCTTTCCTCAGGTACCAGAAGGGAAGGGTGTGGCCAGCAGAGAGAGCAGCTTGCACAAAATCTGAGGGTACAACTGAATATTCAACAAAAGGTGAGAGGGATGTGGCAGGAGCATGGGACCCGTGGGCAGAAGGGGAGAAGGTACATGTGTTGAAATAGACCTCAAAGGCCTTGCATTTTAGGATGTTGAACTTGGGATCCCCCCCCTACCTCAGGGGATGACAGAAAGCCATTGGAAGGCCTTCATCAAGGACATGGCCCCATCCAATTGGCATCTCAGGGGGCTCCATCATACGGAGAACAAAGGTGGAGGAAGGGAGCCTGGACAGTGGATGGAGAAACAGCTCCCTGGGTAGCAAAGGAGGCAGGACACAGTGTGCTGGTGCCGAGCTGGTGAGAAGGGGCAGATTCCAGATATGAGTTTTTAAGCAGAATCAGTGGGGACGTGGGCACCCATTGGAGAGAAGAAGGGGGATAATGAGGGTTTCACCGAGATCTCCAGGAGCACCCTATCAGAGGCAAAATCCCTGAGACGGAGATGAATTTTCCTCCTCACTTTGCCTCTATCTGCCCATGCCATGCAGAGCTCCTCTGAATAAATTTGCATATATTTATGCTGCAGGCAGCCAGCTCTAAAAGGAGCATCCCTCTCTCTCTCTTTTCTCTCTCTGAATGTGAGCTCACATCCAGCACGATTCCCCTTCTGCGCAGAGTCAGGAGCCAGGAACTTCCAGGGACTTCCTGAGTGAACGTGAACCCTTTTTCCACCTCTTCAGGTCTTAGGAGAAATTCATGTTTCTGGGGTTTCTAACTCTAGGACACCAGGAGGAGAGTGAACTGATGGAAGGCCTAGTCCTCTGATTCATAAGTGGACAATTTATGTTTTAAGTAACAGGAAACCTGATTCAAATTAGCTTAAAAATGAAGAGTCCAGGTTCATATAACAAAACATCAGAGGTTTCAGCTGTCAGGTGAATGTGGGACCAGCGATTCCATGACGTCACTCTTTAAGGACACCATTACTTTTTTTTTAAATCCCTTACCTGTATCCTGCCTTCATTCCATGTCTGCTTCCCTTCATGGCTACCACTGGCTCTTTGCACAGCAAACGACCAAGCTTTTATGTTCCCACTCTGCAGCGAAGAAAGGGTGTGTCTTCATCTGGGCACTGCCCCCAAACCCTGATGTCCACGCTGATTGGACAGCTCAGTTCCTATCTTCAACCGTGAACCAATCCCTGTGGTCTGTGGGTGGGCTATGCTGATAGGCTCCTCCTGGGTCACATGTTTCTGTAATTAATCACGGAAGCCCATGTATCCCCACACAGAAACCAGGACTTTCTACTTTCTTCCTTCCCAAGGAGAGAGAAGATAGCCTCGAAACAGACGAAGTCTCTGGAAAACTGCCAGATTCTCTAAATAAAGAGCATGGGAAAAGTCAATCCATAAGTAGTGCTTGACTGAGGAACTTTCAGTGTGCAAGGCATGTCTCAAGGCCGGTTGCCTATGAAGAAATAAAGATGGTCAACCTCCTCCCAGCAGTCTAGGTCTTGTGATGTCCATGTGCTGGCCCAGCCAAGACTGTCTGGAATCCCTACTAGACACAAACATCGGTCATTCTATGCCAGAAATTTGGAGTGGTAGGTGGGAGTACCATGGGGCTTCGTGAAGTGTGTCTGAGACTCTCAGTTGGTTGTTTTAGGTAGGATAGGCCAGGACAGTCAGGTGATGCTGCAGTAACGAATTACCTCCATCCCTCCAAATCTTAGTGACTTAACAAAGCCAATCAAGCCTGTTTCTTATTCTCGCAAAGTTCATGGTGAGTTTGGGTGACTCTCCAGGAGAGCTTTTCCTTGCACAGCAAATCAACAACCTGGGAAGCTTCAACCTTATATGCACATGCTTCCACAGCAGGGAAAGGAGGAATGGAGGATGGTGACCTGGCTCTTGATTTCTCCTGCCTGAAGTGACACACATCCCATCTGCTTACATAACGATGTACAACTTCAAGTAATCCTCCCATATTCTCTGAAGGAGGGGCAGATTGGAAATACCAGGGATAAGTAATAAAATCTGCCTCTAAAGAGGGGAAGAACTTGGCACCTGACTCAAACTCCCTTTCCGTGTGTCTCACGTTCACCCCAAAGGTGAGAAGATGAAACAGTCGGTTGTTATCTGCTCTCCACCTGGTGTTTGGGATTAAGGGATGAGCTGCCTTCTAGCAGTTCACATTCAACTTGGGGAGACAGGGCCAATTGTTAGAGAGAGAGAGAGAGAGAGAAAGAAAGAAATGTAATTTTAGAACCTGCTTCCTGGGCTTATTGTAAAGGTAGAAGTTGAAGCATACGACGTTTTTGGCATTTTGCCCAGCAAAAATAGGCGTTCTATAAATACAAGCTATTATGGCCATTTTACAGATGAAGCAAACGAGGCTCGTGGTGGTAGAGTGACTCTCAAGGTCACCCAGTGATGGTGGTGACCCAGAGACTTCGTGGCTGCAGAGTCCTCCGTTAGTCATATCACCCTTGACCTCATTCCTATTCCACGCACATGAGAATCCTCTCTTCCTCTTGCGTTGTTCAGTCAGAGCCTGCTAAGGGTTTCCTGACCAGTTCTGGGCACCATGTCCTGTAATGAGCACTGATGGATGCTGACCCAAAGGTCAGCTGCTCTAAAGGTGAGATGCTCTGCCATTTGCTTTCCTCTTCATCCAGGTCTGGATCGTGAAAATTACGAGGATACGGTGACTCCTGAGTCCCTCTTGTAGGTAGCAGCCATGGTCTGATGGTAACTTTTATCATTTCAAAGTGATGAGAGCAGTGCTTTCCCATTGCATGACCAAGATTATCTTGGGAGTCATGGTGCTAAGAGGTCAACATTCTAAGATTCTGTATCCCATATTTCTAAGATTTCCACTATTCCTTAGCTCTAGGATTCCCGATTCAACTTCTAAGATTCTAGACCAGGGCTGTCCAAGAGCTTTCCACAGCATTGGAAAGATTCTATATCAATGCTTTCCAGCACAGAAGGGTGGTGGCCCCTATCTTCCTGTGGCTATTGAACACTGAAATGTGGCTGTTGTAAAGAAGGAATGGAATTTTAATTTTACTTCATTGTAATTAACTGGAATCTAAGCAGCACACGTAGCTAGTGGCTACCATACTGGGAATAAAAACCTCACATCCTCTTCTAATTTTCCATGGTGATTGAGATCTTACTTGCCCACAGGGAGTATGACTGAAGGAGTTCTCAACAGCACTACAAGCCCAGTTTGGGTCATGTGATCTGGAATTCACAAAATGAAACGTAAGTTTTATGTATATCAGTCAGGAGAGAGCAGGTTACACTGCTGTAACAAGCAAGCCTCGTATCTCAATGGCTTTAAGGAATAAAGGTATATTTATTGCTTATGCTGCATATTCATTACAGGTTGGCAAGAAGCTCTCTCATCATTGTTATTTGGGTATCCAAATAACAATGGACTAGCTCCCTCTTGAAAGTTACTGCTCAAAGAGCCAGATGGAAACCTGAACTGTCAAGGACCTTGCATTGGTTATGAAATCTACTCAGAAATCTACATACTGTGTCTGTCTCCAATTTATTGGCCAGAACAATTCACATATCATTCCCCCATATACAGAATACGCAGGTATAGGAAATACAACCCAATGTGTTCTGGAAGGAAAGAAACCAGAAATATTTGGTGATCTGCACTAATGATTACACAGTATGTGAGGCTAAAAGCTGAGATAGAAGTGAAAGGAAAAGATTGAGTCTGGGAGAAAAAAGAAAATCCAGCCCAGGATCCTTGAAAGAGCACCGGATTTGGATTGCAGATACAGGTCCAAGTCCTGGGTTTGTCACATGCTCTGTGATACTCAATATTTCCCTCCTTCTCCCTGGTTCTCTCAGGTTTACACTTTGAATAATAGTCCCTGATCTAACCTGGTTGGTTATAATACATACATACCTCTGCATATATGCAAGAATACAGGACCATGGAATTGTTGGGACCTGGGTAGTTATTACCCTTCTCTATGCACAACTGAGGGGGGGGATCTTGGATCCCTGGGCTAGTGTTGTGGTCTGGGCTTCTACTGGCCATACATTTCCGTTAAACTCTTCTTACCTAGAGAACACTTATTTTGTGGGGGAGAGAGGGAGTAACAATGTTCTAAGCACTTTTTAAAATCTACATTTCTCAGCCTTACTTACATGTGGGACTGTTCTGTCTAATAACTTGTAAGTGGAAGGTGTTGGGTGCATCTTCCAGAAAAGCTCCTTTATAAAGGAGGCAATCTGAGCTGACACTCGTGTCTTTATCACTAGACTCACATTTTCTTCTAGTCCGAAGGGCGGGTGTGATGGTTGGAGCTCTAGCAATCATTTTGAGAGTACTGGAATGCAGTTCGCAGTTAAAAAGTTTATATATAACAGAGAGAACGTGGGTACCTGATGGCACCATGGAGCGGCCATCTTTCTGACTTACATGAGGAAAAAGACAATTTCTATTGTGCTTGTTAATGCCATTTATACATGGATACATGGTTACATGCAACTGTTCCTAACACTGCAGAAACTGATTGCTATACTGGTGACCAAGAAGCAGCTGTCATCGAGGAGTAATAAGGAGAATCCGAGCACTGGACCTGTGTAGACCCCACTTCTCGTTTTACCACTTGCCAGCTGTGTGACTTCAGGCAGAGGACTCAGCCTCTCTGAGCTTCAGTTACCTCATTCGTAAAGTAGTGGTGATCGCGAGGCTTCCATAGGGTGTCTGCATGGATTCAGTGAGTGCGCTCACATACACAGAGTTCGTAGTGTCTGGCGCCTAGCAGATGCTCAGCAAACAGCAATAATAGCTCACATTATTTTGTACTTACTGTGCCACGTGCTATTCTAAGAGCTTTACATGAATCAACGCGTTTAATACACACGAAGCCTCAGGAGGGGGCTGTTTCACCAACCCCACTTTACAGCTGAGGGAGCTGAAACAGCGAAGTATGTATTGAATAATTATTTGAATAACATGCTGAATGAATGAGTTGGGGCTTGCGTCGTCCCTAACCCTCAGCCATCTTGCACACTGCCTCGGTGGTTTCTGCCAAGCCCCGTGTCACCTTGTCACTGGTATCATTATTTACTTAATAGTTTTGTTTAACTTAATTTTAGACAGAATCACTTTGAAAAAATATATCCTCATTCTAAGCAACAAAATATGCCTGGAACCACTATATATATATATATTCCAAAAAAACATATGGCACCACTACCAGAGCTAAACATACATTTATGCTATATGCTTACACGCTTTAGCCCAGCAATTCCAGTTCCGGATATATAAACTGTAGGAAAAAAATGCTTGTAACCATCAAAAGACACAAGATAAAATTTCATACCAGCTCTTTATTTGGACAACTCAAATGTCCATCAGGAGTGCGATGGATAAATAGATTATGATACATGCATGCAATGAAACACTACCCAGCAATTTAAAAAAGCACACATGCAAACTACTGATATATGCAACAACATAACGAAGATACAACATTAAGTGAAAGTTTGATACCAAGAAGTATGTACTAGATAAATCTATTCATATGAGGTTCAAAAATGGAATGGAAGTGGTAGGAATCAGCAAAGTGATTACAGTGGGACAGGATTGAACAGGGAAGGACATGAGGAGGCCACCTGGGGGACCTGGAAATGGGTGTCATCTTGGCCTGGCTGGTGAGTACACATATGCAAACCTAAATTGAGTTGTTCACTTCATATTGGTGTACTTTACTACATTTAAGTTACACCTCAGTAAAGAAGTCTATTATAAAAATGTTTTAAAGGATTAAGTGAGTCATAAGGCCACAGGGAATCATGCCACACTCCGGGAAGCAGAGCTCTCCACAAAGGGTAAGGCACAGAGGATGCTCTTGGGAAATGCCAGATGAGCGGGAGGGGGTGGTGGCCCCAGGACTAATGCCCTGTGGGAGAATCAGCCACTTCTGAAGCCATCTCAGGCTCCATGGAGAGGGCCAGGCTATATGCACTGAGCCCCAGTTGCTGGGTCTTCTGTGCCAAGGCTCTGCCAGTTAATAGCCAAGTTCCTGACTTATCAGCTGCCAGATCCCTTGCTGTTCCTTCATCATCCTGGCTCCTGCTTGCTCTGTCCCGCCCTCCCTCTCTTGCTACATAATCTGGGGGGCTCCCTTTTGAAATTTGTTTTGGCCACATACTGATTCCTAAGCAGACCCTGGTACTTGAGGGAAATTCTCTTCTTCATGGAGCCCAGTGGCTAGAAGGGCAAGGGGAAGATGGTGGAGAAAATGTGATTCCATGCATGTGTGTCCCACGAGGGAGGAGTGGCCTGAAAGAGGGAGAAAGTTCTGAGAAGAGATGGTGGGAGGGAGGGAGGGAGGGAGGGAGGGAGGAAAGGCATCTTCACCCTTGGAGTCTTGGGGGTGCATGCAAGCATGTGTGTGTGTGTGAGAGAGAGAGAGAAAGAGAAAGTGAGAGAGAGAGAAATAGGAGACAGAGAGACAGAAATAAAAGGTGACAATGACAGAGAGAGGAAGGGAGAAGAGCCAGAGAGTGATATGAGGAAAGAGACAGGGCAGAGATTTTCTCTAATCCATAACCTCTTGCCTACAGGTTTTTAAAGATTTCCAAAAATATCTGAGACCACTCCCCCTGCGAAATTCATTGGCTACAAAATTTTAAGACAAGTGCAAAGTTAAAATTAAGAAATGTTTAACCAACTGTTTATAAAATGTAACATTATGTTAACTAGAGAACTTTCATTCAAACCATCTCCCAGGAAGTCATCTCTAAAGTATATGTCTGATAAGTCCTCCCCCAAGTTCAGTACCTTCCAATGTCCCCAGGGGTACTGAATGTGACAGGAGGGATGATGAGCAGGTCTTGTACCCCCACTTAGACAGTTCAGCCTCAGGACAGGCGGACTAGAGGGAGGAAATGATCTGGCGGGGTTGCCCCAACTTTACCAATCTCCCCATTTTACAGATGGGAAAACCAAGACTTGGAGAGATGAGGTCCCCTGCTCAAGGTCCCAGATACATTTGATGACACCGTGACGAATCTGTGTGGCACCCCCCTACCCTGGTAAAAGCGTTCTATGCCTTCGAAACCTGTATTTTCCCATTTCCAAAATGAGAATAAAAATATCTACCTGGTAGATGTCATGAGGATGGAGATCACAGATTTTAGAGACATGGCAAACTTTAATTCCTTGTACAATTGTCCAGATTAAATAAACTAACAAAAGACAGGAAAACAAATGAGTCTCCCAGTCCAGGACTCTAAATTCCCCCTGGTAGAAAAATCAAACAAGACACCGTTTGGGGCAGAATCCAAGGCAAACAAAGACAAGGGCGAAATGCCACATGGGGGGACAGAAAAGGGATTGTCTCCAAGGATGCAGTCTCTGTCCCTGTCCCTTTCTCTAAATTTCTACTCACAGTTATATCCCCAGGACCTAGTTGAATCCCTGGCACCTAGTAGTTGCTCAATAAATGGATGTGCAATAAATAATAATCAGTAGTAACAATAGTTAGCATTTCATTAAGCCCCTACTAGGTGCCAGTCAGTTCCTCATACAAGGGTCATTTATATGAGGTAGTTGCACTTTATTATCCCCCATTTTACAGTTGAGGAAACTGAGGTTAAATGACCTGTTCACAACCATACAGTTAGAAAGTGGCGGCTGGGCGCAGTGGCTCACGCCTGTAATCCCAGCAGTTTGGGAGGCTGAGGTGGGTGGATCACGAGGCCAGGCATTCAAGACCAGCCTGGCCAACATAATGAAACCCCACCTCTACTAAAAATACAAAAATTAGCTGGGCATGGTGGTGGGTACCTGTAATCGCAGCTACTTGGGAGGCTGAGGCAGGAGAATTTCTTGAACCTGGGAGGCAGAGGCTGCAGTGAGCCGAGATCATGCATTGAACTCCACCCCAGGCACAGTGCAAGACTCTGTCTCAAAAAAAAAAAGAAAAAGAAAGTGGCAAAGCCAGGATTTGAACCCCGAAAAGCCTGACTTCTGAGTAGTTCTTAACTTGTGTGCCTAGTGCTCATGTTGCCGCCCTCTCCACTGAGTGACACGGGGATGTGGAAGGGACGATGCCGCCTGTGGTGTTGTGACATTGCTCCAGTGGGTGCTTACATCCAGGGAAGAAGAGGCTAGTCTCTAGACAAGCCAAGGTCCTCTTCCCCGCCCCATTTTTCCTCCATCATCAGCCTATTTTCAGCCTGTGTTAATTACAGGCTATAGAAACTTACCACTCACTTACTGGCTAAAACCAGTAGCTGTGTATTCTTCCTCAGTTCTGGAGGCCAGAAGTCTGAAGTTAGTGCCAGGGGATGGAAATCAAGATATTGGTAGGACTGCCCTTCCTCCAGTGGTGAGAATCTATTTCTTGTCTTTTCCAGCTTCTAGGGGTTGCAGACATTCCTTGGCTTGTGGCTGCACCATTCCAGTCTCTGCCTCTGTGGTCACGTGACCTTCTCCTCTGCATGTGATCTCCCGCTGTCCTTCTCTTATCGGGACACTTGTGATTATATTTAGGGCACACCTGGATAGTCCAGGATAATCTCCCCATCTCAAGATCTTTAACTTAGTCACATCTACAAAGACCTTTTTATTTATAAAGTAACATTTACAGGTTCTAGAGGTAGGAGTTGCTATGTTTGGGGGATAGACATATTTCAGACTATACGCGATGTCTTAGTCTGTCTTGTGTTGCTATAAAGAAATATCTGGCCAGGTGTGGTGGCTCATGCCTGTAATCCCAGCACTTTGGGAGGCTGGGGAGGGTCGATCACCTGAGAGCAGAAGTTCAAGAACATCCTGGCCAACATGGTAAAACCCTGTGTCTACTAAAAATACAAAAATTAGTCAGGCAAGTTGGTGTGTGCCTATAGTCCCAGCTACTTACGAGGCTGAGACAGGAGAATTGCTTGAACCCAGGAGGTGGAGGTTGCAGGTGAGCTGAGATCGTGCCACTGCACTCCAGCCTGGTGACAGAGCTAGACTCCATCTCAAAATAAATAAATAAATAAAATTATATAAATAGATATATACACACACACACATATACACATTATATATATATACACACACATATATTTGAGGCTGGATAATTTATAAAGAAAACAGGTTTATTTGGCTCATCGCTCTGCAGGCTGCACAAGAAGCATGGCACTAGAATCTGTTGCTGGTGAGGGCCTCAGGAAGCTTCCAGTCATAGCAGAAGGGGAAGGGATACTGGTGAGCCTGGTAAGAGAGGGACCAACACAGAGAGTGAGGGGGAGGTAACAGGCTTTTTTAAAAAAACAATCAGATCTCTGGGAAACAAATAGGGCACAACGCCTCCCATCAGGCCCACCTCCCACCCTCGGGATCAAATTTCAACGTAAGTTTTGGAGAGCTTCCGATCCAGATGCTATTACATGACTTGAGGGCTGTTATCTGGAATCATCATCCTCCGGAGTTTCATTTCTGCCTTGCCTGCCTTTGCCTCCTGACTGCAGATCCTGGACCCCCCTGGGTTGATAATTGCAGAAAAACACCATTCTCCGGCGTCAACTTGTCTCTGTTTTCCCCCTCTCAGTATTGGCTTTGTAAGCCGGGGAGCTGGTAACAGAACCAAGGGGGAGGCTGAAGGGTGGCATCCCCCAACTTGTGCCCCATCTGTAACCCTCCTGAACAAAGCCTGGTCACCTCTAAGTTTAAGCTTGGGCTGAATGCCAGGCATCAGGCCCAGAGAGGGACCTGATTTGCCTGGAGACACACAGCAATTCATTTATCCATTTGACAAACTTTTATGGATGCCCTTCTATGTGCCAACCTCTGTGCTGGCTGCCGGAGACAAGGAAGTTACCTGTCCCCTGTATCCCTAATCTAATGAGGGGGAGACATAGCAAATTACACTGGTCATTTGTTTCTGACCATATGTAGCTAATGTGAAAACAGGGGAAGAGAGGAGGCCTGGAAGGACAGTAATTCACCCTGCAGGAAATTGAGGGGGTGAGCTTCTGAAGGCTCCAAGGAGGAGGTAGCATTTGGCCTGGGTAAGTATTAGCCACGGGAGATTCTAGGCTAAAGGAACAACAAGTATGAAGAGGGTGGAGAGGCTGAAAAGAGAGGTAGGTTGAGGGGCTTCATACGGCACGCAGCTCTGTGTGTGTACGCTGCATTTCATTGGATTCACTTAGCTGGCCAATGAGTTACTATTATTAGACCCATTTCCTAGATGTCAAAACTGAGGCCTCACCCATGGAGATAGTTTCCTGAGGTCATGCAGCTGCTGAGACACTCACTGGGGTCTACACTCTTTGCTTCTCTAATCCAGAAGTCATGTTATTTTCATTGTACATTTTGACTCCGTAAGTTTTGCCATGATGACTTCCCCTCTTAAGAATTTGCCCTCTGACACTCCCATAGCCAGGAGTGTAAGAGTTCTCGTTGCTCCAGTTCCAGTGGCAACTCTGACTGTAGGCTAGTGGCTGCCTGGGAGACTTAGGTGGCTGTATGGGAGTTGAGTGTTCTGAAATCCACTAGCAATGTCTGCTTAGGCAGTGGGTAAAGGGGTAGTGGTATGTTTGCATGGACTTGCGAAGTCTTGGCTGGTGGCTTTATGAAAGCATCCTTGTTACCTCTGAGTTTTCAGAAGGAAATGTATCCCTGAGTGACCTTCACTGTGCAGTAAGGAAGCTGAGTTATTTTTATAAAGAGCGGTGATTTGTTTAACAGTTGGGAATCAAATAAGGACAACCTTGCCTCCCATTTGGGCCAGGATTCTGGAGACCCCCTCCTCAGTGTCATACAGCTTCGTGCTCCTTTGCAACAAGCCCTGCTTCCTCCTGCGACCTCTTTCTGACTCTGCCTGCCATGCTTTCTTTTCCCCCGTCCCACTGAGTTGAGTTTCACAGCACTCAGAACCACCGAAAGCCACTGTCCTACCCAAAGGTAACCTGCTCATTTCCAATGGGAGGCAGAGGCAGAAATCAAACAAGCAAGTCTTCCTAAGGCTCTCCCCCGACAAGGCCCCCACCCCATCTTTGTTATTTTTTCCCAAGGGAGGGGACGTCTTTGAGAAATGTGGCCTCACTTTCAGCACATCCCAGACCTTCACACATCTGGCTCAACCTCCCAAGTGACAAACCAGCACATACCACCACACACACACACACAAATTCTAACAAGACATTAATAGATAAATAAAAATAGCTTCCACAAGAAACGATGAGGAGTCACGCAACAAAATGATTTCTTTCTGTGTGCGTAAACTCATGAATAATCAAATTGCACGGTCCCCAAAGGAGCCAAGTGCAGCTCTTGTCAACTTCATCCCAGTTTCCTCCTGGAAGGTCACCTCCAACCTTTGCAGGCCTGGTGGCTGTGTCCCTCACACTTACTCCCTCCTTGCCTCCTCCCAGGCCCCCACCTCCTCCTCAGGGGGAAGAAATTAATTCCCAATGCTATGGAAACGTGCAGCAAATCTGAACGGAAAGCTGGGACTGCATTCATGAATCATCGGGCAGGAAGGGGAGCTCTATACAATATTGCGGGGGGGGCGTCCTCAGGCCGTGGCTTTTGTGGGCTGAACCAGAGCCCTGGCTTCGAGCTTCTTTAGTGTCTCATTTTAACCTACCAGCTGCCTGGAGAAGCAAGATGATCTTCCCCTGACTTTTTTCTTCTTCCCTTTTTTTTTTTTTTTTTACAAAAAAAAAATATTTTTTTATTTTCCCTTATGTGTTAAGGGAGGAAACAGTGACAGGGACAAGTGACAGCTCGCTAATTATTCCCTTACTGCCACTGCTGTTCTGGCTTTGGACGCATTGCTCATTTCTCCCCGTCTTCGCACTGAATAATGCATGGGTCCCTATCTGTATTCAAGCGGCACCTCCGGGGACCGCCAGCCTAACTAGCTGATAACTGATTCAGTTTGTAAGCAGGGCCTCTGGGAGTTGCAAGGAAAAGTAGCCAAGAACAAATTTAACACTTCTTTCTCATTTCTTCAGAACATCAAGGAGAGGCAGGGTGGAAAGCAGGTGGGGATGTGTGCCTGGTCCTTGGAGGGCACTTGACCTCAAGTTAGGAGGGGGAGAATCTTGGCTCCAGCTGGAGGAGGGGGTGTAAAGATGATGATGAGAATAATAACAAGGAAAATAGTTCAGGCTAGTTGAAGGCTCACTGTGTGTCCAGCAGTGTATCAAACACGTTGCATGCATAATGTCTTTCAATCATCACGAGAACCCCTTGATGGCAATGCATTGGTGGACGCATCGGTTAGCTATTACCATGATAATACCGCATAACAAATAGCCTTGGCATTTCAGCAGCCAGCGATAACACACACTTATTTTTCTCGTTCAGGGGTCTGCAGGTGGGTCAGTCTTGTGCTGATCTCAGCTGTGTTCAGTGGGGCTTAGCTGCAGGCTGCAGGTCTGGGTCACGTCTGTTCCACATGTCTCATTCTGGGGTCCAGGCTGGAGGGGAGGAGCTACCTGATGGCAGAACGGCAAGTGCACTTCCAGCTTCTGGCTGCATCGTGTCTGCTAATAGCTCACTGGCCAAAGCAAATCACACGGCCAAATCCAGCGTCAGTGGGTGGGGGATGTGAACTTTGCCCACCATAACTCCAGGGCAACCTTGTAGATGTCTATTACTGCTAGAAGAGAGTAAAGAGTTAGGTACCAAGAGGAGACTGTAGTGCAATCCCTTTCGGGGGATCAAGAAATCTCCCCCGACTACCCCAAGGAAATACCAGTTTTGCAAAATGATGTGTACCCTTTGGTCTCCAGAGTGGTCTCCTTGTTAAACGACATGAGAAGCTAACAAATCAAATGATAATAAAAAACAAATTGGCAAATTCTTAACTAAAGTCTACAGGACCAAGTACTAGTCTAAGAGCTTTACATATATTGACTCATTTTGTCCTCCTAATATCCCAGTAAAGTAGGTAGTATTATTATCCCTGTTTCACAGAAGAAAAAAAAAAAACAGGAAGAGAGAGGTAAGGTAATTTGCCTGAGGCCACACAGCTGGTTAGGGGTAGTGTCAGAATCTGAACCCAGGCTGTTCTCGAACCACCGTAGGTAAAACTAAATGGTAACGCAGAAGTTTGAATTTTGGAGCTAGATGATCTCTTTGAGATGTTAGACTTTAGTCGACTTTGAGAAATATACATGGGCAGGATTAGAGTGGTATTTGGTCTAGGGCTGACCAGCCTCTGAAGGTCCAGATGTGTTTGAGAAGAGTCACGCTCACTCAGTCCCACCCTGTGGGCAGAGTTTCATGTCTTTCTTTCTTGCTCTTTCTGGGTCAACCTGAGTTGTCAGGACGTAGTCTGTTCTCAGGCACTGCATTTTGTGTTCTGGAACCTGCGGGTACAACTGATGCCCTCCTGCCAACAGGCTGGGTGGGCACAGGTGTCTCTGGGAACTACACCGTCAAATGCTGCCTTGGCTCCACTTGGATTGGTTGACCACTAGATCTGGTGGTGGTCAGCAACAGAAATACAGCAGACTCTTGTTTTATGGAAGTCAATGAGACCAGGTAAAAATTGGCCTGTTTTGAGGTCAAATAGTCCATTATTTGGTCCACTTTTAGAATTAAGAATGTCATCCTTAACCAGAGAATCCAAGTCCAGTCTGGAGGCTCCAAGCAGAGGTTCTGTGGGCGTTACACAGTGTTGCATTCTTGGAGCCTCACATGGTATTTGGCCTGTAGTAGAGGCTCAGTGACTCATGACTGACTGACTGACAGAATGAATGAATGAATGAATGCTCATCTGTTTGAACAAATGCTTTCGAGATGAGAAACTGAGGCAGAGAGAACTTGAGCAATTTTACAAGGATCATCCCCCTAACTTAGTAACTGCTTACTGAGCACCTAGTATGTGCCAGGTGTTGTTGGAGATGCCGGGGATTCAAAGTCCTCGCTATCTGGGTCCAACAAATATCTCATATGATGTCAGGTGTTGAGAAAAAAAGCATGACAAGGGGAGGAGGGTGACGATGGCATTCAGTGGTTAGCGTAGACGTTCTCACTTTCATTAGGTGTCCATTATATGCAAAGCGCTTTACATATTTGACCTCATGAAGAGACCTCAACCACCCTGTGAGGTAGGCTCCTTTATTACATCATACCCATTTTACAGACAAGGAACTGAGGCTCTGAGAAGAGGGATGTCTTACCACGGTTGCACTTGGAGGCAATATCAGACAGGGGGACCCAATCTGCCTGCCCAGTGCCTGAGCTGTGTGGGATGGTGGGTCCCCTTCTGCTTCCTGGAGGCTGGCGTGTCAAAGAGGCTGGATGCCAAGGGCGGGACAGGAGCTCAGGGTGCCCACAGCTGTCACCTGCCCGGGAGTGTGTCTGCATCCAGCCGCCCAGCGCTGTCTGCTGGGGTGACACCGAGCTCGCTGTCAGGAGCAGTATGTCAAGGCAGCAGCGGGGGAGGCAGGCAGGCTGTTGGCAGGTTGCTTAAAATAGCAGCGCATCCTCACGGCTGCAGGAGCTCGGTTCTCCCGGCCGAGAACAATCAGGGAGAAGATTCCTCAGCCCTGCAGCTGCCTCCTCTCTGGTACCCCCCTCTGCAAGGAGCAGAGAAAATTATTCTCAAGTACAAGGTCCGCCATTGCTTACGGGGTCTGTGGGATCAAAGTCCAAGTCCAAACCCCAGAACCTTCATAAGCTACTGCCCCCAACTCCGTTCTCCTCACCCTCCTTTCTCTGCTTACCCTTGTCATGCTGAGTTGAAGACCTGCTTTGGTGATGTCCCTTACAGCTTTGCTTTGACTGATCTGGCTGCCTGGAGGGACCTCCTGGCCATCTTCTGCACCTGAAAAATATATGGAATACAGTAGGTGCTCAATATATGTCATTAGAATCCACATGTCAGTGTTGAACTCTTACTTATCCATCAAGCTCAGCTCCCTTGTCAGTCCCTCGGGGGAAGCCTTCTAGATTCCCCTAGGAGAAGGAATCCCTCCTTCCTCTGAGGCATATTGCTCAGGTTCAGACCAGGATTGGAGAGATTCTCACTGTTTATGGTTCTCTCTATCCCTATTGACTGGCCAGGCTCACACCTAGTAAGTGACATTTGCTCTAGCAAGGTGGCAGATAATTGGCAAACAGGCTAGACTTTCCTAGCCATGCACATGGCAGGCATTGCTAATCAATCACAGGATTCTTTATTTCAAAGCCCTGGGGCCTCCAGACAGACATGAGCAATTGACAAGAGGTAGCACCAAGATGATGTGTTAATGGGTCCTCACTCCCCGAGTGTCATCAACTACAGGCTTTAGATAAATGAGCTCCAGAAGCTTGTCTTCATGGCTGCCTTGGCCATCAGACAGGGTGACTCTCAAGGGCACGACAATGTCATTTATTTAAGCATCTCTTCCTCTGGGCACAGAGCCTGGCAAATACTAGGTGCTGAAAAAATGTTTGTCAAGTGTGGAATCTTAGAAGTGGAGAGAACTCATCTACAGAGAAACACCCCAGGAGCTTTTTGGGATCTTGCTTTTCATGTCCCACCCTGCGGCCTCCAGGGAACAGAGCCCAGAGCCCGGGGAAACCCAAACCACAAACTCATTGAGATCATTTCCAAATCACAAAACGATACCCCAGTGATCAACTGCACAGATATACAGGGTCGAAGATAAAAGATCCTCAGACCAATTAGCAAATGCTCAGAGACCCAATCCTCGGAAATGTCCCTCTGAGACCAGCTGCAAGAAGGAACAAGCTCCCACTCTTTCCTCAGTGGCAGCCCCCTTGGGGAGGAGGGGAGCAGATAGCAGAACTGTGCTATTTACAAGCTTTCAAATGGGTTATTGAATCATAAACTGAAATCACAGGCTGTAACCAAATCAGCAAGGACCAGATTCAATAAAGTGGAAAGGGAGGGGGGGGGGAATAAACATCCTACCTAGAAGCTTGTTAAAGCCTTCTGTGGCTCTCTTGCCCCGGCTTTCTTCACGTCTCATTGTCTCTGGTGAATAAACCCAGCTTCGTCTGGTGTGATACTGGTGCTATTAATTCCATGTGTGGTTTCTGAGTGGAGGAAAAGGCCATCATTATGTGCCATTGGAACTTGGAAAGAACTCAATGGGTGCTTCATCTCTACCTTGCTGGAGCGGCTGGGCTGGGGCTCTGTTATCAGCCTCAGATGCCTTTGCTGAGTTGTGAATGTCTCAAATTATAATACACAGAAACTTTTAGGATGGGAGGTATGCACCCAGCCTCCTGTGGTTACTGTAAGGCCTCCTTGTACAGGGTCTCTGTTCCTAAGGAGGCCCCTAGGGACATCTGATGACCCCTCTGCTGGGGTCATGTACGTGTACACTGTACTTTGCAGTTTAGAGAAAGCCCCTTCATGTGAATTATCTTAGTTATGCTACAAGCGCAGAATGCATAAGGCCAGCACCCTGCCTGCCCTAAAGAAGACACCCTAGTGGCTGGGCACATGGCTCACACTTGCAATCCCAGCACTTTGGGAGACCAAGGTGGGCAGATCACATAAGGTCCGAAGTTTGAGACCAGCCTGGCCAACATGGCAAAATCCCATCTCTACTACAAATACAAACATTAGCCAGCCATGGTGGTGGGCACCTGTAATCCCAGCTACTTGGGAGCCTGAGGCAGGAGAATCTCTTGAACACGGTAGATGGAGGTTGCAGGGAGCTGAAACCGCACCATTGCACTCCAGCCTGGGTGACAGAGTAAGACTCTGTCTAAAAAAAAGAAGACACTCTAGCCCTTGTCGGTGTCATTATCATTAATTCCTATTAACTGCATGTCTACTGTGTGCCAGATCATAAGTGCATGTTACCTTTACATCTTTAAATGAGCCTGCAAAATTGGAATTCCTGTTCCTGTATTACAGAGGAGGGCTCTAAGGCTCAGACTTGCCCAAAGGCGTCTGCTGGGAAGAACAGATCTGGGAATCAACATCAGGAATTCTGGCCTCCAAAGCCGCAGTCTTTGCATGCACAGTAACTGAAGGCAGGCAGACTACCTCTTATTTTTATTCTGCCTATTTATCAGGTGAGTATATTGAGTCTCAGAGAGGTTAGGGGTCCATAGAGAGCATCAGAGGAGGGACCGGGAGAGAGCACTTTCTTTTTCTGGGCTAGCTTCACAGACTCTGATCAGTTAAAAGGTCACAGCAGTGCTGGACGATTCCTTTGACTTGAGCTAGCCAAATATGTCACTGCATAGATGGGTAAACTGAGGATTTGGACCATCAATGCCTTGGCCAAGGTCCCCCAGTCAGGAGCTAGGACTCGAACCTGTGGCTGCGGGTCTCCAGATCTTGTTTCTGACACAGCAGTGCCCAGCTCAGGAGGATAACTGCCATGGTTCACACACAGAGCTGGCCTCCCTTCTTGTGCCTCTCAATGCCAGCCTCGCTTTGGTGGAAGTGATTAAATCATTTCCAGCTTGAAACCGGGTTCTCTGGTCTGGAATCACCATGTGTAGCCTTGACCTTGAGGTTAAGATCAGGTGCAATATAGCAGAGCAGTGAAGAGTTCAGGACCTGGGTTCAAATGACACCTCTGCTGACTTCCAACTTCTATCTGTGAAGCCTTGGTCCTGTTCATCCTATGTAAAGCCTCAGATCACTCATCTTTAACATGGAGATGATAATAATAATCACATCTTTCTTATAAGGTGGGTATGCAATCAATAAGTGTGGCTCATATTTGATGAGTGCCTACTATGTGCCAGGTACCCTTCTACGCACTTTGTATATGTTAATTTTCCTAGTCCCAGACTGATTTTAGAGAAGAGGAAACCAAGAGAGAGTGGGGTGAGTCACTTAGGGTCACATGGAGTTGGGGTTTGCACCTAGGCAGGCTTGCTCCAGACCACCCTTGTTACCCAGGAACCTACACTGCCTCTTGGTTAAACAAGGTTACTTGACAGTTAGCATGTGGGTAAAACTACTGAACATCACGTGTTTTCGTATTACGGGGGATGTTAGTATTTTGCTGTGCAGAAGGAGGCTTCCAGCTAACAACCACAACAGCAGCGGCAGCAACAGCAAAAAGCCATCACCTATAGGGCTGTTGCTGGGGTTCTACGTGGTTGGTCTCAGGCTTTCCTGAGAACTGAGGTCCACTCTCCGTAGCATGTCATCTGACCTGGACCCTCAGGCCTCTCCTGCTTCCTGAAACTTACTCCATTCCAACCAAGACTTTGGTTCCTGAATATGTCCAATGTACTTTCATGCCCGTGGGCCTTTGCACATGCTATTCCTGATGCCTGATTTTATTTCTCCCCTTTGGACAATGAACAAACTCATACTTAGAGATTCAACTCACAAAGCATCTCCTTTGTGAAGTCTCTCGAGATCCCTCCCTACCTTTCAACCCTCTTAAGCACAATCTATACTTCTTTCTCTGTACTTCCGCAGCTGTGATGAACCACCCTGGGACACGTACCCACTCTGGGTTACCATGGCAGGTGGATGTGTCTGTCTCCCCCACCAAAAACTCCTGGAGGGCAGGAACTGAGACATATTTATCCAATCAGAAATGCTTAATGAATGAATGAGCAAATGAATGAATGAATGAAGTTGTCTGTTTTGGCTGGGTTCTAGCTGATGCCTCATAGTCATTCACGTGGGACCTGAGTTTTGTCCTGCTGTGGTCATGGCCTCAATGTTCTATCTTGGGAAAAGCATTGTTTTTAAGCAGCTCAGCTTTCCATCTGTAAACTAACAGGGCGGGGATTGCTGGCTGCCAAGAGCATTTTTGTGACTGCAGATTCATCTCCTCTCTCCCCACCCTATGCCTGCTCTTCTCCCAGGGTCCCCATCACAGTTAGCAGATTCTGGAGATTTTCCTGTCTAAATCTCTCCTGAATCTGACATTTCTCCCTCCCATCTCCTGCTGCCTCCCCGCTGCCAACACCACCATCTCTCACTGGGATACCTGCAATGGCCTCTTAACACATCTCCCTTCTGCCTCACACCTTCCTCGAATCCACTGCACACTCAGCAATAAATGTGATCTTTTCAATCACATCCCACCTGCTGAGCCCCTTCCATACTTCCTCTTGTCCCCAGGCTGTGGAACAGAGTCCCTCCTGCAGGGCAATGAATGAATGCCCCCTCCCTCCACCTGCCTTCCTCTCCACCAGCCCCTCTCCCCACCCGCTTCTGTGGTTCCCCCTTCCCTGGCTCTGACCACACTGACTTTCTTTCTGGGATTTGCACCTTGGTCCACCTTCCACATGCTGTTTCCTCTGCTTGGAAAGTTCTCTGCCCCTTCCACATGATCAGACTTCAGCCTGGTTATCCAACGTGATCATCAGAAGAGGCTCAGAGCAGCCTTCCAGGGCCTCCCTAGACTAGGTTGAGCAATCTGATTATGTCAGCTGCTGGGGCTTCTCTTTCCTCTCTTCCACAGCTCTTATCTCTCAGCCCCTGGTATCCACCACCCCACTTTCTGTCTCTATGAGTTTAACTACTTTAGGTAACTCACTAAAACCCAAGTACTTTCATGTCTCTGGGCCTTTGGACATGCTATTTTTTTTTCTCTTTTTTTTTTGAAACAGAGTCTCACTCTGTCATCCAGGCTGGAGTGCAGTGGCATGATTTTGGCTCACTGCAACGTCCACCTCCCAGGTTCAAGCGACTCTCCTGCCTCAGCCTCCTGAGGAACTGGGAGTACAGGCGTGCGCTGCCATACCAAGCTAATTTTTGTATTTTTGGTAGAGACAGGCTTTCACCATATTGGCCAGGCTGGTCTCGAACTCCTGACCTCGTGATCTGCCTGCCTCAGCCCCCCAAAGTGCTGGGATTACAGGCGTGAGCCACTGCGCCCGGCGTGGACATGCTATTCTTGATGCCTGACTTTCTTCCTCCTCTTTGGGCTATAAACAAGCAAACTCATACTGAGAGATTCAGCTTATAAAGTGTCTCCTTCACGAAACCTCTCAAGACCGCTCCCTACCTTTCAGCCCCCTCAAGCAAAACTGTTGTGTAAGTGAAATCACGTAATAGTTATCTTTGTGCCTGGCTCATTTCATTTAGCACTATGTCCTCAAGGTTCATCCATGTTGTAGCATGTATCTGAATGCCATTCCTTTCTAAGGCTCAATATGTTCCATTGTATACATAGGCCACATTCTGTTTCACCATTCATCCACTGATGGACAGTTGGGTCGTTGCCACTTTTTGGCAAAGGTGTTTAAACAGAAGCCTGATGCGTTAAAGGGGGGTGTTGACATTCATAGTAATAAGGCAATGAGGTGTCCTGGGAAAGGCTTTAGGATTAGACCTGGGTTCAAACATTGGCAGTGCAACTTACCAGCTGTGTGACCTTGGGCAAGTCACTTGACTTCTCTGAGTCTCAATTTCCTGATCCCTAAGAAGAGGGAGAAAACCCCCATCTTATGCTGATGTGAGGTTTAGAGGCAGTGACCGGCAGAGGAGATACTCGGTGACGTAGGTCAGCCTTACTGATTTCACTCTCCTGCCCAGGACTGCCGTGTTGTTCACTGTTCAGCTACATCTGGTCCGGGTACTCGACTTGCCGGTCTGAATCCAGGGGCGGCATCTGTCTGGAGGGGCCACCTTTGTTCCTTCTCCATGAAGGCTCATAGGTGCTAGTGAGGCTCCAGCCTCAATCAACACAGATGCACAGGCTTATCCCTGCTTGGCTTATGTGGGCTGGTAAGGCACAGAGAGGCCAATTAACCAGCTCAAGGCCACACAGCAGTCCTGAGACCCCTTTGAGTGTGAGGACCTGGCTCCAGGCCTGAAGAACAGAGCAAGGTGTGTAGCTGAGAACCTCGCACAGGTGAGCAGAGGGCCTGGCGATGACGGGGCTGAAGGAACTTCAGCCTCCCTCCACCTCCTCCTCTCCCCATCAAGAAGTAGACACTGAAATGGAGGGGACAAAACAAAACACAAACGCTGCCCTCATTCACAGTTCAGCTCCTCCTCGGGGAGGCCACTGACGCAGGCCTCTGCGCTGCTGACCACGCTCTCCTCCAGCCCCCTCCCTGACTTACTCCTTCCATCCCAGGATCGTTTTCCAGACAGCCCTGAGCCAGGCCCGCCAGACTATTTAGTCTGGGTTTGGTGACCCCGTCTGACTGCCTGCAGGATGTGCTCAGGTTTCCAGGCCTCCTCGGTGCAATCAGTGCAGCCTCCCCCTCCTCGCTCCCTCCCCTGCTTCTTAAACAAACACTTACCTCCAGGCCCAGGGCTTCCTGACTCGTTTCCTTGCCTTAGACGCAGCCTCCGGCTTCCAGAAGGGAGCTTCGATGCCCTACAACACGGTCCTCTGTCCACGGTTCTGCGAGCCCCCGTTCATCACTTTGGCACCCAAATGTAGCCGGCCTGCATTCCCATCACTGCTCTCTCTCCCCTCACTTGCTCCCTTAAAGGCTGACTCCTGGGCGTGCAAGTTTATTACAAGAAAAAAGATGATGCAAATTTAAAATGTTTTTTCGCCAGTGAACACATGCTAGTTAGCTATTTGCCCTTGTTCCGTGTCTCAGAGGGGGAAACTGAGGCCCTCAAGAGGGAAAGGGGTGAACCCAAGCTCATGAGGTAGGTAGAGACAAAGTCAGGAATTGGGGTCTCCTTGTCATCTCAGCTTTGATGTCACTCAGCCTCTGTTCTCTCATTCCTCTTCTATTCTGGGTTCTGGGCTATATATGGTGCCTTTAAAAAGTTATTTCATTTTATTATTATTATTTCTTTTTCGAGACAGGGTCTTGCTTCGTCATCCAAGCTTGAGTGCAGTGACACAATCGTGGTTCACTGTAACCCGGATCTCACGGGGTCAAGCGATTCCTGCATGTCAGCCTCCTGAGTAGTTAGGACGATAGGTATCATGCCTGGCTAATTTCTAATATTTTTTGTAGAGATGGGGATCTCACTATGTTACCCAGCATGGTCTTGAACTCCCAGTCTCAAACAATCATCCTGCCTCAGCCTCCCAAAGTGCTGGGGTTGAGGCATGAGCCACCATCTCTCAGCCTGTGTACTATTTTTCAACAACTCTTTTCGAGTGTCTTGAGATGCAGGGAAATTAGGTATCCTGAGAGTAAAACTATCTTATTTTGGGTGTCTTACTTGGGTGCAAGGAAGTGAGGGAGGAAGATATTTGTGGCCCTTGCATCCTAGGTGGGTTTGATGCCATGCATCCATCCTTTTAAAAACCTGTGTGCTGGGCCGGGCGCGCTGGCTCACGCCTGTAATCCCAGCACTTTGGGAGGCTGAGGCGGGTGGATCACAAGGTCAGGAGTTCAAGACCAACCTGGCCAAGATGGTGAAACCCTGTCTCTACTAAAAATACAAAAATTAGCCAGACTTGGTGGTGGGTGCCTGTAATCCCAGCTACTCGGGAAGCTGAGGCAGGAGAATCACTTGAACCCGGGAAGTGGAGGTTGCAGTGAGCCGAGATAGTGCCACTGCACTCTAGCCTGGGCAACAGAGCAAGACTCCAACTCAAAAAAAAAAAAAAAAAAAAAAAAAACCAAGAAAAAAAACCCTATATGCCGGTACCTTGCTAGAAAGTGTTGGCAGTAACCAAGATTAATGGCCGCCATTTGTTACGCACTCACTGTGTGCCAGGCACTGTGCAAAGTTCTCTACCTACAATTCTCCTAGGAGATGGAGGAAAGTACTCTGTCTCCTCCCCCATTTTACGGATGAAGAAACTGAGGCCCAGAGTAGGCAAGTAACTTGGAGACAGTCACACAGCCAGCAAGCAAAAGAGCCTGAATTCCAGCCCAAGAGCCACACTGTTCCCTACCGGAGCTTCCCACAGTTGGGTTACCACTTACGGGTGGGAATGGGAGGCTGGAGTCCAGGGGTTTTTTACATAGGTCTGTATTTTTTTCCTTCACCATGAACACGCTTGATTTTTATAATACTAAACGAACAAACAAAAACCAAAAACAGCCCCAACCAACATCATCCAAAGCGGCAAGAACGCCACCAACAAACACCACTGTGCATCTTGATGCCCGATAAATTTTCCTTAAAATATATCGCAAACAACCAAGCTTCTTTCAATTCCCCGCTCTCCATGCATACAGCAGAGCGAGCTTCTGTTGACAGTTTTGTGTATATTCTTGGCAGATTCTTCTCCTATCAAATGCTAATATATATGCAGATGTATAATTTTATGGGGCTTTCTAAGCCATACATATTTTCAATATTTGATTTTTAAAAATCAATAGAAAATGTATTGCTTTGGTGATTGAGAAGAGAATAAAGATATTAAAAATTAAATCAAATTGAAAAACATCCTTGGATTGGATGTTTGGAAGTTGCAAAGTCAAAGTTCTATTCCAGAAAGTTCTGCACCAGCGAAGCTGGATTCCCCACAGAGATGCTCAGATCCTGACGGCTAGCTGTTGCATTTGGCTAGGGGAGAGGGATGTCTCTAGTTCCCACCAGCTGGCCTTGCCACCCCCTCCCCACTGCCCCTGGTCGATGAGCACTGTGCTCAGTTTGTCGACTCAGCAAAACAGGCGCGCCCGCTCCCTCCCTGCTCCAATTGGAAGGTGATTGCCTACCAGCCAATTAATTCTGCTTTAATTGCTCAGGCTCTAAAATGCAGGCCTGAACAGCTAATCTGGCGGTGTGAGTGTGGGGGTGGTGGTTAGCCTGGCAGATGCTGCCCTACCAGCTCTTGGGAGATACTCAGAGAATCAGAAAAACACAATGATTCTCTGCCCGGCCCTTGGGCATTCTGGAGGGGAGCAGCCTCTGGCCATTGGAAGTGTGGCTCAGAAAATGGGCCCAAGACATGACCACCAGCAAGAGCCAAAGAGAGAAGTAAAAGGGGGTGCATCTAGTCTTAGTCCACTGGGCCACTGTGGAATTTATCACTTTCTGACATGATCTTGTTGATACCAGCTGCCTTTCTGATTCAGAGCTGTAGCCAGTGCCCACCCACTGCCTGGCATATAGTAGGTGTTCAATAAATAGTGATCGATTCAATAAACACATTCCATCCTGTTCTAGTCACCTCCTGCCTGAAACTGCCACTGAAGTCTCCAAAGAATTACAAGATACCAATGGGAGAAACTGAGGCCCAGAGAAGGGACGGGCTCGATTTGTTCAGGCCAGTGCCTGACTCAAGCTGCCTTTCAACTTTGCTCCATGGGAACTGTCCTTTTCCAAAGCATCCTCACGCCTTGTTGTGGGAGGGCTCCCCCAGGAGAGGAGCAAGAAGCTCCTTGCTACTTTCTTTTGAAATCTGCATCTGTATTAAGCACCCTCTCGACCTTGAAGCTGGCTCATTACACACCAAGTTCTCTGCTCCTCCGTCTGTGCCTGGGGGGTAACTCAGAACTGGCTCTCCTGGGGACCAGCAGCTCCGGCCCTGGAGAGGAAAATGATATGTATCTAATCTCTGACCTTCAAATGAGGACAGGGATTAATCAAGGATTTAGATGGAGGGGCAGGGAGGCTGTGTAAAGAGGCGGGGCTGGGTGGGGGGCACTTCTGAGTCTGTCCTCACCTCAAGCCATCGCTGGCTGCTGCAGATGCCCTCCAGGCTGAGGGAGCAACGACGGGCAGGAGGAAAAGGGGCCCTGGGAAGGAGGAAATTGAAAGCTGAGGCAGGAGGAAGGCAGGGTGGGGAAGAAAACAAAGCAGGCAGGCATCAGAGGGCAGGAAAGCCAACAGACAAGCATGCCAGCCTGTGGGGTGGAGGAATGCGCAGGAGGAAACAGGCAAAGGAAAAACAAAGAAGAGGAAGAGGGAAAGGCTAACAAGAAACTAAACAGGGGCTGAAACAAAGCCAAGGAGGAAACAAAGGGTAAGGAAAAAAAAAAACAGCAAGGAGAGGAATAAGCAGCACAGAGAAAAGAGAGAAGGCTGGGGAGGCCTCCGGAATGTCATCTGCTCATGCTGAGGGGGGAGACCTGGGCAAACAGCATGCCCCTAGCCTTGCCCAGGTCCCTCACTCCATCCTTGGTACCCATGGGCTCCCAGGAGTCTTTGGGGCAGACAGCTGGGCTTCCTCCCGCCTCCCCCAGCCCAGCCTGCTCTGATTGGCCAGTCTTGTAGGGCAGCAAGGTGCGCCACGCCCACCCATCTCTGCTCTGCCACGGCTGAAGCCCCAGAGACTCCTGGGTTTCCTGAAGTGTTCTGAGCCACCCCGAGTTCTCCTTCCCCCCTCCTTCCCCACCACCTAGAAAGCTGTCCAAGTGGAACAGCCTGCAGCTATTACAATAAACACCTCAGCCACAACCTGTCTCTCATTTGCATATTAGCAGCCTTAATTCTGATGAAATATGCAAATGTATGCAAAATGAAATTCATCTCATAATGACACAAGGCGATTAAACAATTTTTATGCTTAAATATTCTGTTTAATGAAATCAAACAGACCTGTGAGTGTGACAAATTCTCCACAGCATGGAGAAATTAGTGAGGAGATATATACATATATATATATATATGTATATATATATATATATATATATATATATATGTATGTATATATGTAAGAATATAAGTCACTAGCACCCCCCAGAACAGCCTAGATCTGCTTTGCCTATTTGGTGAGAAGAAAAGGGAAAAAAAACTGTGTTTTTGATAACCAAACGAACTGAAAATTATATTACTGAAAACTGCTAAAATAAGTTAGGCACAGTATGCCTTTGTTTCAGGAGCTTAGGCGGAAGCCCCACCCCGCATCTCTACAGTATGGCCAGGATATATTTTGTCCTCCACATTGATGGAGGACAGGGAGGCGTGTATGGGTTGTGGGAAGGCAGATTCAGCCACAACCTCGATGTCCAGAAAAAGGAGTGAAGAGCCCTCTGTGAACCTACCACCAAGAGGCTGATCCTCAGTGTCACTCAGACAAACTTTCCGGGTTTGCTCATCTGGGCAGAACATATTCTCACTTTGGCCACTGGGAGATGGTTTGAGGGCATTTGCGTTATTGGCCCTGGTAGGATAAAATCTATCTGGATATTTACCAGGAGGAGGAGAAAAAGGAGGAGGGGGACGAGAAGTAGGTAGCAGAGAAAGAAGTATAAGATGGGAGGATGGAATGAAGAGAGGAGAAGGAGGGTATAGAGGAGTGGACAGAGACAGAGGTGGAAGGATAAAGAAAAAGAAACAATAATGGTTAACATTTCTGAGCCATAGCTATGTGCTTTTTTAGTATATGATCTCATCAAGTTATCCTAACAACCTTACAGATGGATTTTTATTATTGTAACCACCTTGTATTAGTGACAAGGAAGCTGACGCTCAGAGAGGTTAAGTCAGTTGTCCAAAGTCACACTGCAGAGATGAGTGGACGATCCTCAATACGAAGGTGGATATATCAAGCTTGGAATCAGCCTAAACTGACTGTTGCAACTCATGGAGAGGCAAGAAGAAGAAATGTTGAAGCGTTTTCCAAGGAAGTTGGAGACCTGTTCGACAAGCTCACCTTGGGATCTTGGATATCTGGGCAAGCCACCAGGAGTTAATTTGCACATGAACCCATAGGACTCCTGGGAAAAAATCCATTTGGGGATTGAATGGGGTCCTAAGGCCATGTGTGTAAGGGCCAACGTCAGAGTTTTGTCTGGTCTCCTCATCAAAAGGGCTCGGTACTCAGTTCTCTCTAGTTCATCATGCTCTTAATGCTGCTTCGTTTGTTGCCACCTCCCAAATAGAATGCCCTTTCCAGGAGGGCAAGGACCCTGTCTGGCTCACAGTCAAGTGGCCTGCTGAAGATTTCCAATAGAGCATTTAACTTTTGGAATGTACTCCGTCCTTACTTGTTTCTTGAATTACCTTCTAGAGGCAAAGGCATCCTCAGAGCGGTTGGAAGTGCTCCTCCGAGATCTCCATCCATTCCTCATTCCTGGGGCCCTGGGATTCTGTGGATGAGGAGAGACAATGATGACATGGGAGCAAGGAGTGGCTCCCTCCCAGATGACAGCCATGGCTCCAGGCATGAGAGAAAGGTCCCAGCAGCTCTACTGAGATATTCGTCAACTCTACCCTCCAGCCACCTCCCATTGTGGGTTCAAAGCTGGAGGCTGGGGGCCAGGAAACCTTTGCTTCTGTCCTCCAGCCAGTGACCTAACCACTCTAGGCCTCAGTTTACCCATTTCCAGTTTACCCAGCTGAGAAATGGGAAAAGTGTCCTCCCATGACTTCTTTTAACTCTAATATTTTAGAATTTTAATGCTGAGTCTCAAACAAATAGTCAATTTTCCAACTCTTATAAGAGCTATGATTTACTGAGCACTCCCTATGAGTCTGCCGCTACTCTATGCACTAGTTTACATATAATATCTATAACATCTCATCTAGTCTTTACAACAATCCTGTGAGGTGGAAATTAACATTACTCCCTTTCACAACTGAGATAGTAAACTCCGAAACATCAGGTTACTTGTCTAAGGTCACCAAGATGCTGAAGAAGTAAGACCAGGAGTGAAATCTAGGCAGTCAGGCTGCGGCTGCTGTAACAGCAGCAACAACAGCAGCAACAATAACTGCTATCATTTGGTTCATGCCTGACCCTGCATGGAGCTCTCCATAGCAGCCCTTTAAGGTAGGCAATATATTTATTTCCCTGTTACAGGTGGAGAGATGGAGGCTCAGAGGAGATAATTGATGTGTCCAAGCTCATACAGCAAGTCACTGACTGTGAAGACAAGTGCCAAGGTGTCCTGGCATAAGGCCAAGATCTAGGAAGCCACCTTGAATTATCAAAGCAATTTCTAGAGATTCTTGACCATTTATCATCTAACTCTCCTCCTGATTCTAAGGTTGATAGACTTCGAGACAAGGACATTTCATTAGAAAATTAGGAGAAATATTTATAATTAATATTTCAATTTTAAAAGGTATCATTGAAAAGTGATCTACTTTATCATGTTGCTGGTGACAACCCAAGGAAGAGAGAGGGCACATTACTTTCCTGGAAACAGGAGAGTGGGACAGGCCCTTTCCCTCTGCTTAATGGGGCATCACATGGCACTAGAACAGAATAAAGAGCATTGTCATCTGGGATCCTTCAGCTGAGCACCACTGTGATTAGACATCAGACATCAGGCACCCAGGTGTCTTTGTGTCTGCGCCTGATGCTAAATGAGACAGCTTAATATGATGGTTGCCATTTTAGCAAGGAGTTATGAGAGTATTTACAGATCCAATCCATTTATTTATTCATTCATTCATTTTGCAAATATTTACCTGTGTGACTCTCTCAGGAAGCATTACTGAATAGGACATGGCTACTGCCTGCAATCATGCCAATGTAGTTGGGGAGACACACTAGGAGATTACAACAATAAATGTAAATGGCACAAATCCAGTGCAATAACAGGGGAAGAGTTATTTCAGTTTGAGAATCTTGACAGCCAGAGAACATCTGAACTAGGTCTACAAATACAAGTTGGAACTTGCCAGAAAGGAAAAATAACTTCCAAAGAGAAGAAATAGCATGGGTAACACCACGAAGATGAGGAAGTATAGGGTGTGAGGCATGCATGGTTCAACACTGGTGCTGAACAAAGCCCTTAGGAAAGAGTGGTAGGAAATGAAGCTGGAGAGGGAAGAACTAAGGCCAGATGTGGGGAAGTCTGCATACTTATTCTTTCTCTGCCACTGAGTTACCCTGGGACTCTGGGGAGGTCACTTCAACTCCCAGGGCCTCAGTTCTCTCAGTTTTGAAAACAAGGAAGGACAAACCTTCAGGCTGTTTGAGCATGCCTGGGAGGAGTATTCTGCCACTGGACACTCTGGCTCTGTCTAATTGAATGGCTCTGATTCTAATTAGGAGATTCTCATCAGAGACAAAAACAGTGAGGAGAAAATTATTGCCTATTTGGGCATCCAGATGCCACTTGCCTTCCAAGTACTCGAAAAAAGTGGTACCAGCTAGCCCAGAGCATGACTGAAAATCAAATCCCGGTGACACACTCCCCCCAGCCCTTCCCCAGTCTCCTCCTAGCACTTTCTTCTGTGAATCCCACTCTGTGAAACCACACTCTGCCTATTTTCTCCTTCCCTTGGAGCTCCAAGACTATGGGAAGTAGACACAGGCACAATTGCAGAGCCCACCACTTACAGGACATAGTACTAGGCCTGGAGGTGTGGGAATGTGGGAACGCCAGGTCTTGCCTCCCTCTCTATGCTGTAAATGGTTCCAACCAATTGGATATGCATGGAGCGGGGGGATTGATCCTCCCAAGAGAGTCCTCCAGTGCACGTTTGTCCCTGTAAGAGAGAACCTGGAGGTACTTGTGGGACAATACAATTCCCCCCCCTCAAGGAGCTATAGTCTAGGAGGACTAGCTAGACCAGAGGCACTAAGGGATGGTTTTCCTTTCATCCTTATACTTTCAAATGCTGTCTTTTCTCCCTATCTTCATCCCTCCTCCCTTCTGTTTCCTTATACAATTGGAAAGCATCAATTTTACAAGAAAAAATAAATAAATCTATTTCCAAAAACAATATCAACTGTCATCACACACAGGAACTCTTTGTTTGTTTGTTTGTTTGTTTGGAGATGGAGTCTCACTCTGTTGCCCAGGCTGGAGTGCAGTGGCACGATCTCGGCTCACTGCAACCTCTGGCTCCCAGGTTTAAGTGATTCTCCTGCCTTAGCCTCCCGAGTAGCTGGGACTACAGGCATGTGCCACCATGCCTGGCTTATTTTTCCTATCATCAGTAGAGACAGGGTTTCACTGTGTTTGCCAGAGTGGTCTCAATCTCCTGACCTTGTGATCCGCCCGCCTCAGCCTCCCAATGTGCTGGGATTAGAGGCATGAGCCACTCCGCCTGGGCATACACAAGAACTCTTTTTTTTGTAGCCAACACTCCATCTGCTGCAGTGAAGGGCTGTTGGGACCATCAGCCCTGTAGCTGGACAGCACCCCAGCCCAACGCCCAACTCTCTCTTCTTAGCTTGATTCTTAGCATCTCTCTCAGCACCTCCCATTCACTCAGGCTCCTTTTGAACTGTGAACCTTCAATGTGACCACACAACAGGACCAACAGTGTGGTAATGAAAAGTCCCTCCCTTCTTGTCCCTGTCTCAACAGGGTATAGCTTATATTCTCCCTCAAGGAGATGCAAAGAAATTTGGATAAATTCCCCACTTTGACTGGGGCCCACCCTCTTCTTCCATCCAGAGCCTTCACTTCAGGTCTGCTGAAAGTCAATGAACTTTTCCGAAACCAACCAAAAATACAAACAAACAAAAAAGAATAAATCCCCAACAAACCCCAAACTCCCAATCGCCACCACATTTCTGCTTTTCCATGACAAGGAGGAGAGAGAATCTAATCCCCATGCTTCATGGGGCCAAACCAAGCCCGTGTGGATTTCCGAGCGAGGAAAGCTGGACCTTGGACCAAGTATCCTGCCAACAGAGTGGGGCTTAATGATTTGTGCAGACCCACGGTATTCCGGCGAGAGTCAGGAATACTGTGCATTGATTCCAGGGGATTGAAGGCCCCCGCCCCTCTTCCCCTGGGTGTTTCTTGCATTCTTTGTTATTGCAGAGTCCCCCGCTTTCCCCTCCAATAATATCCAAGAAGCATGAGAAAGCCCGGGGTTGACATAATCACTTTCCCAGGCCTTAATTAATTTGGCACTATTGGCTAATTAGCTGGAGGTGTCATTTAGTTAATCAGAGACTCTGGGATTGCTCAAGCTAGAAAGGTCTGCAGGGTTGTTAGCCTATCTCCTTCAGTCCATAGAGGAGGAAGATCAGGTTAAGGAGGAGAGAGACCTAGGGTTACTCTGCAACTTAGGGGCTTTGCTGGTCAGGCTTGCATATCTGGGACCTGAGGTCTGGACTTCTGGTTTCTAGCTCGACAGTCCTGTCTCTAATTCTCTCCACTTTAATTCGATTTTACGTAATTGTACTGCATTGTATTGCATTCATCATGTCATCCTACTGTCTCCCCCTCTCCAATGTCCTCCAGTCATATCCAACTTGTCAATTTTCTGCAAACTCATAAACCTCAGGATCTTTGCACTTGCTATGCCCTCTTGCCAGGAAACCATTTCCCTATGTCTTTGCACAGCTGTCTCCCTTGGATTGTTCAGGCTTCAGCTTGCCATCTCTTCAGAAAGACCTTCTTTGCCACCATCTATGTGGCAGACAGAGCCTAGGGTGCCCACAGTAATTCTCCTCTTCCTGGCATGCATGCTTTGTCATTCCTCCCCTTGAGTAGGGATGGAATCTGTGACTCACTGGCTCCCAACCAATCAATATGGCAGAGGTAGAGGGACGTCACTCTTGTGGTTAGGTTATGCCGTAGCCAAGGTGGAGGTATCTGGGTGGACCTGAATTAATCAGGTAAAATCCCTTAAAAGAGGGACCTGGGAAGAAACACTTCTTGCTGGCTTGACAGAGCAAGGAACAGCAGGTAGCCTCTGAGACCAGAGGGAAGTCCCCCAGCTGTTATCCAGCAAAAGGCTTGGGCCCTCAATCAAACAGCCACAAGGACATGCATTCTGTCAATAACCTGAATGAACTTGGAGGCAGATTGCTCCCCAGCTGAGCCTCGGGATGAAAGCACAGCCCCGCCAGCATCTTGACGCAGCCTTGAGTAGAGACGCCAGTGAGTCATAGCCAGGTGCTTAACCCACAGAAACCATTGCACAATAAATGTGTGTTGTTTTCAAGCTGCTAAATTTATGGCGTTTTTTATGTGGCAATAGATAACTCATATAACAAGAATCCAGGTCCTCTCTAACCCTGACCTTCCTTCGTGTCACCTTTTATTGTTTTCTTCATTGCATTTGCCACTCCCTGAAAGTGTCTTATGTAAATATGAGTTTACTCACTCCTCTTCTGTCTTCCCTACTAGATTCTGAGCTCCATGAGGGCAGGGCCTTGTCTGTCTTGTTTAGTTCAGCAGTCCTGCAAACAGGGGGGTGTACGTTACATATTTTTAAATGAATGAATGAATGAATGATGGTATAAAAACATAATCCAGGAATATTAGAAGCAGATGTTTATAAATCCAACTAAATTAAAAGACCTGCGTTGTAAAATCTAATCTATGTGAAATAAAAAAGACAAACCCAGGAAAACACTTAAAATTTGTATTACAGAAAGAGGTCTATCTTTTTTACTTTATGAAACAGTAGTACGAACTGAAGAGAACGTTTCTGAAATAAGTGAAAAGTTGCTCAACTTCACCTCCAGCGAGAGAAATGTGAATTGGAAGTACACCAGGAGTCCTGGTTTTGCCTGTTATCTAGGCAAAGGTGACATCATGTTAGTGAGGGGTGCAGGGAACAGAGTGCTGGCTTTCTGGACAGACAAGTGTCATGCAGTGCCAGCCCTAGGAAGTAACAAAAAGTGCAGGGCAGGTCCCGAAGCTCTCTCCCACATTCCAGTGCCAGCTCCTGCTAGAGTGCCCTGGATTCCATCTTGCTTCCTTGGTGTTCTTCTTCCTGCATGGTAGATCTGAACTAAGACAATTCTGGCCACCGATCTGAACTAAGACAACAGCCAACTGATGTAAGCAAATCAGGGGATCATAGTGGACCCCATGTCACCACCCCATGTGGTTACAACCCAGCAGATATCTGGGTTGCTGAGGAAGGGTCATTGGCTTGCGTAACAGAGAGATGAGGGCTTCCACTGGAGAAGGCAAAAAAACTATTCAAAATGTGGGAGACATTCCAGTTGGAGCTGGACAATGCCAAGTTGGGACCAATGGCAGCTCTGCAACTGATCAACAAGCAATTAACCAGTGAGCCAGGTGCTCGCTTGCCCACACCATTCCTCATTTGTATCTGAAATGGTATCAAACATGGGGCTTTCTGAGGCTCCTTCAAGCTGGGACAATTCTGTGGTTATCTTGAGAGCATTTGGAGTTCACTCTGAGCCCCCTCAGTCTCAGACAGATGTAGACAAGTTGGAATGGGGCCAGGGCAAGCTGGCTTCCGTGATTAAGGGGAAGTGGAGATCGGCTCCAAGCATGATTAAAGGTGCTGATGCCTCAGCTTGGCTGGGCTGCAGTGAAGGAGGTGGCTGAAAAATGTCTCGGGGTGGGGGGAGATGGGAGATGCCTCCCTGTCAGGGGAAGGGGTGGAGGTCAGCTGCTTCAGCAAGATTAGCCATCAGGCTCCCATCTATTGGGGAAGAATTGCCTACTTGAGCCAGGTATGTGCCGACATGAGCACAATGGCTTGGGAAGCCAGGAAATGATAACGGTTACCGCACAACAGTTACCACTCTCACCTCTTGTTAGATCATGGCCTCCTAATGGTGTCCCTGTGTCCAGCCTTGCGCCCTTAGCCTGTACTCAACATGTCAGCTGAACAGTTCTTTTCAGAACATATCGACTCATACTACTGCCATGCTCAAAATCCTTCCATGGCTCCCCACCTCACTCAGAATAAAAGCCAAAGCCTTTGTGATGGCCCGCAAAGTCCGGCCTAATCTGCCCCATCATCTCCCTGATCCCATCTCTTGCTTCTTCCCCTGCTCTCCTGGCCCCTGAAATGCACCCCAGGACCTTTGCACTGGCTGTACGTCTGCCTGGACCGCTCTTACCCCAGGTGGTTTCAGGCCTTGCTTGCTCAATGCTTCCAGCTCTTTACTTAAACGTCACCTTCTCCTTATAAGCTCTTTGTGAGCTGTTTTGTCTCCCCGCTCTGGCTTAAGTGCCTATAAAGATGACCAGCACTTAGTAGGTGCCCAAAAACTATTTGTTGACTGTTGGTTCTATATTAGTTACCACTCACAGAGCCCTGGATCTCTGCCAGGCACTGTGCTATGTGTTTTTGATCTAGGGTTTCTTTTAAACCCCCCAACAGATCAAAGATGCAGGTATTGCTTCCATTCTTCCATTTTTACAGATGGAGAAACTGAGGCCCAGGGAGGTTAGGTACTGGTGATTTGCCCAGTGTCATATGGTGGGTAACTAGTGTCCCTGGGTTTAGAATCCAGCCCCAGCACCCCCTCCTGAGCCTGGTTCTGCCTCTTAATGAGATGCTCGGCTGCCTTTAACAAAAGGTCCGTTCAGATGATTTGTTCATCCACCCCCACAATGGTTATTTCCACTGTATGGATAGGGAAACTGAGCACCCAGAGAAATTGCTTCTCAAAGATTGTATAGCAAGCGGGGAATCTGGGACTCAAGCTCTGGTCTTTGACTCCCAACTCAGGCTGTCTATTTTGCCTCCTCCCCTCTCTGGCCTGCAGGGCACCGATGTGCCTAGAACATCTTCTCCTGTATCCTGGAGTCCTGAAGCTCCCTTGAGAGTCATTGCATTTGGAGAGGTGGAGACAGAGGCCATAGCAGGGCCTCAGCTGGGTAGGAGCCTATTGAATGGAGAAAGCAGGTCTTGATTCACAGCTGGTGTGCTGAGCCACTGTTCAGTCCTTTCCATCTCAATCTCTGCTGCTTGGCCATGCCTCTGCCGGCTTATGACTCTGTGGCCTTGATGCCTGGGGTCTCTGCTCTTATGTCACAAGCTTACACTGGCCAGGGACACTGCTTCCTGAAATGTCCCTGCTGGCTCTGACAATGAGCCTTTGGATCCATGATCCTGAAAGCCATCTGGGGCCCGTCAGGATGCTAGCCAAATCACACCAGACTTTTCCTTGGAGTTGCAGTTAAAGATGCATCAGAGGGATTGTTCCTCACACGTCCATCCCTGTGTCCAGATTGTGTACTCAGGGATCACGTCTGTCTTCTTCACCCTGGTAAACAGCGGCCTGTGGGTGTTCAGTTCAGGTCTGTTGAATGAATATTCAACCAAAAGGACTCACCCTTCTCTAATAAACACACTTGCTTTTGAGCACTTTCTGTCTTCCGGGCCCCACATTAGAGTACTGGTATGTACAAAATCAATGTAATTCTCACACCGAACGCAGAGGCACAGAGAGGTTAAGCAGCATGTCTGACACCACACAGCTGAGGAATGGGGGCATGGGTCAGAACCCAGGCATTAGACTTCACAGTCCTTGCTTTCCACTAGACCACACAGCCTCTAGCCCACCCTTGAGTGTCTTTATCTGGGGGTGGGGATCCAGCACAGGTGCCTCCAGGACACGACCCCCCTGGCCAAGCCTGCAGCCAGAAGGACTCACCTGGCTGCAGGCTTGGCGGGGGGGTCGTGTCCTGGAGGCATCTGTGCTGGGATCTCCATCCATAGCAGCAAGTGGAATCTGCTTTTCCCAGACTTCCACACGGCGATATTCTTCACACTAAAGGCCATTTGAGAAATGAATAACTAAATGCAATGTTAGTTTTTATACCTATGTAAGATGCTGCACATAAAGAAATTCACAAATCAGGGAAATAGCCCTCATCGTTATTTTGCATCATAAAATGTGGTCTCGGCAGCAGCCCCCCTCCCCCTCCAGGGCTATTATCAGCTTCTCCCAGCAAGCGGGAAGACCCTAGACCCAGGGAAACAATGGCTTACGGGATGACACTCACGTTGGTGGAGAACACGGGATGTGTTCTCCAGCGTTAGGCCCTTCACCTGCCTCACCATCTGCAATCCTTCCTGAGTCCATTTGGAACTCACTCAATAAAACTTTGAGTACATATTCTGTGCCACACGCTGTGCTAGACAATTGTCAATGCTTTGATTATTTTCCACTTTAGAGACACTGAAACTAATTGGAACGACTTGTCTAGTTTCAGTTAACTGGCAAGCAGCTGAACTGGATTCAAGCCCAGGTCGTTGTGACTCCAAAATTTAGGTCTTTATCCACTTTCCTAAATCCTATCATCTGAGGTCAGAGCAGACTGGATTTTCTTTCTTTGTATCAGGCTGCTGTGAGTCCTGAAAAACAAGGAGCAGATAGGCTAGCCGCTTTCTCCAAACCAGATTCTACTTCTTGGGCACAAAAAAAAATTGCATTTCCCAGCCCAGCCTCCTTGCTTCTTAGGCAGGGTCATGTGGCAACTTCTGGCTGGTAGAATGTGAGAGGAAGTGACGGATCACTTCCAGGTTGAGGAAAATTAAAAGCCAGGATGCATCTCCTAGATTAAGACGGTGGAGTCTCTAGCCAGGGAGGGGATGATTCCTTGGGTTGTCTCTACAGAATAGCCCCCTACTCGCATCGGGCGCTGAAATAACTTAGAAATAGACATTCATTGTGATCAGTTATTAAGATTTAGCTACTTTTAAATTTGAAATTATGCTCTCTTTTTTTGACTCATCAGAATTTACAAGGAGGCTTGTGACCTGGGATGGGACATCTGCTTGTCACAGAGCTCTCCTGCTCATTCAGCAGCCTCCAGACTAATTTGCTCATTTATTCATCTACTTGTTTTCTGATCATTTTCCTTTTGTTTTCCAGATCTTCTCTCTACCCCTCTTCGCTCTGCTACATTTCACTAGAATACAAGAGGCCCTCCTGTGTGGTCTGCATCACCCAGGGTCCCTCCCTCATGGTTTCCAGGTGAGCTGGGTCAGTGGAAGTCACCAACAGGAGATGAAGGTGTGGAGGAGAGTGAGATTGTAGTTTCTTGCTGCCCCCCCTTCCTCCATTCTGGGCCCTTGTTTCAGCCATGGCTGGGATTTTCCACCTGCAGCTCATAACTCCTATAAGATCCTGGTGCAGGTTCTAGGAACGTTTCTCCCACTCTCTTTCCTTTCCAGACCAGGAGTGCTAAGATGTTACTCTGTTGCTGGCGCCTGTGTGCTTAACATCTCCCATTAGGTCCCTAAATTCTGTCCATACCTCTGTACATAGTTCTTTCATTACCATCTTTTCAGTGAAACCATTTGAGGAGACCATTTATTTCCCCACCGGGTCTCCGACAGATATGCCATCTATTTATGCATCTATCCACCCATTCACTCATCTATCTATTATCCACCAATCCATGTATCCACCCACCTGTCCATCCATCCAGCCATCCACTCACCCATCCATTCATCTACCATCTTCCCATCAATAGATCCACCCATTCATCCATCGTTCATCTACTCATCCATCATCCATCCATCTCTCCATGACCCATTCATCTTTTAACCAACCCATACACGCATGTAGTGCCCAGTATGTGCTAGGAAATGTGGTAAGAGTTCTATCTACTTACCCATTAAAGTCTACAATGTCCTAAGTTAGTGCCATTATTATCCCTGTTTTTCTCCCATCGCTACTTCTGCAAAGAGATCTCCCCCTGACCACGGACTCTAAAGCGGCACGCCTTTCCCTTTCAATGCCCGTATTTTGCTTTTTCTTTCCTTAACATTGTCATATTATCATCAGTATTTATTCATTTACTTATTTGTTGTCTGACTCATGCGTTAAGTGGGCAGAGACTTTGTCCATCTTGTCTCCCTGCGACATTTCCTCTAGCCAGGGTGATTCCTGGTACACAGGAGGCCTTCAAGAAAACACTGGGTTTTTAACGATCGCCGTTCTAACTGGCGTGAGATGGTATCTCAATGTGGTTTGGATTTGCATTTCTCTAATGGCCAGTGATGAGGAGCATGTTTTCATATGTTTGTTGGCTGCATAAATGTCTTATTTGAAAAGTGTCTGTTTAGCAGATGTGGCATATACACACATGGAATACTATGCAGCCATGAAAAAGGATGAGTTCATGTCCTTTGCAGGAGCACGGATGAAGCTGGAAACCATCATTCTCAGCAAACTAACACAAGAACAGAAAACCAAGCACCGCGTGTTCTCACTCAGAGGTGGGTGTTGAACACTGAGAACACACGGACACAGGGAGGGGAACATCACACACTGGGGCCTGTTGGGGGTTGGGAGAGCTAGAGGAGGGATAGCAGGGGGTGGGGGGATTGCGGAGGGCTAACATTAGGAGAAATACCTAATGTAAATGACCAGGGTGGGGGCTGGATGCAGCAAACCACCATGGCATGTGTATAACTATGTAACAATCCCGCGCAATCTGCATATGTACCCAGAACCTAAAGTATAATAATAATAATAAAGAAAACACTGGGTAAAATGAAAATAACAAGTGAAAGGGGAAGCAGAGTCTCAGAAAGTGAAGCCATTTGCTTCGTTTCTCCCCAGTCAGGGTTAGAATTCAAATCCATCGAGCTTAGCGCCCAGGCCATTCACCACTCTGCAGTAGCTTCTGGTTCCCCCTGAGACGTGGACTTACCATGACTC
Source organism: Ateles fusciceps (assembly GCA_036589455.1). Taxonomy (NCBI): domain Eukaryota; kingdom Metazoa; phylum Chordata; class Mammalia; order Primates; family Atelidae; genus Ateles; species Ateles fusciceps. The sequence continues at coordinate 4,705,442 of JAZHEH010000517.1, read as the reverse complement.
ATAGCAGCCCCCCTCAGAAAAAGTGCAAGAATGCATTTCTCTTTCTTAGGGAAAACTAGCGCCTTCTGGGCACATTCTTGTTTCTGTGGTTTTTGCCCATTCTGGTCTCTTTGATTCCTTTTGGAATTATACTCAACACGGTTTCCTCTGACCTGGGAAAGAGACAGTTCTGGAGCCCCCACTGTGTGGTGGCCTCTTTGAAGCCTGTGCTTTGTTTAATGCTGTCCGCCTGCTCGTGAGGGTGACGCTGTTATTAACTTGTTCTGCAGTTGAGACCCAGTCTCGGGTTGGGTAGATTGCTCAAGGTCACACAGTTACTAAGCATCAGGTCAGGCATTGGAACTGAGTTCTGGCTGATTCCCCAGCCCAGTCTCTTACCCACTGTGCTGTGGTTTCACTTGTGGGTCCAGATGTGAGGAGGAAGTCATTAATAAAACATAAATCGGAGCAAAGGCAAGATAGCAGGAGCTTACCATGGGCCAGGCGCAGTGTGAAACATTTGATAGGTATTTATTATCTGTGTTATACAGATGGGGAAACTGAGGCTCAGGTTAAATCCTGGCCTGAAGGTAAATTGCACAGCTGCCAAGTGGGACAGCCCCTGCCTAAGCTTTTCCAGGACATTGCCATTCACTTACAACCCCTCCCCCACTGCCAGCTCCTCGCTTAGCGACATTTCTGCCAAGGCTGCCGGCTGGGGAGCTCTGGCAGTGGCCTGAGAGAGCATCTGCACACAGCTTGGGAGAAACCCAAGTGCCATTTCCACCTGATAATAAATATGTGTCAGAGAGGACTCGATCCATGTGACCTTGGGTTATAGGGGTACTGGACCGTGAAAAGCCTTTGACAAAATCCTTTTGCCTCAAGAGGCTGAGTCCAAATTACAGGCGATTATGGATGCTTGGCCTGACTCCCCGCTCAGCCTTTTATGTCTGATGCCCAGGAATGGCTCTTATGTATTGGAAAGGATCCCAGCCGGGCCTGGGGCCGGTCACCTCACCTTCCTCGGCAGGGTCCATTCTTGGAGAGCTGGAGGCAGACATCAACCTTCATAGTGTTTCATCTGATCACTGTGACTAGCGGTCACCCTAACATCCAAAAATACAGTCATAACCCCACCACAACCTTTACCAGTTATTGAGCATACACTACATGCCAGGCTCTTCACCAGCCCCATTGGTTCTTCCAGTGACTACTAGGAAGGTATTATGGCTGTATCCATTTTCCTCATGAGAAAACTGAGGCATAGCCAATGCATGCTGGGCTTAATACTTGGGTGGTGGGTTGACAGGCGCAGCAAACCACCATGGCACGTGTCTAAGTCAGGAGTGGGCAAACTTTTTCTGTAAAGAACCAGATAGTAAATATTTCAGGCTTTGCAGCCCATATGGGCTCAATTCAACCATTCGACTCTGTTGTTTCAGTGTGAAAGCGGTCACAGACAATACGTAGATGAATGAGTGCAGCCGTGACTCAATAAAACTTTATTTACAAAAACAGGATCTGGGCAAGATTTCGCCTGAGGGCCATTGTTTGCCAGTCTTTGGCCTCTGTGACCTGTCCAAGCCCCCATGGTGCACAAATGGCAGAACTTTTCAGCATCTGAGTCCTGGGAAGACAATGCTTATCTCCCTAGTCCTGTGTGATTCTCTTGGCACATATGATGCTATGGTTATTTTACATGTCAACTTGACTGGGCCACAGAGTGCCCAGATATTTGGTGAAACATTATCTCTCAGTGTGTCTGTGAGGGCACTTCTGGGTGAGATTAACATGCGAATTGGTGGACTGGGTAAAGCAGGTTGCCCTCCCCTGGGTGGACTTCATCCAATCCATCAGAGGCTTGAATAGAATAATAGGCTGAGTAAGAAAGAATCATTGCTCTCTTCCTCACTGTCTTCCCGTTGGGACATCAGTCTTCTCCTGCCTTTGAACTTGGACTTGGACTGGAGGTATACCATTGACTCTCCTGGTCTCCAAGCTTGCCAGCTGCAGATCTGAGACTTCCCAGCCTCCACAGTCACATGAGTCAATTGTTTATAATAAATCTCTTCATATTTACATATATTCTTTTTTTTTTTTTTTGACACAGAGTCTCGCTCTGTCACCCAGGCTGGAGTGCAGTGGCATGATCTCGGCTCACTGCAACCGCCACCTCTCCAGGTTCAAGTGATTCTCCTGCCTCAGCCTTCGTAGTAGCTGGGACTACAGGGGCCTGCCACCATGCCCGGCTAATTTTTTTGTATTTTTAGTAGAGACAGGGTTTCACCATATTAGCCAGGATGGTCTCGATCTGACCTCGTGATCCTCCTGCCTCAGCCTCCCAAAGTGCTGGGATTACGGGCGTGAGCCACCGTGCCAGGCCTGTATTTAGATATATTCTGTTTCTCTGGAGAACTCACATTAATACATATTGCTGTTATTAGTGCTATTTTGCAGGTCGGGTCATTGAGGCTTGAATCCCTGGAGTGACGTTCTTTTTTAAAAAATTTTTCTTTTTTTTTTGTTTTCAATTTTAGGTTCTGGGGTACATGTGCAGGATGTACAGCTTTGTTACATAGGACACATGTGCCATGGTGGTTTGCTGCACCCATCAACCCGTCACCTAAGCATTAAGCGCAGCATGGATTAGCTGTTTTTCCTGCTGCTCTCCCCTCTCCACACCCATGACAGGCCCCAGCGTGCTGGTCCCCCTCCCTGTGTCCATGTGTTTGCATTGTTCAGCTCCCACTTATGAGTGAGAACATACTGTGTTTGGTTTTCTGTTCCTGTGTTGGTGTGCTGAGGATAGTGGCTTGCCGGAGTGACTATCTGCAGAATCTTATCAAAGAAACATCTGCACCAGAACTTTCCCAGGCCCCTGAATCCAGAAGGGGCGAGATGACTTGGGGATATTTAGGAACATTTCTGCCAAGGCGGGAACCTTAACCTGGCTTTCCAGCTCTTCCCCCAGAGCGGCCTCAGATGGTCTTTCCTGGGCTGTCCCTATAACTTCTGGACACCTGCTCTGTCCCTCTCATGTCCCTCTGAATATGTCCTGCCCTGCAGCCATCGTCACACTGCTCCTTGCCAATCGCTGCTACGTTTGCCCCCCTCCTCCCTATGGGGTGGCTTCATGTCCCAGCTTGCACCCGCTGTCCCAGAAGCCTTTGCTGATCCCCCTCCCTCCTTTCAAGCCCTAAAGCAGCTCTATCTCTGGGTGCCTGTGTCTCACCCTCCCCCAGCTGCTCTGCAAGGGAGTGGATGGCATCTACTACAAGCCAGCGTCCCCTCTTCCTTGGGGCGAAGTGCAAACATGTCTTATTTATATATGAAGGCAGTAATAGATAAGAAGCAATGCCCTCCCCAGGAATTGCACTGTGTCTTCTACCCTGGGGGACTGAGGCAGAGTCTGATGGCTGATAACATCAGCTTCGCCATGTGCAAGGAGCCCTCGGAGCACAGCAAACGTCTTGCTTTTGTGAGAAGCCCTGTCCTTGTCCCTTCTCCCGCCCAGATGACCGCCTATTGGTCTCGGGAAGTAAGTCCAAGTGCCCCACGGCGACAGGCATTATTGTGTGTGTGTGTGTGTGTGTGTGTGTGTGTGTGTGGTTGGGGGCGGCGGGTGCTGAAACAGAAGGAAAAATTCCCTAGGTAACTAGAAGCTATGAATTCACCAATATACCAAGAAAAGAAGGGTGCAGCCAGTGTTGGATAGATTGTTGGGAAATTAACAAACAATGAGAGAGAGAGAGCAGAGAGAGAAATAAGAAAGAAAGACTCAGAGGAAGATGAAGGAGAACTTTTCTAGGTCAAAGCAAGCAGCGGGTGACCCCCTGTCCCTGGGGAAAAATTAGTGGTCACAGGGACCTGGAATAATGAGGCAAGAACAAAGGGAGAAGCCACAAAGGAGCGGAGGGGGAAGAAGGGTCATCTTTCCGGCATACTCAATACCCCAGTCTGCGTGCAAACCCATGAGCCTTCACTGCCATCTCTTTCAACCCTCCAGGCAAACCTCCAAGATAGCAGGGATGGTGCCCATTTTACAGATGAGGGACCTGAGGCCCAGAGAGAGGCCAGAACTCATTTAGGGGAGCTGCAGCTTGCCAGGGGCAATGCCAGGAATGAGTCTGACTCTGTGTGACCCCATGCCTGGTCTCGCGCTGCCAGAAAAGCAGAGTCGACGGGAGAAAGGTTAGAGGGATAAGAAACATGCTGGGGACACCAGCCTTTCCCAGGGCCCCTCCCCAGGCCTGCCTCACCCCCTACCCTTGGGGGAGGAAGAGATTTAATGGCACTGTCCCTCCTGGGGTGGAGAAGGTGCTGAGTGGCACTTTCCCCCTGGACCCGGTGGGAACAGAGCTGCCTGGGCCCCAGCTGGCTGCCCAGCTAATGAGCCCCGGAGGGAGCTGGACAGGCCTCATAAAGCCAAGCACAGGGCAGCAGGCAGGAGGCAGCTGGAGCCCTGGGCTGTCTGCCCCTGGCCTTGGCTCAGCGCCGGCTGAGACTCGAAAGAGCCCAAGACTTTGACAGACAAAGGAGCCTTGCCAATCGCTGCTCCCAGTGCCCCCGTCTTCCTGCACAGGGCTCAGAGATCCATCTCCACAGAGATCATCTCCTCACTGCCTTACAGACCACGTGGTCCTTATGGGACAGGCAGAGGTTCCGGTCAGAGCTAGGAGGATCTCAGACAGCATTGGCTCCCTTCTCCTTGTAGAGTTAGGGCAACTATGACCCAGAGACAGCAAGCTACTGAGATAAGGAGAAACAGCGAGATGGGACAGGGTGGTGATGCAGACCCATGTGCCCATGTGCTTGCCGTCCTAGGAGAAATAGGCATCCATTTGCCCAGAGAGTAATTGGAATACGTGATATGACCAGCCGTTGTGAGGGCAGAGGACAAAAATTAGATAACTTAGCCATTTCTAGCATTCACAAAAAGGCTCACTCTAAATTAACATAAGGATTAACTCATTTAGTCCTCCCCCCAAGACCTACTAGGACACTGTTAGTATCCTCATTGACAGTGGAAGACTCTGAAGCTCAGAGAGGTTAAGCAGCTGGCCCAAGGTCACACAGCCAGTGCTACGGTTTCGAATGTCTGCTCCAAAACTCAGGTTGAAGTTTAGTTACCATTGTGACAGTATTAAGAGGTGGGACAATTAAGAGGTGATTAGGCCACAAGGACTCAATCCTCATGAATGAATTAATGTTGTTATTACATCACAGGAGTGATGGGAGTTATCATGGGAGTGGGCCTCCTGATTTAAAAAGTATGAGTTCAACCCTTTTTCTGTCTCACCTTCTCTCACCCTTCCACCTTCCGCCATGGGATGATGCAGCATGAAGGCCCTCACCAGATACCAGCATCTTGCTATTGGACTTCCCAGCCTCCAGAAGTGGGAGAAATACTTTTCTTTTCTTAATAAATTAATTACCCAGTCTGGGATATTTGATTATGGCAGCACAAAACGAATGAAGAGAGCCAGTTATTGGCAAAGTTGGAGTTTGAACCAGAGTCCAACTTTTTACCTGTTAACCACGTGGCTTTCCCACTGAGGATGGAGTCGAGCTTCCTTCAGTGTGGCCAGGCCATGAGCTAAGTATTCACAGGGCGGGTAGATTCTGGGGAATCTCACAGCCCGGGACAGTGGCTGGCGATCAGTAATCACACTCCAGTCTGATATTCTGGCAGCCACCTAGGCTGGGCACGGAATTAGACCCCCCCTCACCTGATTCCTGATGCTCGGCTTGCTCATTGCAGTCCAGTCCCCATGTCATGTCGTTTCATTACCAAGAGCTTGTCCCAGCTCCTTGTTCTTGTTGTGAGTGGTGATAGCAGGGCCTCTGCAATCTGCCGGCCTAAATCTACATTTTGTCAGCTGTGTGACCCTGGACAAGTAACTTAACCTCTCTGGGCTTTACTTTCCTCATCCGTAAATGGGCACTAATAATAGTACTTGCCTCATTGGGTGGAAATGAAAGTAGCGACTATTTAAAGTGCTTAGAAAAATGCCCGTACATCTTAGAGCTCACTGTAAATGGTGATTGCTATGGGTACTGCTACTTCTGTCGCTGGAGCAGGGGTGTGCTACAAACTGGAGCTGTCACCGTGGATGAGGTCTGTGCTACCACTGCCAGCCACAACGCCCTTCACGTGGGCTTTAGCTGGGTCCCAGGCTCCCTGTCGGCTGCAGCTGGAGGAGGAAGAGTTCACTGATTTAGGGCCCATCTGGATGGACAGCCGACAGGAACCGGGCTGACAGTGAAGGCGCAAGGGCTTGCACGCAGACTGGTGTATCGAGTATGCGTGCTGAGTATGTGTACTGACTATGGGTATTTATTGGACACCCACTGTGTGCCAGACCCTATGCTAGGCACTGAGGGTGAAATAGTGACAAAGCAGGCAGGCACCATCCCTGTCTCATGGATCCCCAGCCTAGTGGGGAGATGGGTGAGGAAATTGACAGTTCCACCCGGAGTGATCAGGGCTGCTGAGGGAAGCCCCCAGGAGACCCCAGAGCCAGCATGGGGTGGGATGTGATCCAGCTGAGCCTTAGAAGAAGAAGAGAGGAAGCAGGGTCGCAGGTGGTGGGATCAGCATGTGCGAAAGCCTGGTGGTGGACAGACCACAGGAGTGTTTGAGGACCAGATGGGTCTTTATAGAACTGAAGAGCATGGGGGGGGGTCCTAAAAGGACTAGGGGCTGGAAGGTCATAGAGGAAGGAGGCATGGAGGTCAACAGGGGCTAGAACTCCGGCCAAAGGAGAAAAGAGTTTGGACTTTTAACTTGAGGGCAGCAGGGAGCCATGGAAGGCTGTAGGCAGAGAAGGGATATAGTCAGATGAGGGTCTGAGAAAGACTTTCTGCAGCATAGAGAGCAGAATAAAGTTGGGAGTGGCCCCGTCTCTCATGAAATAAGCAGAAAGTGTCTGGGGGATGTTTCCTGCAGGGGTGCGGGATGTTTCATATTCCCAGGCAGGGAGCCGTGTCCCTAAGCTCAGGTTGTCTCTGATGAGCAGCTCCCCCACCCCCCAAGCCCATCCTCCAGGCCCCCTCGCTTTTATAGCCTGGGGTGGGGTGAGGTCAGAGCTCTCTGGAGCAAAGGGTTACTGCTGATTCCCGGGGTCCTCGGGAGGCCACAGCCAGCAGGGAGGGCCCGGGGGAGAGGAAAACCTGCTGAGGCATTCCACAGAGCCGCCTGTCCCCCAAGCATCACTGGCCAGGAATGCAGGGGCACCCAGGGGCCGAGCTATCACCCTCCCCAGCGTCTGGAGCAGCCCGGTTCCTGTCGGCTGTCCATCCAGATGGGCCCTAAATCAGTGGACTCTTCCTCCTCCAGCTGCAGCCGACAGAGAGCCTGGACCCCAGCCAACGCCCAAGCCCAGAAGCCCAGACTGTAACATGTCAGCCTCCCACACACAGACCCTCCCAGCTCCCAGCACAGCCACGGGGCCTCGCTCCTGTCAGCGGAGAGACACTGCAACAGGGACATGGCATGGGGTCAGACAGGTATGGGTTTGAATTCAGACCGCCAGGCTTAGTCACCCCCTCAGTTTTCTCCTCTCCTTAAACAGGAATATTAACAAGACCCACTTCCTTGAGTAGTCATGAGGATTGAATAAGGCAATGCATGTGGCTGCACCTAATAGGTCTGGCTAGCGCATTCCTTCTGTCTCATTAGATATAGACTCCAGAGCTCTAGAGCTTGTTCCGTAAGATCAAGGCAATTACCCATATACAGCTTTGGATGGAATCTGCTTCCGGGTTACTGTCTTCAGATTGTTCCCCACATGGCTGGAGCACATTCTCCTATGCACTTGGATTGGTTTCCCAGTTTTACGGGAACTTGTCTGAGACCCGCTTCTGGGGAAGTACGTGGGTTAAGGGGAGGAACCTCCAGTTGTAGAGGTTCAATACCTGGTCTTCTCCTCTCCCTCCAGCCTGATTTCACAGCCCCATGGAATGCAAAAATTATAAATAACAAGCTATAGGATATGTTGGAAGGTGATAGTTTTATTGGAAAGAAACAAGTAGAGGAGGATAAAGGAGACTGGGTGTTCCAGGGGTTGGAGATGGTGACAGACTTTTAATAGAACTTGGCCTGGCATGGTGGCTCGTGCCTGCAATCCCTGCACTTTGGGAGGCCGAGGCGGGTGGATCATCTGAGGTCAGAAGTTCGAAACAACCTGGCCAACATGGTGAAACCCTGCCTCTACTAAAAATACAAAAATTAGTCAGGCATGGTGGTGGGTCCCTATAGTCTCAGCTACTCAGGAGGCTGAGGCAGGAGAATTGCTTGAACCAGGGAGGCGGAGGTTGCAGTGAGCCGAGATTGCACCACTGCATTCCAGCCTGGGTGACAAGAGTGAGACTTCATCTCCAAAAGAAAAAAACAACAAATTTTTAAAATAGAACTTCTGCATATGGTTTGGCTCTTCCTTTACAAACTTACATCTTTGTGTCTATTTTTTATGGTGCTTAATCTATGAACACAGTAGTGCATGGTCACGATTTATAGGCATGTGTATTTGTTTATATACGTATGTTTGTATGTATCTGTGCATATGTTTATATTTTTTAGGGTGTGAGTTCAAAGAGTCTGGACACCCCCTGAGTTGTACAGACACAAGCAACAGGATTCTAGTAGATGTAAGTCTCCAGGCTTCAAGTCTGAGATATGATTTGCTCAAGGTGGTCTTAGCAATCAGCCCTCTCCCCCGCAGATGCTGCCTCCTTGCTGAGTCCGGTCTGAAGACACTGATGCTCAACCTCTTCATTCACAGATGAGGAAGCTGAGGCCCAGAGAGGAACTGTGGCTCGTCCAAAGGCACAGAGCTTGTGAGCAGCTCGGTGCGGGACTAACCCAGGTCTTGGGATTGCTGGGGGTCTTTCTGCCAAGCCCAAACCTCGGGACACTCCCTCAGAAGTGCTGGCGCAAGACCGAGGCAGTGGAAATGCAAGAAGACAGGGACCAGGGCCTGAGATTTTTCTTCTCTCCCCCCACCCCGCCCGAGAGGCCACTTAAGCAGTGCATAACTTCCCTGTGATGTATTGAACCCTCTCTCTGCGCATAAATGCGGCAGGTCAACCGCTAGGCAGAAATGCCACATACATTTCCTCCCATTAGATGAAATATGCCCCTAATTTGGCTGGGGTTTTGTTTTATTAGACCTATGGCAGCGAGGGGGGCCTGCTGCAGAGTAACCTTTTCCTGATCACTTAGTTCTCTCTGGAGAACACGGAGGGCCTCGACAAAGGGGAAAGAAATGCCCTGCCGTATTATTTTTCAACACGCATTCCCAGAACAAAGATCTTCCAGGGCCAAGGAGACAATGCATGAGGCATTTCAGAAGCGCCCCTCCTCGAATAATTTCCTGGGGCTGGAGCCTGGAGACCCACGTTCCAGCCCCGAGGTGTCATTCACAAATGGGAGAATTTGCACATTGCCTCGCTTCTCTGGGCCTCAGTTTCTCCATCTGTAAAGCGTGGCTGATAACGGAACCCCCATGAGAGTTGCTTCAAGGATTAAATAAGATTGAGAATGACAGAGGGCATTTAGGGTACTTCTCTGTTAATGCCATTGTTTCCAAAGAGAAGTGCGTTTCTTGATCCCTACAGGAGACCCTGTTGGTGAATTCTGCTGGGCTGAAACTAAAACAATGGTTTTTTCCCCCTGCGGTCCTTTAGGGGTATTCTTATACTAATTAACCCTACCCCACACACGACTGGCTTGTGTATCTTGGGGCCACTTCATCAGGGGATGGAGATGTTATGGGGCCTGACTCAGGACCGGTGCATCCATTCCTACCTCCATGACACCAGCCACGATCAGGGGCTGACTGTGAACGCTCAATGGTGCCCATGCAGAAGGGCCCTGAGCTCAGTGGTCTCTCCGTTATGCTGGGATTTGGGACCCTGGTTATGTTTCCTTTCTTTAGACCAGTGGATCTCATCTTTTGCTGCACGTTACTATCACCTGAGGACCTGTAAAAAAATTTTTACCCCATACCAGACCAATTTTACCCCATACCAGACCAATGAAGTCAAATTCTCTGACTGTGGGAAAGGAGGGGACCCTAGTTTTTAAAGCTCCCCTAGGTGATTCTAATGCATGGCAAAGCTAAGAATAACAGTTTAGCCATTTTCATGTGATCGAGACCAGACCCTAAACCTATGTCTTCCTCCTGCAAAGGGGTAAGGGGAAGAGCCAGAGTGGACCTGGGTGCAAACCTTGCCTTTGTGTGGCTTCCTGCCTCCATCCCTATTCACCTCCCTGCGCCTCAGCTTCCACATCCCTAAGGGGGAGCAATAACACTGCCTGCTTCTTGGGACTGCTGGGAGGACATCTGAGATGCCCAGCACTGTGCCCGGCACCCAGTAAGCCTCCAATAAGTAGTGGGGTCATTATCATTATCACTCTGACCAGGGATCCAGAAAACTACCTGTGCGTTAGGGTCAGTTCATAAATATTTTCAGCTTTTCAGACCAGAGGGTCTTGGTGAAAACTACTTCACTCTAGTACTGTAGCCTGAGAGCCGCAGACAACATGCAAATGAAGGAGAGCGGTTGTGTTCCAATAAAAACTTACAGAAACAGGCGGCAGGCTGGATTTGGCTCTTAATTTGCTGACACCTAATCTGGGAGATATTCTGAGTTTGAACAGTTCAGTATATACTGGTTTTTATCTGTTATGCTTTGGGTTTATAGTCCTAGACTGGCGGTTTTGATTGGACCTAGAAATCTTTGTCTCATTCTCTCCTTTACACACACTCTTCTCATAGGATATTTCTATGAGAACCTTACAACATTTTTTTTTAATTATACTTTAAGTTCTGGGGTACATGTGCAGAACGTGCAGGTTTGTTACATAGGTATACACGTGCCATGGTGGTTTGCTACACCCATCAACCTGTCATCTACATTAGGTATTTCTCCTAATGATATCCCCTCCCCTAGCCCTCCACCACATGACAGGCCCTGGTGAGTGACGCTCCCCCTCCCTGTGTCCATGTGTTCTCATTGTTCAACTCCCACTTATTAGTGAGAACATGCGGTGTTTGGTTTTCTGTTCTTGTGTCAGTTTGCTGAGAATGGTGGTTTCCAGCTTCATCTAAGTCCCTGCAAAGGACATGAACTCATCCTTTTTATGGCTGCATAGTATTCCATGGTGTATATGTGCCACATTTTCTTTATCCAGTCTACCATTGATGGACGTTTGGGTTGGTTCCAAGTCTTTGCTATTGTGAACAGTACCACAATAAACATACATGTGCATGTGTCTTTATAATAGAATGATTTATAATCCCTTGAGTATATACCCAGTAATGGGATTGCTGGGTCAAATGGTATTTCTGGTTCTAGGTCCTTGAGGAACCACCACACTGTCTTCCACAATGGTTGAACTAATTTACACTCCCACTAACAGTGTAAAAGTGTTCCTATTTCTCCACATCCTCTCCAGCATCTGTTGTTTCCTGACTTTTTAATGATCGCCATTCTAACTGGCATGAGATGGTATCTCACTGTGGTTTTGATTTGCATTTCTCTAATGACCAGTGATGATGAGCTTTTTTTCATATGTTTGTTGGCCACATAAATGTCTTCTTTTGAGAAGTGTCTGTTCATATCCTTTACCCACTTTTTGATGGGGTTGTTTTTTCTTGTAAATTTGTTTAAGTTCTTTTTAGATTCTGGATATTAGTCCTTTGTCAGATGGATAGATTGTAAAAATTTTCTCCCATTCTGTAGGTTGCCTGTTCACTCTTATGATAGTTTCTTTTGCTGTGCAGAAGCTCCTTATTTTAATTAGATCCCATTTGTCAATTTTGGCTTTTGTTGACATTGCTTTTGGTGTTTTAGTCATGAAGTCTTTGCCCATGCCTATGTCCTGAATGATATTACCTAGGTTTTATTCTAGGGTTTTTACTGTTCTAGGGCTTACATTTAAGTCCTTAATCCATCTTGAGTTAATTTTTGTATAAAGGGTAAGAAAGGGGTCCAGATTCAATTTTCTGCATGTGGCTAGCCAGTTTTCCCAACACAATTTATTAAACAGGGAATCCTTTCCCCATTGCTTGCTTTTGTTAGGTCTGTCAAATATCAGATGGTTGTTGATGTGTGGCATTATTTGTGAGGCCTCTGTTCTGTTCCGTTGGTTTGTATATCTGTTTTGGTACCAGTAGCATGCTGTTTTTGTTACTGTAGCCTTGTAGTGTAGTTTGAAGTCAAGTAGCATGATGCCTCCAGCTTTGTTCTTTTTGCCTAAGATTGTCTTGGCTTTACGGGCTCCTTTTTGGTTCCACATGAAATTTAAAGTAGTTTTTTTCTAATTCTGTGAAGAAAGTCAATGGTAGCTTGATGGGGATAGCATTGAATCTATGAATTACTTTGGGCAGTATGTCCATTTTCACGATATTGATTCTTCCTATGCATGAGCATGGAATGTTTTTCCATTCGTTTGTGTCCTCTCTTATTTCCTTGAGCAGTGGCTTGTAGTTCTCCTTGAAGAGGTCCTTCACATCCCTTGTAAGCTCTATTCCTAGGTATTTTGTTCTCTTTGTAGCAATTGTGAATGGGAGTTCACTCGTGATTTGGCTCTCTGCTTGTCTATTATTGGTGTATAGGAATGCTTGTGATTTTTGTACATTGATTTTATATCCTGAGACTTTGTTAAAGTTGCTTATTAGCTTATGGAGATTTGGGGCTGAGACAATGGGGTTTTCTAAGTATACAATCATGTCATCTACAAACACAGACAATTTGACTTCCTCTCTTCCTATTTGAATACGCTTTATTTCTTTCTGTTGCCTGATTGCCCTGTCCAGAATTTCCAATACTATGTTGAATAGGAGTGGTGAGAGAGGGCATCCTTGTCTTGTGCTGATTTTCAAAGGGAATGTTTCCAGTTTTTGCCCATTCAGTATGATATTGGCTGTGGGTTTGTCATAAATAGCTCTTATAATTTTGAGACACGTTCCATCAATACCTAGTTTATTGAGAGTTTTTAGCATGGAAGGGTGTTGAATTTTATCAAAGGCCTTTTCTGCATCTATTGAGATAACCATGTGGTTTTTGTCCTTGGTTCTGTTTATGTGATGGATTACATTTATTGATTTGTGTATGTTGAGCCAGCCTTGCCAGGAAGAAGTCAAATCCCTGAATAGACCAATAACAAGGTCTGAAATTGAGGCAGCAATTAATAGCCCACCAACCAAAAAAAGCCCAGGCCCAGATGGATTCACAGCTAAATTCTACCAGAGGTACAAAGAGGAGCTGCTACCATTTCTTCTGAAACTATTTCAAACAATAGAAAAAGAGGGACTCCTCCCTAACTAATTTTATGAGACCAGCATCATCCTGATACCAAAACCTGGCAGAGATCCAATAAAAGAAAATTTCAGGCTAATATCCTTGATGAACATAGATGCAAAAATCCTCAATAAAATCCTGGCAAACCGAATCCAGCAGGACATTAAAAAGCTTTTCCACCACGATCAAAACGGCTTCATCCCTGGGATGTCATTTTTTAAGAGATGGGGGTCACACTCTGTTGCCCAGGCTGGAGCACAGTGATGCAATCACAGCTCACTGCAGCCTTGAACTCCTGGGCTCAAATGATCCTTTTGCCTCAGTCCCCAGAGTAGCTGGGACCACAGGCACACTCCACAATGCCCACCTAATTCTGTAATTTTTTTGTAGAGATGGGGTCTCGCTATGTTTCCTGGGCTGGTCTGTAATTCCTGACCTCAAGCGATCCTCCCATCTCTGCCTGCCAACATGCTGGAATTACAGCTGTGAGCCACCATGCCCAGCCCTTGAAATATGTTTTTTGAAATGGCTACCACATGACAAGGTCTTTGTAAATGCTCTTTCCCAATTTTTTCAATCTTCTTTTTTTTTTTTTTTCCAGATTACTAGATCTGGGAAAAAGAATTATTAAGGTGGTCATTTATTTGGCACCTGCAATGTGTCACTGCTCCTCTCATTGAATTCTCATGGCAACTTTCTGAGTGCCCACCATTCTCATCCCCCATTGTCCAGACAAGAAGACTGAGGCTTTGAGAAGTACAGACACTTACTCAAGGTCATACAGAGGCGGAGTTTGAACCCAGTCTGTTAACCCAGAATGTGTGCTCTCAACGCCTCCTGTCTGCTGTCAGCAAAGAGGCTGGTACTTGGGCATGAAAGGCCAGTATGCATTATCCATCCCAGACAGTCTTTTTGTTTCTAAGACTGGAAAATTCAAGAAAGAAGTTAACAGCCAAGGAGCAAAGCCATTCCTTCTGTTTTGAGTGTTTATAAGACATGCCCTGCATGGTCAGAAGAATCTCTTCTGCACGAAGCTGGGGCTTTTCTTTGGTTATCTGGTGAGCATCTCTTCTGGAGGCTGGGGAGGGGAAATTGTGTTTTGGAGATTCCTCTTCACTCGCCCAAATAGCCTCTCTTATCAACAGCCTCATGGAACCCGAAGGAGCAGGCAGACGCTATTCATCAGAATCAGGCTTGCCAGCACAACTCGCTATTTCTTGTTTCCAGCAGTTAGGGGGAAAAATTTCAGATAGATATTTTTACTTTATGCAATTCTATTTTTGTCTCAACTTATCTGATCCTCTAATTCTGTGAGGGACTTTATTTCCTTGTGATGTTAAAGCCCCAGAGCTCAAAGTTCTTTTTCTTTTAAGCTTCAAAAAACTGAAGACCCTATTCAGGGCTGAGCCAGATACCCATCAGCCCTGGTAGAGGCGAATTATCGCTCAAGTCATCGCACTTGCTTACAAATCCTCTGAGGAGGTTTTTCTCCTTTTCTTTTTCTTTTAAGGAGTTGGGTGACAGACAGCAACTGAAGAGCGACCATGCTTTCTAGGGGAACAAGCTTTGCAGACTGAGTCCCAGGTTGGGGGTTCACTGCCAATCACTGTCTGACCTCGGAAATGTCATTGACCACCATGGGCCAATGACGTTGGCCATTCATTCACCCTGCCATGAATCGCCAGTATTTGTTGCCTTCTTTTTCTGACACAAAGAAGAACTCTCAGTGCCATCTTCTGGTCCCCCCACCCATGCTCGAGTCTTACCTATCTAGGTAAATGACATCATCCTGCACCCACCACTTTGCAACTGTGTGTCACCCACATCCAAGTCTTCTGCAGCTTCTAATTTCCACCTCTGCATGTGTTTTTAATGTATCTAATTTCCCCCCATATCCACTGTTACCATCTGTCCAGGGCCACTGTCATCTCCCTCCTGGACACTACAGCAGACTTCTGAGGGCTCTCCCCTCCCTCTGCCATTGTCTCCACCCTTCAATACATTCTCCAGCCTGGGAGAATTTTTCAAATGTGCTCTTAGCACTCCTGTTTCTAAAACCTTTTAATAGTTTCTCAATGCACTTAGAACAGGAGCCAGCAAACTATGAACTGTGAATCAAATCCAGCCAGCTGCCTCTTTTTGTAAATAAAGTTTTATTAGAACACAGCTACACTCATTTGTTTGCGATTTGTATATGGCTGCTCATGCATGATAACAGATTGCAGAGTTGAATCATTGCAATAGAGACTATATGACTATATGACCATATAACCATAAAGCCTGAAATCTTTATTATCTGGTCCTCTACAGAAAAAAGTTTGCAGATTCCTGACTTAGAATAATATCCAGTTCCTCAGTATGGCCTGTTAGTAAGGTAATCATATGTGGTAGTCACTTGCGTTTAAGGTCCACTTTTCTGCACGTTCCATTTCTCCCATCACAGCGTTTGCAATGTGTCTTTGTAGTTTCTCCATCAAGAGATAGATCTGTTTCCCCATCCCTTGAATCTGCTTTAGTCATGTGACTTAATTTAATCAATAGAATGCGTCAGAAACAACATTGTGTCAGTTCTAAACCTGTGACTCAGGTGGTCATGCACACTTCTCTCTCTTGTAGAAGCCTGCTGCTGCCATAAGAACAAGCCTGAGCTAGCATGCTGAGGATGAGAGACAGGTGGCCCAGTGCCTCACACATCCCAGCCAACAGCCGGAATCCTATCTCAGGAATACAGAAGCCCTGCTGGCCGACAGCTGGCCACAGACACATTAGAGGACTCAACCCAGATTGGCACAAACCTCAGCTGAGCCACAGATTCACATGCTAACTAAATGCTTACCATTTTATGCCACTACAATTGAGGGGGTGCTTTGTTACACAGCAGTAGCTAACTGATACATAATTTGACATTCAAGTTGGGATAGTTCCGAGAGTTAAAAAGGGGGGGGGGGGGGGGGCACTATTAATTTCACCTGACTACCCAGGCAAATAAAAAGATAAATTGAATTTCCCTCTAATGGCACTGTTTGATCTATTTCATTCCTTTCACTCAAGCTTAATTGCAAGCTAGGAACCTGCTTTCTACCATACTCCCACTAACCTTAAGTCAGTTCCCAGAATATATCAAACTCTTTCCAACTTCAAGGCCTTTGCACAGGCTGTTCCCTCTGCCTGGAATACTCTTACACCCACTGATGGATACTTCCTTCTCATTCTTCAGGTCTCAGAGCTTCATTGTCAGTAACCAACCCACCTGCCTCCCACCCCTTAGCTACAATCCATCCTAGTTTTTTATTTGTTTTGTACTTATTACAATCTGAAATTAATTTGTAGATTTATTGAAGTACTTGTTCAATGCCTGAGTCCTCCCATGAGACTGTAAGCCCTGTGAGGGCTGGAACTCTGTCTTGTTCTTCTCTGTATCCCCAGTGTTCAGCAGATTTCCAGGCACATAGTAGGCGCTTTTTACATATATTTTTTAAATAAATGAATATAGCAAAATTTCAGTCTGTTGAACATCAACTTCATAATGAGAAGTTTCCTGGCTGCTTAGAAACAGAAATAGGGCTCTGAGTAGCCAGGTACAAGTGGATTCAAATTTGTCCTCTTGCACTTTGTAGTTTTGAAATCATGGGCACCTTACTTAAATTCTCTGAGTCCCATTGTCTTCATTGGTAAAACTGAGTTGCAGATAAGAAGTAATGCATGTAAAACGTCCAGCAAAGGGACTAGCATATAGCAGGTACTTGGAAATCAGTAGCCATAATTATTCTCACTATAGTTGGGTCAAAAACTAAACAAAACAAACACACAAAAAACAAGCTTGAGTTTATTCCACTAGGTCACTAGGTCTGTCTCTTTTCTTTAGGAAACAGGCCATTCTTTGACTTTTGAACTTGAGACATGAACAGATTTGTATGCTTCCTTATCTTGAATAAGAGCCTACAAAATACAAGTCAGAAAGAGGCAGAGGGTTAACTCCAGGGATAAGGCAGGGATGGGCATCCTGAGTGAAGACCTGGAAGCAGGTTCTGAGCATACACACCTTGGATCCATGAGCCACAGTCCATAAACAGAACCCATGTGTGGAGTTAAAGTTTAAGGGCATTGGGGTCTGAGTCCTAAATTCAATAAACACTTACTTTTCTAGGTCCCATTATTTGTTGCTGACCAAAGATATCATACAATTACCCCACCCCTGCTGAAATGTAAAATCTGTTCTCCCCTTCTTTCCATGGTAACAGCCTACATGAATTTAGTGGGACACATGAACACCCAGAATAAGGACTACATCTCCCAGACTCCCTTGCAGCTAGTTATGTCACTTGACTACATTGTGTCCTATTGGATGTAAGTTAAGATGTTTCATTGTAGCTCCTACAAATCTTTCTTAAATGACAACTAGCACATACTACTTTTCTCTCTGCCTTTCTTCATTTTGCTGCCCTGTGAACTTCACTATGTCACCTCAGGTCTTCATGTCTCAGTTACTTTATATGTAAACTAGGAGCACAACCTACTTCAAAGAGTTTTGGTAAAGATTAAAAGATTATTGATAATAAATACGAGGTGTATTTAATAAGATAATGAATTTAAAATGCATGCTTTAGTGCCTGGTTTATAGTAGATATTAAACAAATACTTTTGTTACTGTCTGTGTGAACTTGAAAAACTCACATGAATCCTGTGAGCTTGAGAGGTTTTCTCCATTATAAAATGAGAATGGTCTTCTTATACCAGATTTGAATCTAAATTATCCAGAGATCTAAAAGTAAAAATGTAAAAATAACAACAAAACCATATGAATACTAGAAGAAAGTGTGGATAGATTCCTGTATGACTAAAGCATGGGAAAAACTATTCTAACTATAATTCAAAACATAATGTAATAAAGAGGACTGATAAATTTGAATGCATAACCATTTTATAACACACATCTAAAGTCAAGTCAAAAGAGAAGCTAGAAGAAAATAATTTATGGTATGTCACAGATAAGTAGTTGATGTCTTTAATATATAAAGAGTTCTTAAAAATCAAGAATAAAGACCAAAAATTCAGTTTTTAAAAATAAGCAAAAGACATGAATAGATGGTTCACAGAAAGAGGTGTATACATGGACCTCAAAATGTGAAAAGACTTTCAGCGCCACGCACAAGAAAAATGCAAATTAAAGCTACCCAAACATAGTATTTCATACCTCTTAGATGGACAAAAAGTGAAAGCTTGACCACATACTCTGTTGGAACATGGCACCAATGTGGGGAAACAGATGATCTCATACACTGCTGGTGGGAATGCAAATGGGGTGTTTGAAAATACATAACAACATCACATATGCATTTATCTTTTAGTCCTTCAATCCTACATTTTAGAATTTACCTAAAAGTATACCTCTGCAAACCCAGAACAACAAATGCATGTGGTTATTCATTATGATATTATTTGTAGTAGCAAAATATCAGAAACAACCTGAATGCCTACTCATGGAAGACCGGCTGAGCAATCTATGAATCTTCCAGAGAATGAAGTACTAAGCAGCTACAAAAAATGAGGATAATTTTTACAAACAAAAATTATTTCTAAATCTTTTTTTGCTTTAAATGAAAAAGCAAAGTGCAAGCGAGTACCTATGGCATGTTCTCTTTTTATCTAGAAAATATGAAAAAATACAAATATGTGAATATAGAGTCATACTTCAAACCAACCCAAATGCCCATCAATGATAGACTGGATAAAGAAAATGTGGCACATATACATCATGGAATACTATGTAGCCATAAAAAGGATGAGTTCATGTCCTTTGCAGGGACTTAGATGAAGATGGAAACCACCATTCTCAGCAAACTGACACAAGAACAGAAAACCAAACACTGCATGTTCTCACTCATAAGTGGGAGTTGAGCAATGAGAACACATGGACACAGGGAGGGGAACATCACACACCAGGGCCTGTCGAGGGGTGAGGGGCTAGGGCAGGGATCGCATTAGGAGAAATACCTAATGTAGATGATGGGTTGATGGGTGCAGCAAACGACCAAGGCACGTGTATACCTATGCAACAAACCTGCATGATCTGCACGTGTATCCCAGAACTTAAAGAGTCATAATAATAATAAAGTAAAAACTGGCGGGATTCACTTATGGGTAGAGGTGACCATAGAAGGTAACTGGGAATGGGATAGCAGCGTGGAGATAAGAGTGAGACTTCTCTTGGGACTTCTTTGTTATACTTTTGAGTCATATAAATATTTTACAGATTCAAAGATGAAACTTAAAGATGTTGAAAAAGATATCAAACCCTAAAATTGAATGCAAATAGGAACAAACAAGCCTAACTACATATCACGTTGATAACCCTGCTACCAACAGACGTCTAAAGTGGCCCCCAGTGACACTCAGTTCCTGGTACTCCCACCTTTTGTGTGACCCTTTTCCCTTGTACGTTGTCTAGTGCTGATGACTCACTTCTAATGAATGAAATATGGAAAAAGTGGTGAGATGTCACTCCTGACAATTAGGTTCCAAAGGGTTATGGCTTCTGCCTTGTTGGTACCCTGTCTCCCTGGTGCTTTTCATGTGCTGGGCTTGATAGAGAAGGTCACCTGGCAAGGAACTGAAGGTCACCTGGCAATGTACTGAGTGAGGAACTGAGGCCCACAGTCCAGCAGCCCTCAAGGAATCAAATCCCACAACAGCCATGTGCATGAGCGTGGAAGTAGATCTCCCCCGGTCAAGCCCCCAGAAGAACCCAGCCCTGCTGACACCTTGACCGAAGCCTGCGAGAGCTCCTGAAATACAAGACCCAGGTAAGTCACACCTGGATCCAGAGAAACTGTGAGACAATAAATGTTGCTTTAAACCACTAAGTTCTGGGGTAGTTTGTTAAGCACCAATCAATAATAATACAACTGTAACAATGTAGGAAGGGAATCAGCTCAAGTGACCTTTGAATATAGTTCTCTTACTGTGCTCTCCATTGAATACGTTCTAAGGACAAGAACTTCAAAGAAATCTTAAACTTTAATGAATATATTGTTGTTGATAGTAGGATTGGTGTAATTCTGAAACTGTTGTGCAAATATCTTGATATTGGGGAAAAGGAGGTTCTCAGTGAAATCAGAGAGATATGATATGGAATGGGGGAATTGTGAGAAATAACTTTGTGATGTTGGATTTAATTTGGAGACATCAGAATGAACTCAAGTGTGTCTTCTATTTACTGAAAGAAACTAGAAACAGCAATACCCTTATGGTAATAAGCATACCTGGAACACATATTTTGGCTTTTATTTTATTTATTGTTGAGACAGGATCTCACTCTGTCACCCAGGCTGGAATGCAATGGCACTATCTCCACCCACTGTAGCGTTGACCTCCTGGGCTCAAGCGTCCTGAGTAGCTGTGACTATAAGCACGCATCACCATGCCTGGCTAATTTTTGTATTTTTCTTGGTAGTGGTGGGGTTCTGTCATTTTGCCCAGGCTAGTCTGGAACTCCAGGGATCAAGTGATTCTCCTGCCTTGATATCATGGCTTTAAAATACCATTCTCCAATGAAAGGGATCGATCGGGTCATCTTGGAGAAATGGATGACTTAAGGATTTGAACAGAGGAAAATAGAAGATGAGTCTGGAACATTCTACTGTGTCAGAAAGTAAGGAAGTTCTCAAAGAATGAAGGAGGCACATGCACAAGTATGCAGAGGCCAGCTTGCACGGGGTCCCCTCGGCTAAACCTGGACAATTTGAGCGTTAAAATAAGGCTCGTGCATACTATATAAAATAAGAGGAGAGCAGTAGAAAACACTTCTTTACCAAAGAATGTTAACAGTGTAAAACAAAATGTTTAATTTTAAAAACTCCATGCTGCAACCATCCTGCAATATTTGATTCTGGCAAGGATCATTAATGAATCCCAAATCTCCTGGTTGATAGTTTGCGAGAGAAAGGGTGTTTACATACTCCCAAAGTGCTACAGTGCTATCCCAGGGATTCTATTATTCACATAGGGAAAAGGGTGCTTTACCAATAGGAACGTTTAGTGGATCCCACCTTAACCAACTGACCAAATACTTGGCATATCCAGTAATGGGAACAAGTGACATCGTGTGTCCCCTGAAGAGATGGAAAACACATACCTTTGTGCTGTGACTGCCTGAAAGGCTTACCCTGAATCAGATGGTGAGGACATCATTGGAGAAACCCAGATTGTGAGAAACTCAAAACACAGTTGGTCCAGACTCTTCAAAATGTTGATGTCATTAAAAGGGAAGGAAAAAAGGTGAGGAGCTGTTCTAGATCAAAGGAGAGGAAAGAGGCATGAAAACCAACCATGAAAACGTGTGATCCTGCCTTGGATCCTCACGTAGACTGATGGAGGCAGACGTCCTCCTTGTCAGTGGGCACAAGCTCCCCTCCCAGAAGCCTTGATTCCAGCCTGAAACTCAGGGCCATCCTCCCTGTATCTGCAGCACTTTGAGGGTATGGAGGAGGGAATTGTAAAGCTATTTGCTAAACTTTCTCTGGACGTTCCCCTCCCTCTCCCCTGACCACCCCGCCCCACTTCCTGGCAAGCATTCTGGCTGTGATTTCATCTGGAATTACTGGAATCACACTGTCTCTTGTCAGCTTTCCCTCCCTCCCCCGGCCCTCCTGCTGCTGGGAGACAGGAGCGATGGATGGTCTGAGTTAGCAGGGACCCGGCTCCACCCAGCGCACAGGCACTGCACTCACGCCCGACACGCACATGCTTGCTCACCTCCTCCGTCCCCTGCCTCCCCTGTCTCCAGGTCTCTGTCTCTTACTTTATTTTTCTCTCCACCTCCTTGTGCCTGCCTGCCTGCCTGCCTAAAGATTTCCCATGCTTAATCCTCCTCTATCTCCCTTGCTGTCTTTCTCTGTCATTGTATCTCTTGGTATCTCAGGTCCACGTCCTCAGTTTCTCTGTCTTCCTCTACCTATTTTTTTCTTCAGAGGCATTTTTATCCCAATGTCTCTGTATGTTCCTTGCAGCATTTCCTCTGGAATACATCAGCACTGTTGCCTTTGAGGCTGGCCCACCTGGATGCACACCTGAGCTCTGGATTCACAGGTAGGTGTGTGACCTTCCTTAACTTCTCTGGGCCTCAACATCCTCCTTTTTACAGTGGGAATAACAATAGCACCTGTCACATGAAGTTCTGCAGGGAGTCGAACAACTGGCACAGGCAAGCACTCCTTACACTCTCCAGTGGGCTAGAATCCGCACTGCATACGTTGGTCGCCACAGCCCCCTCCTGCCTTTCTCCAACCACGTCTTCTTTGGTGGCTGCTTTCTTCACACATTCTAACCGCATCCACAGCTTCTTGTTTCTAAACACAAGCTCACCCCCCTCTCTAGGCCTTTGTCCTTGCAGATCTTCTCCCTGGAGGGCTCTTTCCAAAGACTTTGATGGTGTCTACTTGTTACATCATTCCAGCCTTCTGGGACTCTTTGTGGTGGTTTTAAAATATGCCCTTACATTCTTTGACACTCCTCTCTTTGAAAGGCAATGCTTCACTCCCCTCTCCTTGAGTGTGGGCTGGACTTTTTGACTTGCTCTTGGAGAATAGAATGTGGTGGAGAGAGATGGTGTGTGACCTCTGAGATTAGGTCATAAGTGACATTTCAGCTTCCCCCAGCAATTTCTTGGATCACTCACAGTAGAGGAAGACAGATCCCATGTCATGAGGGTGCTCAAGTAGCTTTCTGGAGATGTATGTATGGAGAGAAACTGAGGCCTCCTGCCAACAGCCAGCACTAACTTGCCAAGCATGTTTGTGAGCCACCTGGGAAGTGAAGCCCTCAGCCCCAGTTGAACCTTCAGATGAGACTGCAGTCCTGGCCACCATCTGGACTGCAACTTCACAAGGGACCCTAAGCCAGAGCCATGCCGATGGACTCTTGGCCCTTAGAAATTGTGCCGCTGCATTTTGGGTAATTCATTATGCAGCCATCAATAACCAATACACTCACTGTTTCTTTTTTCTGATGCCATACTATATGTTTGTTTGCTTATTTTTTCCTCTGTCTCTCCACTAGGTGTTCAGTTCCATAAGGGCAGTGGCTGTACCTGTGTGGTTCATCCCCGTGTTCTCACAGCCTGCTGTATGGAGCTCACTAAGTAACTCAGGCATGCGTAAATGGAGATCAGCCATTTTAGGCTCAGCCTGAGAACTCTCCCTCCTGTGGATCCCTCTAGAGAGAGCAGTAAAGTTTGCCTAACTTCTTTTTTTTTTTTTGGTCTTTCTGCATTTGGTTTCTTGTACTTTCTGTGGCTTTCTGCTTAGTTTTATTCCTGGCTGCCTGACAGAGGTTGGGTTTATGCAGCTAAAGAGGCACCTGTGGGAGGAAGGGCTCTGTGTGCTTTCTCCTCTAATAAGCTGTGTCCAGAAAAAAAAAACCTCGTCCCTTTGCAATAGGAATGAAAATAGTGCAGGTACTGTGTGGCTGAAGACTGAGACAGCTCTATTCTCTCCGAGCAGCCCCAGTCTGGTCACTTATCCACACGTGAATTATACTCACTTATTCATTTATCCGTCCTTCACCCAGTCAATTGTTGATTACTTCTCTATTTATTATTAGCTTATCTATTTATGTCTACATTAATTCATTACCTATCCTATATTTTACACTTATTAATTAATCCATTTATCCATCCATGCACTCAACTATTCATCCATCCATCCACTCTCCATCTATCCATCCATCTATACTCCATCTATACATGTATCCATCATTCATCCATTCACCCACCATCCACCCATCTTTCCATTCACCCACCCGTTCTTTCTTCCATCTACCCATCTATCCATCCACCAACCCATCCATCTACCCATCTACTACTGAACACAGTAATGCAGTGGCTTTATAAAATCTAGAATGTGCTTAAATTGTGTGTGTGTGTGTGTGTGTGTGTGTGTGTGTGTGTGTGTGTGTGTACAAGGTTTCTTTTGAGTTTCCTATCAGCCAGGCATCACACCACTGGGGGAACCAGCTCCCCTTGCTACCACAGGTCATCTTTGGCATCTTGCTGGTACACCAGACAGCACCTGGCAGCCGTGAACAGACCAAGTGGGCTCTGGAGGGTTGAAGATGCTTATTATGAATCCAGGGACTCCTGGGGGAGCTAGCAGTCTTCTTCCTCAAGAAAGAGAAATTATTATTTAAATTTCATCCAGGCAGTTAAAGACATTTTGAAACACCTCCTTCCCCATCCCAGAACCTCCGATTCTCAAGGTTAACTGCATCTTCAAAGTTTATTAACCAAGAACTACTGTGGCTCAGATGATCCTGGAATAAGACAGACCTGGCTTCTGATTTCCACTGAGCTCTTTGTAAGCTTCGTGATCCCAGGGAGATTGCTTCACTTCTCTGAGCCTCCATTTCCTCACCTATAAAGTGGAGCTTAAAAATACTTCCAAGGCTGTCGTCGGGAGCATCACATGGGCAGCGTGGGTGCCTAGTAAAGGTTGGCTGCTATCATTCAAGAAGGATGGTGTGAGCCTGCACATGAGTCAGCAGGGAGAGAGAGGTAGGATTCTGCCCAGAACAAGCCAAGGAAAATCAGATGCAATTTTCAATTATTGAGTCACAGTCTTTTGTGGTTTGGAAGGAGGTGGAGAATTCCTCCTCCCGACTGATACCTTTACGATGTTCTTTCCACACAGCTCTGTGGTTTACAAGGCAGGCTCTGCACTTTATCCTGTTTAATCTTCACCCTGCACGTAGCGTGAGTGGGGTCCCTCTACCCCTTTTTCCATCAGAGCATTAGAACAGCAGGGTTCTTAGAGCTGGTCTAGTCCAGAGATCTTGGACTGGGGGCCTGCAGGCTGGTGACTCTCATCTGGTCCCAATCATATCAGGAGAGCAGAAACTCAGTGAAGCCAGTGGAGGGGCTAGTTGGGTCCTCTGGGTGGAGCCCAAGAAGCTTGATGGACACTCGAGATCCCTCAGGACCAGCCCCACTCCCCTGCTCCACTCCTTCCTCACCCTGTGCTTCGTTCTCAAGTCATCCTGAACTCTGTGCAAGTCTCACAATGACACTGGCTGTCGCTGGCCTTCGCATATGTTGTTCCTTATTCCTAGAATTCTCTTCCACTCACTTTTTGCCCAGATCTTTACTCATCCCTTTACCCAGATCCCATTTTACCCAGATTTCTACTCATCTTTTGGGTCTCAAGCCCAGATCGTGTTCCAGGAAGGCCTTTCCTGTCTGGGTTGGGAAGCGGGCGTCTTTGTATTCCTAGAGACCTCTGGACTCCCCCTACCCCTAATAAGTCTGTGTTTCGGTTGTCTGTGTCTATTTGCACGTTTGCTTCTCCCTATGGACCAGAAGGTCCTTGGAGACTTGGTGTGGGCATCATTCACTCCATGTTCTTAGGCTGTAGGGTAATGACAGCTAGAGATACTCAGAGGCATCTTTGGATGAATGAGTAAAAAATGAATGAATGAATGAATGAATGAATGAATTTTGGCATAAAAACTTGGGTCTCATTCTTTCCCACCAGTGTACTTTTTGCAGCGTTATCTGGATGAGGCTCAGAGAAGTTAGGCAACTTTCCTGAGGTCCCCCAGCAGGAAAGAAGCAGAGCCCAGCATTGGTGTCATTTATGTTGTCCAATAAAGACAGCATTTGGCAGTGAAGTGGGCCCTGAATCTGGGGCCCAGAGACCTGGCTTGAAGCTTGGAGAAACCCTGTTTGCCTCTCTGGGCCTCAACCTCTGCATCTCCAAAGTCCCCTGTTTGCCTTTCTGGGGCTCAGTCTCTGCATCTGTGAAGTGGGGCTGCATCCAGATTCCATAGTGAGTTTCTAGGTCTCTGGGCATGCTCAGGAACATCTTCACAGGGAAAAGAAGCTCACATGGGTGAAGAGGAAAACATTCCCAGGCCAGGAAAGAAGAGCAGGACCCATACAGGTGGAGGAACAGGAGGGGGAGCCAGGCTGGAGCAGGAAATGGAGGCTAAGTCTGGGGCTGGGGAGAGCAGCCCGAGGGGCCCCTCATTTCCAAGTGGGCCCAGTTCCCGTCCTTGACCTTGATTGTTCACCTCAGGATGTTTTCAGATGAGAGATACCCAGTCCACCTCTCTGGATCTGAAAGCACAATTTTATCCCCTCCGGATTTGAGTAGAAAAGGTCTGGTTCCTGCCCCATCTCGTTTTCCCAGCCAGGTCTCAGTGCTCAGTTCACACAAGGTGAACTATCTGGACACCAGCAAACCATTAAGTAAGTGGTGGATTTTTTTTTCCTTTTCCACTTGCATTTGTTTGTTTCCTGCGGGGTTGCCTGACACCAGCCAGCCCTGAATTTGGTCTTGTTCTCTGCACAGCTGGAGTCAGAGAGCTCAACCCAGGGTGTGTGTAGAACAGGGTGGCCTACCTGGGAGCCAGTGAGATGGTGTGGGGTACATAGACAGCAGCGGGTGCTGGAGAGCCCTGGGGTCTTGAGCGGGAGGTGAGAAAATGGGAGCAGCCCTCCCGAAACGCCAGCAGACTGCACCCCCATCACGACCTAATGAGATAGTGCAGTTCACCAAAATAGCAACATCATCCAAGAGAACACATCTCCCCTGCCAGCTACAGCCAACACAGGAAAATGAATGAGCCCAGGGGGCGCGGACCTAGAGACCTAGCTAGCGTCTGACTCTTTGAGCCCTGGGCAAGCTGTTGCAGCTCCTAGTATCTGTTTCTTCCTCATCTGTTTCATGAGTTGTTGTAAAGGTTGCCAGATTTAGCAAATAAAACACGGGATGCTCAGTGAGATGTGGAGGCCAGATAAACAATGAATTACATTGGTTAGTATAAGAATAGCTTGTGCGATGTTTGGGACACAGTTATCCCAGAAATTTTTCTTTGTTCCTCTGAAATTCAAATTTAATGGGGCATCCTGTATTTGATCTGGCAACCCTAATGTTGTAACAGTAAAGTGAAATGGTGTGTACACATCCTTCACGGTGTGCTTCGCCCCAGGGAAAGTAATCAGAGTCACCATCTCTATTAGTGCCACACCAGGAATACCAGATATTACATGCTAACATTCATTCGTTAATATCAATTACTATATTATTAATGATTATTCATATAGTTAATTAATATTAATCAGCACAAATATTAGAGCTCATCACTTACTGAGTAGCTACTATGCTCCAGGCAGGTCCTTCACGTGACTTCATTGTCATCACATCACACAATGTGGGGGATGTCATTGTCCCCATTTTACTTCTGAGAGTCTCAGGATTCCCCAAGGTTAAACACTGGTTACCGCTGTGGCCTGGATTGCTGATAGAGGAATGCTATTCTGAGTGCCTTGCAAGGGTTACCTCCTTAACTGACCTCATCAGCTCTGTAGTAGATACTATCGCTAAACTATTACTCTGATCTCTAGTTTGCAAATGGGGAAACTGAGGACTAAGACTGGCCCAAGGTCACGCAGGCTCATCGATGGCTGAATGAGACTTCAAACCCAGGCAGTAGGCTGTCTGGCTTCAACCCTCCTCTAGACTGCTTTATCAGCCACACAAATAGATGGAATGGGGGTAACTGTGGCGTGTGTCTCAACGAGAATAGAGTACAGGGTTACCAGGTTATAGCAAGCAGCACACAGGCGCGTCACCAGCCATACCTCATTTAACCCTCTCAGCAGCCCTGTAAACAAACACATCATTATTCCCATTGCTGTTGGGGGCTGAGACTCCCATGTCTGTATGCAGTGAGTTGATGTCAGGACAAACATTCACAGAGTTCCAGAGCTGAGCAGTGGAGCAACTCAGAGGGTCGAGATAGGGTTCAGCCAGTGGAGTCCAGGTACCCACTCCTGCCTCCAACAGAGAGGCTCTGACACTTCCCGGCTGTGTGACCCTGAGCTAGGTACTCCACCTCTCTGATCTTACATCTCCTTGCCTGTACAGGGGGGAGTGAAAAAAAATACCTTTCTCTAGGTAGGACTGTTGTAGTCTTTAAATGACTCGATCCTTGAAAAGCACTTAGCATAGTGCCTCCTAACACACAGAAACTGCAAAATGAATGCTAGTAATTATGGTCATTTTTAGGCATCTGTCTGTGGGCTCCCTCAGGAACAGAGTCTGAGATAACGACTTTGGGGCAGGTGGTTCCTTTGGGAGGTGAACCCAGGAAGCCTCAGTAGAGGAACAGCCAGGGGAGACAGGAAAGGGACAGACCAAGACAGGGTGGGGGGAATGAGCAGGTGACTGCTGCAGGCACGTGGAACACAAGCCAGCTGGGGGACTCTGGGAAGCTGCAGGGAGCACAGCTGGGAGTTGTCTCTCCCAGGGGCGGGGGAGTTGGGATATTTATCCTCCAACTCCCCTACATCTCTGTCCTAATCCCTTGCACATGCCCAGTGTACTCAGTGGGCCGGAGAAAGCCCCTAGGCAAAGGCAGTAGTAGGGTCAGCGGCCATGGGAAGAGTGAGGGACAAGCAGACGTGGTCAGGGCGCCCACTACATCTTTACAGCATCCCTGGAAGACTTCAGTTAAAAAGCATCCTTCTGCTAAAATAATAACAATGACGACAACCACAATGGCATTGACAGCAATAATAATAATTCAGGTTGAAAACCAAGGATCTGATCTGCCCCCGCCCCGCCTTGGGACTCCCAGACCCTTGTTCTCCTCCAAGGCTGACGATGGGGTGACCAGCTGTCCAAAGAAGCACCCCACATTTCCTTCTTCTCCAGGAAGGGCATCGGGTGGCTGTCTGGGTTCTAGGAGCTGGTGCCACCGGGAAAGGAGGACATTGCCTGTCCTTCAGGCCTGTGCAGCCCACAGAGGCCGTGGTACTAATTGCAAAGGTACAAGACCCATAAAGCATTTTGGGCGTCTGCTGGCGGCTGGCTGAAGGCAAGTCCTGTCAGGGACCGGCTCTCAGCTTTGATTTAGCGTCGGAGTAGAGGTTTAAGAGAAAGAGGGGGGAGGAGGAAGATTCCATTGGGTTGAGCAAAAATACTCACTCTAAGTGGTTGGGCTATGAGTGTATCTATCAACCTGGAACAAGAAGAGAATTACTATTTAGAGAACTATTTACAGCACCTCCCAAATGTCTGGTGCTTTACCTGGATTGCCTCCTGGTGTCCCTCAACCCAGCCACCTAAGATTGGTATTATTATTTTTATTTCCATTCTAGAGATGAAGGAGTGAAGGCTCAGAGAGGGACACAGTGAAGGATGGTCAGAGCTGGGGCGAGGACCCAGCACTGAATCCAGCACTTATGCGGGGCAGTAAGTAGTCCCCTCCCTAACACAGGCTACAGGAATAAAAGTTGGCTGGAGATGCACTGGGAGGCAGTGGAAGCCAATGGTTAGCCCAGGGCGTCTGGCATCAGAGTTTCTGCTTTATTTCCCAGCCATCCAGTTTTCACTAGCTGTAGGGCTTCAGTCGAGTGGTGTACCGTCTCTGGGACTCAGTTTCCTTATCTCTAAAATGGGGACACAAGTAGTACATTCTTCCCTGGATGGATCTAAAATTTGAATGGCGGCAAGGCTCTAGAGAAGCTCACTGATCTGCCATAAATATTCCATCAACTCTGGGGGTTTGATAATTCACAGGAGGCTCTCGGAGACAGAAAATATATGAGCTTTCAGCGGTGCAAGCCCGGCTGTTGCACGGGTCAGATGTAAGAGGCCAGTCGAATCTGGTTGCAGACTTCCACGCCCTCTCTAGCAACCCCCATCAGGAGCCTCCTCCTCCTTCCAAGGTTGCTTAGAGGAAATTCCAAGTCACTGCCTGGAGCGTGGTGGCAGACAGCTTCCTCAGGGTCACTCCATCCAGTAGGCTGTCACCACACAGCATGCTGGTTCTGTGCTAAGCACTTTACATGCTTTATCCTACAGAGTCTTAGCTTCAACCCCTGAGCGAGATCCTTAATTTTGCCATTTTATGGGTGAACAAGTAGAGGTCGGAGAGGCAAGATCCTTCATTCAAATTACAGCAGCTGGCAAGCAAAGAAGGCCAGGATGGAGCCGGGGAGCCCAACGGCCCATCCACCATCACCTGAGCTAAGAAATGGGAATTTCTTCCTGCAAACACCTGGTGAAGGTACTGAAGACAGCTTCGTTGCCCTGGGCAGAGGGTCACTGCCTGGCCCTGCCTGGTCGCAGCGAGTCAGCTAGACGGGGATGCTTCTCTGTCTTCCCTACAGGGCATTTGTATCTCAAGGGACACCAAGTCAGGGACTCCACACTCCCCCAGAACTTCCAGCCTAGCTCCCCACATTCAGCCACAGCCCCGTTCCTAACAGCCTGTCTCTCGGAACACACCACCCAGCTGCTCCAGATCTCACAAGATTCAGGAAGTCGTCTATACCTTAAATAATAATAATAGAAAAGTAATAAAGAAAAAGAATGAAATCGAGTGACTTCACCCTGGATACCAGGCCACGTTAGCTCATGGCCCGGTTTTCTGGGTCACGGACAGGGGTGGTGTGTGATACTCTTATGCAAGGCGTTTGGCGGCAGAGAAACTCTAGTTCCTAAAGATTATTATTTTAACAAACCCAGTGCTGACGTGTCCAAAGGCAGCGGGAGGCTCTGAAGGGTTTTCCAAGAAAGCGTGTGTTTCTTGGGGTTATTTTTTCAGACTCAAGTTCAGGGAGGGGGACTGTTTTGCTCAACTCGTGTTTCTGGAAAAACAGGCGCTTGGAAAGAGTTGGCTGAGGCAGGCAGCATGTGGAATGGAGAGCTTTGGGCCTGGGGGGAGGGGACGGACGAGGCAGTGGGGAGAAGGGTCGGCACCCTTTTCTCAGCCTCTTCTTGAGCTGGGCCTTGGGAACCTGGCCACCCCTGACCAAAGGAAGAGGCTGCTAGAAGATGAGAGCGGATTGCAGTCTCTGTGGACTCACTCTTGAGAAGTATGCTTCATCCACGTGGCCTTTGCCTGGAGCAGGGATGATGGCAGAGGAGAGGCAGACAGACACCACCTTGGTTGGCTTTTAGGTCAACCGAGCTAAGGGTTGCTTCTCATGGAGTGCTGCCTAGACATCCCTGACTCACTGTGTGCCTCAGTTTCCCCACTGGGCTCAAGAGCTTTCAGCATGTTTTGTGTGACCCAGTCCTTGCTTTTCCCCTCCAGGTTCATTCCACATCACTCTCTTCCTCATGCACTGGGCTCCAACCCCACTGACCTTCCCTTGGACCCCTAAAGCCCATGTTCTTCCCTTCTGTCTGGGACCCTTCTCTTGGCTCCTAACCTACTTCTGTCTCATTTTCCTGGCACCACTTGAATATCACCTCCTCAGGAAGCCTTCCCTGATCTCCCAAACTGAGCCAGGGCCTCCATTGTTCTACGTCTTTCTAGCATTCTATATTTCCTTGGAGCACATTTCACAATTTAATTCTATAATTACTTGTCCAGTGTCTACCTCTCTCACTGACTTTCAGGTCCATGAGGAGAATAACCACATCCTTCTCGTTTACTGTGGTTTCCCTGGCTTCTGGCCTGACATACAGAAGGTGCTCGGTGGGCGAATGGAAACACCTCCCAAGCAAGGCTCACATCAGCGTGTGCCCTCAACCCAAGGGCAGAGCTCAGATATGGTCTGCTGGACCCTAGGACACCAGGCAGGTACCAGACAGATGATGGACAGATAGAGATGACTTCTTCTACAACTTCTTAAGTTACGCAGAAAGCCACACTCCAGGGATAACACATCCCACCCACCTTCATTATATGATGATCCCAGCCAAAAGAGGCCAAGTGCCTCAAAAGAAAGAGCTTTATTTGGTGTATGAAGAAGACCAGTCATTCCATCCCAAGGATACCCTTCTTCCTCGAGGTTCCTTTCTTCCCTGAGGTTCCTTTCTTCCCTCTTGTTCCCTGGCTTCCTTTCAGAATCCAGTGGGGACAGACACTTCGGCAGACTCCCCCGCAGAGTCCCATGAGGAGAACCCTGTGTGTTCTCACTTCTCCCCCTGCCCCTGGAGCCGTCGTTTCCCTCTGGGACCCACAGCTCTTTCAATCTCAGAGGTGAGTCATCCACGCGTCACGTGTCTCGGTGAATGTGAAGCGTCTCCTGCTTTAGAGCCTTGCGCCCTGGACTTTGTTTTATGGGGTTTGGCTGTCTGGGGCCGCCGACGATTTCATCCATCAACTCAGGATCGCTCCAACAGTATGCTGAATTTATAGAAGTGGTTAAACAAAGTGTTGACAAAAAGGGACGGCGTGTTTCTGATTAACACTGCGATTCCAAGCGAAACTGCCAAGTGTGGGGAAGTCAGTAAAACACAGCAGCGATTTCCCAGGCTCAGTGAGTTGGGGATTTGACATCACGGGATTAACAGATGTTGCGCAAGGAACTTGCAAAGCACTGGGAGGCTCGACAGAACGGCACAGGCTCATATACAAACCAGATCGTTCCTTCCTGTCTTTCTCCCTTTCTCTCTTTTTTTTTTTCCCTGAGAGATTAAATCTGAATCCTCTTTCAGCCTGAAGAGTTTCCATCAGGAATTGCTGTCAGTTTCAGCAATGCTCCCAGAATCCTGTCCTTCCTCCTTTCTGAGAGCGAACAGTAACACTGGTTAACATTTATTAAAAACTTACTGGGGTACCAGATACTTCTACGAAGCATCTCCTGTCATCTGCACGGGGAAGCAGGGACGGTGATGGTCTGCACTTTAAAGCTAATGTTTTAGTTTGAAATGGTCGGAGACTCACAGGAAGTTTCAAAGTCAGAACAAACGGTTCTCAAGTTCCCTTCTCCCAGCACCCTCCAATGATGACATGCTATATGGCTATAGGACACGGTCAAAGCCTGAAAATCGACTTTGATCCAATGCCACCCACCTTATGCAGCTTTTATCCAGTGTGTGCATGCATTTAAAAAAATACTCCTGTGATATTTTAGCACATGTTTAGATGAGACCAACCATCACCACGTCGGAATATAAAATGTTTCCATCCCCATGATAAAATTCCTTTGGGTTACCCCATCATAAAAATATGCTCCCTTCGACCCTAAGCTCTGGAAATCACTGAGCTGCTCGCCTCACTATAATTTAGTCACTTTAAGAATGTTATGTAAATGGAACTACATAGTATGCAGCCTTGAAGGTTGACCTTTTTCACTCAGCATAATGCCCTTAAGATCCTTCTATGTGGCTGCAGATATCCATAGTTCATTTCTTCTGGCTGCTGGTCCGTATTCCTCTGTATCGATGTCCCATGGTTTATCTACCCACCTGTCGAAGGACATCTGGTTGTTTTCAGTTTGTGACTGTTGTGGATAAAGTGCTGTGAACACTCATGTAAAGGTTTTCTGTGATGATCTGCACCTGACAGATGAGGAAACTGAGGCAAGCGAGGGGGAAGTGACCTGCCTGAAGTCTCACAGCCAGCCCTTGTAATCAAGATTTGAACCCAGGTAGTCACTCCAGAGGCTTCATGCTTAACCACCCACAAGAATGAAAATCTTGTAGGTAAGAATAATTAACCCTGAAAAATTAGCGAAGACACCAGAACGATGTGCTGTGTTTATCAGTGGATTCGTCTCCTCACAAAAGTATGCCACATGCCCCTTGCAGCAACAGTTTAAGCATCAAAATCTGCAGTCAAAGTCTAGCCCTTGGCTTGGTGTGTAGGGCTCTTCCCAATCCAGCCTCGCCGTCCCTTCAGTTGTCACCTCCTGCCATCCTTCTCTGGCTGAGCAGATGCTGTTTGCTATTTCCCCT
Source organism: Ateles fusciceps (assembly GCA_036589455.1). NCBI lineage: Eukaryota > Metazoa > Chordata > Mammalia > Primates > Atelidae > Ateles > Ateles fusciceps. The sequence continues at coordinate 4,671,459 of JAZHEH010000517.1, read as the reverse complement.
CAAACAACCCCTGAGATTCCAGCTTCCTGGATTCTGCTCACATCATCCCTTTGCCCAAAATGCCCCTCCCTCTATGTCCACCAAGCTCTCTTCTGTTAGTAGACACCTCCTTGAAGAGACTGGTCCATCCTCATCCCACCCCTCTGGAAGGTCTCGGCTCCATGAATATTTATCTACTTCCATAAACACAAATGTATTCATTAAGCAAAGCTTTCCAAGAACTGAGGATGTGGAAGGCAGTGAGCTGAAGCCTGGGAAGCAGAAATAAATAATCTATAGTCCCTAAGCTCAACTTTCACGTGCCTCAGTCTGCAGACATAGAAAGATATATACCGTACGGAGCGATGAATGGAGGGCAATGGTGGGGAGAGGCGCTAGGACTGGAAGGTTGGAGTCCTAGGTCCAAGTCCTGGCTGGCTCCTATCTGGTGGTGGAACCTCCCTGGGCTCATTTCCCACCCTCTGCTCTGTCTTCCTTATGGAGGGGCTGTGAACAGGCATGGAGTTAATTGATGATGCAAACATTCTTCTCCCCCGGGCTGGGCATCTGCAGTGAGGAGCTGGCCTCCTTCCCTTGCCTGGGACAAGCAGATCCAAGATCCCAGAGTCACCAAAAGCCAGTGCCATTTGAGCCGGCTGCGTGGGCATCCGGGTGCTTCTGTGTCTGCAGGATGCATATCAGAGGACAGCACCGGGTTGGAGCGAGGGGGAGTGAGAGAACAGAGGGCCCACAGGGAGGGACTGACCTTAAATGCGCAGCTCCCTTCCTCCTTAGACCCATAAACAGCCCAGGCAGCCCCGCACTCCCACCTGCAGCTCATCTTCCTCCAAGAACCTTTAGTGCTTGCTCTGCATTTGATTTCCTCCCTCCAATGGCCTCCTGCTCCCCATAAAATTCAATCTCCTTTGTTTTCAATTCAATTGAGGGCCAGTAATTCCACCCACAAGGCCACACATTGAAAGTGCAGTCAATAACCCGGCTATGGTCAAAGGCAGACTGGCCTGAAGGGAGAGACTCAGAGAAGTCTCTCGGGTCCCAGCGGAGGTGAGGATTGGATGGGGCCCGGGGGAGAGACAGAGCTCCGATGAGAGTTAGTCTTGGATTCTAGACTTGGCCATGGCACCTACTCACCCATGACCTTGACCAACAGCTGGCCTCCCTGAACTCAATTTTTCCATTTGTAAAATGGGACCAAGAAAGTACTCCTGTGAGTTTGTAGCCCTGTTCTGCCACTCACCCAAATATCATGGGTGTTATTTCAATGCTAATTTAATGACTGATTAAAAATATGCCACATCCAGGAAGCCTGCCTGCAGGAACTTGTCCTCTAAAGTATTTGTGCATTAGTTGGGTGTGGAGTGGTATGCACCTGTAGTCTCAGCTACTTGGGAGGATCTCTTGAGCCCCAGGGGTTTGAGGCTGCAGTGAACCATGACTGTGCCATTGCACTCCAGCCTGGGTGATAGAGCAATACTCCTCAAAGGAGAAAGAAAGAAGAGAGAGAGAGAGAGAGAGAGAGACAGAGAGAGAGAGAGGAGGAGAGAGAGAGGAGAGAAAGAAAAGAAAGGAAGAAAGAAAGAAAAAGGAAAAAAAAGGAAGGATCTTTGTGTAGGTGTGCAAAGATATTGATTTAAGGATGCCCATCATTTTTGAGGGGTTTAGTACATTTTCTGCTGCCATACTTTGGAATACCTTTAGCCGTGAATAAGAATGGGAATAGATTTACATGCAGTGTTACGAAATGTCCAAAATATATTATTAAGAGAAAGTTGCAGCAATTGTATGTGTATATACATATATACACATATATAATCATATATGTATATACATATAATTTTGGGAAACATATATATGAAACATAGATATATATGTGTGTGTGTGTGTTTCTCTTTTTTTGAGATGGAGTTTTGCTCTTGTTGCCCAGGCTGGAATGCAATGGCACAGTCTTGGCTCACTGCAACCTCCGCCTCCCAGGTCCAAGTAATTCTTCTGCTTCAGCCTCCCGAGTAGCTAGGATTACAGGTGCCTGCCACCACGCCCAGCTAATTTTTTGTATTTTTGGTAGAGAGGGGGTTTCACTATGTTGGCTAGGCTAGTCTCGAACTCCTGACCTCAGGCATCTGCCCACCTTGGCCTCCCAAAGTGCTGGGATTACAGGCATGAGCCACTGCTCCCGGCCCTACGTTTCTGTAAGGAGCATAGAAACATTACAAACAGAATACACATCAAAACAGAGACAAAATCATACTTGTGGGTGATGCCTGAAGCCACATCCAATTTTTAAATAATAGAGTTTGGAGGGGGGAGAGGGGAGTTAAGCACTTTCAAGTTTTCCAAAGAGCATAAATTACTTTTATAATTAAAACATATATAAACCTATAAAATGAAATGAATACCTACTTGTGGTTGGGAACCTGAGCCTTGCATTAAGGTTAAAAAAAAAAAAAAAAGAGGACTATTTAATTTCCACAACTCAGCGATAACCACTGTTGACATTTTAATGTATTTCTTCATGGTCTTTTTCCTTATTCAGTAACACATATATTTTTATAATAAAGTTGGAATTACGCTTTATACAAAATTCTGTAGCCTGTTCTTTCACTTAGCGTTTTCACATAAGGGTTTTCCCAGATCGTTAACATTTACCCCGTAATCATGCTAGGAGGCCCCTTGACGGTGCGGCCACCTGTATTTTCCGTAATCCCATGCAAGTTGGAATTACCCATCAGTTGCTCTGATTGGCTGGCTGCTCCCCCAGAGCGGGGACGCTGCCATCTTGTTCTTTGCTGTATTGACAGATCTTGCTTAGTGTCTTCCTTAAAATGGGATAATAGCAGAGGTCCTCTCACGGGTCCTCATGAGGTTGAAAGGAGGTGAAATACACAGTACATGGTAGTGGATCAATAAATACTTGCTGAATAAATAAATAAACAGAAGGGAGAATAAGTGAATGGAAATATTTTTAAATAGGTGCAAAATAGTGGCTGATGGGAAGCCCCCTATGTCAAAGTCATGGGCTGTTTCTGTGTTCTTACCCTCGGGAAACACAGTGGTAAACGTCCTGGCATGACACATCTGTATGTAGGCTTAGGCCGCTGTGTCTTCTTCAGAACGTCTCATTTCTTTTCTGATGCGCTGAGTCACACCAGGGTGGGAAATCAGGCTCTCACCACTGAGCCTGGCTTTGAAAGCAGCCAAAACAAATTGTTGCATTGGTCCCTGGAGGGGAGTGTCATTTCATCCACATAAGTGGCTTGTGATGGAAGCCAGGGGAGTCAGTCACACAGCTTGGGAAAGACAGTGTTCCCAAGACAGTCTGTTGTGCAGGAGAGCCCTGGGGAGTGGCTGTGGTGAGTTCCCAGGTGGGATCTCCATCATTCGAGCCCCAGATTCCTTGACTCCCATAGTTGGGCAGACCATAGTCAATTTCTAATACTAGGTGCTGAGTCACACATATTTTGGGTCCTAGGTTAAGAGCTTCAGATAACAAAACCGTGCCTGGATCCCTCTTCACCACTCCTGGTGTGACTTTGGGCTCTGTGAACTTCAGTTTCTTATCGTTAAAATGAGATAATAGCAGAAGTCCTCTCACAGGTCATCGTGAGGATGAAAGGAGATGAAATACATACGACACTTAGCACAGTGCCTAGCACATGGATGGTGGTGATCAAGGTTGGCCATTATTTCAGCCTCTCTGGGGACTTTTGGATCAACTCTGTGCCCCTCCTTTGTCTTGTAGGTCAACTCCATTTCATTGGACTCATCACCACTGCGTGTGTCTTGCAGAAATGTAGCTTCCTCATCAGAATGTTCCTTGTGGCTCTGCCTTAACCATACACTTCTAAATGTTTTCTTTGGTGATTCGAAGGGGAGCACAGAGAATCTAGGACCAGATGTCTGAATGGCAGGTAGCTGGGTTCATAGAGGGTGACAAAGCCAGTACTCCAAAGGATCTCAAGTGATTGGAAAATAGGTCAAATCTGGGAAGTTACAACTGAGCAGGGAGCTCTGAAAATCCTAGAGCTGCTTCCAAAAGTTCAACTCTAGGAATCATATTCACTGTAACAATAGCTCACAATGGAAACGATAGTTATTATAACAAAAGCTCACAACCATCCCATGCTATGTCAAAAACTATGCTAAGTAAGGGCTTTGAGTGCAGTCTCATTCAGCTTCCACAACTTGCCTCTGAGTGAGTTCAGTTTTTATCCCCCATTTACAGAAGTGGAAACTGAGACTTGGTTCCCATGCTCCAGGCCTTCCAGCTGGTAGATGGTTGAGATGAGATTCAAAGGCAGATGAGATTCAATGACTCAAGACCACACTTCACCCAAGAGCCATCTTGAGTGACAGAACTGCCAGCTATGTGATTCAAGGTCGGTCTGGGGATCACATGGAGGATCTCAGGCCACCCCAGTGTTTGCCAAGAGGCTGGTTTTGATTCATTACCATATTTACTTGTGCAACAAGGATGAACTGAGAAGCAACATGTGCCAGGTGCCATGCAAAGCAGTAGCCGTAGGGGTGAACCAGCCAGAAATAGTCTCTGCCCTTGTGGGGCTCCTAGTCTCGCAGGAGAGACCGATGATAAATAATAATTCCAGGGGGAGTTCAGGTTTAAGAGGTGTCACAGAGGACTCAGCAATCGCCAGGCACCCTCGTGCTTCACTTGGCTGGACTCAGCCCCTGGCAGGGGGGATCCAGCACCTTTTTGGAGTGAAATAATACACACAGATGCTTGGCAATATGCCTGGCACATAGCAAATGCCCAATGTGAGCTACAGTAATAACAAAAAATGTCCCCACTCTGACTTGCGTCATTGACTTCTTGGACCCAGCCAGATGACTTTGCTCTTATTTCTTGACTTCATTAGAGTTAGCATGTAGCTCTGCACACCCACAGCCCCTCCAAAGCAAAGGCTCTCTCCCCTTACTGTGGGGGATGAGCTGGGAGGGATTCGTTTCAGATCTGATTTCTCACGGCTCCACTGGTTCAAACCTCCTTCACTTTTGAGCTTTTTAAGGACTTGGCCTCAGCCTCCCCGTTTATCTGCACTTAGGCCCTGACTACTCCAAGGATTTGCTCTGATTCATCCAAATGTGGTCCTGGCCCCAGATCTGTGGAGCCTGGAAACGCCATTTGCAGCAAAAGGTTGAAACAAATATCCCTTTAGAAGGAAAATAAATACCTTCAACCAACTAAGTTAACTCTGACACAACCCTCGCTCTACTTAGATACCTCCTGTGTGAACACAGGTTATTTGGTTGCTTCAAACTACAGATGCCCAGTAGATGCTCTGCTGAACCCATATTCCCATTGCCCAGATGCAGAGCCGGGGCGACTGAGGAATACGCTAGCGGAACCACAGGGGAAGCCGAAGTACTGAGCTGACGGGTGATAGATTCACTCCTGGTCACAGCAGCTCCACCTGCCTGGGATGGAAATCTCATCAGGCGGGGTCCCTTCTGAGCCCTGTGTCTTTCCTGAACCGGTTCTTGCAGGGACACTTTAAAAACAGCCTCTATGAAGGTGTTTCGTAGTTTCTGCTTTCCGGCCTCACTCTGGGCCAGGAAACGCCGAGAAGACAAACGCTGCTGGGGCTTGTCTTGGGTGGGGAACGTTTTCTAAAACACAAGAAAGCATTTCTTCTATTCCCCCACTCTCACTTGAAGCCAAACCTAGCCTTTCCCAGCTTGAGTCTTCTCACCTGCTAATGAGAATTCCTGGTTCTTCTGCTTAGCTCCAACGTGACGGAGTGCACGGAGGGGGTTCCAGCCACATGACCCCCATTTCTTAAACTCAAATAATGTAGGATTTCTTTTTGTGTGTGTGTGTGTGTGACCGTGTCTACAGCCGTCAGTGCATGCCTGTATCCCTGCAATTTTGGCAGTGGCCCAACGTAATGTAATTTTTTATTTTTGTTTTTTAAATTATTATTTTTAAATATATATTTTATTGCATTTTAGATTTTGGGTACATGTGAAAAACATGCAAGATTGTTGCATAGGTACACACATGGCAATCTGGTTTGCTGCTTTTGTCCCCCGTCACCTATATCTGGCATTTCTCCCCCATGTTATCCCTCCCCCAACTCCCCCACCCCCCGCTGTCCCTCCCCTAGTTCCCCCCCCACACAGACCCCAGTGTGTGATGCTCCCCCCTCCCTGTGTCCATGTGTTCTCACTGTTCAACACCCGCCTATGAGTGAGAACATGCGGTGTTTGATTTTCTGTTCTTGTGTCAGCTTGCTGAGAACGATGGTTTCCAAGTTCATCCATGTCCCCACAAAGGACACGTACTCATCGTTTTTTATGGCTGCATAGTATTCCATGGTGTATATGTGCCACATTTACCCTGTCCAGTCTATCATCGATGGGCATTTGGGTTGGTTCCAAGCCTTTGCTATCGTAAACAGTGCTGCAATGAACATTCGTGTGCATGCGTCTTTAAAATGGAATGATTTATAATCCTTTGGATATATACCCAGTAATGGGATTGCTGGGTCAAATGGAATTTCCAGTCCCTTTTAAGGAGCAAAAATGAAGAGATTCCTAATAGTTACTTACATCAGTTTATTTTAAATTTATACCAGTGTAAATCAACACATTAACCTCTTATGTCTTGTTTTTGTAGAAAACCCCCTCACCTTCTAAACTACATAAACATAAAATTGAAATTATCAAGAATAATTTAAAACGATAGCAAATGAATGCTGTTTGTTTGAGTCTTAACCACCCATGCCAGGTTTAATACAGGAGACTGACATTCTACACCCCCTTCTATATGTATACTCTGCATCGCTTAGAAATGGCAACTAAGAAAAGAGACTCAGAAGACCATGGTTTAAGTGAATTGAGGTTTTATTTTTTTCTTGTGTCAGAGTAATAAGGAAATATCCAGACTCTTCTGCGCTAAGAGCCTTAGCATGAGGCCAAGGAGTTCAAGGTGACTGATGGTCACAGTACGGCTTCCGTGGCTCCAGCTTTTGCATCTGTGCTCCCTGCAAGAAGAAAATAGAAGGAGGGAATTCGTGCCCCCCAAGTACACCCGTCCCTTTGAAAAGTCAGCTCATAATCCCACCTAACAACCATTGGCAACTCTGTATCTAAGGGAGGCAGAGAATAAAATATTTCAGCTCAGCATATCAGCACCTTAAATAAAACAAGGGTCCTGTCGCTATGGAGAAAGGGGAAAATGGACTCTGGATAGGACAGGACCAGTGGCTGCCACACTCTATTTTTGTTTTCTAACTTGTATAATTCCAAGCAAAGAATGCCTTTTGAAATGGGGTATTGGTCAAAATGGTATGTGCAATGGAAAGGGTTAGCTTGTCAGCTCTAGGATAATCAGACCTCAGTTAAATCAGATTTCACTTAATCTACTGAACCTGATGCGTCACTTGAGTGCACAAGAAGGTGGTCTGCTTTGCATAAACCGGATTTTTGAAATCACCATTAAATGAGCGTCTATTACAATTACTGCGGGCATCAGAAACAGAGAAAGGTTTTCACTGCACATTGCCTGCCTCCCTTAATGCCAGTGCGTGATTGCCCATCAGCCTGTGCAGGCCTGGAGTCTGGTGTCCACTCACATGCGAGTCTGGCGCTCATGCAGTAGGCCGGACCTTCCGGAGGCCACTGTGCTGTATCTGCTACGTGATGAGGCAACTCCCCCTTCACAGTGTACTCTTAGAACACCAGCAGAATCTTCACTGGAACACGCTGTGAGATCATTTGCATTTTACTCAGTCATCTCACAACTGTGAAAGCAAATATCATCCCAGGCACTGAAGTCACATGGAAGTCCTTAGTTATAAGATGATCCCTCGGGTTAGAAGGCAATCAGAACCCTTTCCCAGGTTATGGTAGAAATGGGAAAACCAAAGCAAGTAGAGAAGTGAACACTTTGGGGTGTGTTCGTGGGTCCAAGTTTGAGAAATGATGGCTTCTGCCATCGGGTAGATGGTTTTGAAAGGGTCTCTACGTCCATGAGTCTGTGAGGTTCCCTTACAGAGAGCCCTGGAAGCAATGAAAGGGTTATCTCATTTGAGAGGTGAGGGACTTGTACATCAGAGAGGGCAAGCTACCCGGCGAAGGTCAGTACATGAAGGTCTTAACAGAGACTCACCCTTGCTCTGTCTTGGAGTTTGGAGCTGCATCTTGGAGGGCTGGGCTCTGAAGCCTTCTGCAAATATTGCAACTGAGGCCCCCGACGTCGTACCACCATTCCTACGGGCCCCCAGAAACAGAGGAGACACGCTAGGCTCCAGAGACCCAAAAGCATCTTAAAGATATCCAGATCCAACTACCCATTATACAGATGCGAGAAGAGTGAGACCGCTGCTGGGGGCGAAGCCAAGTCAGGAAAGACAGCGGCAGAGACGGGGCCGTTTCCAAAGGCCAAGGCCACAGCAGAAACCCGGCAGTTGCAGGGTACACAGGGCCACAGCAAAATCCTATTCGAGGGTTTGCTGCTGTAATGAAGATGCTTATTATCGCCATCATTACCACTAGCAGTTCATGCCTAGTAGAGTCAGCTCTCAATAACCATCTCTGGCTCCTCCTCACCCTTGTTATTCACCAGACTTACTAGGACAGTGCCTGGCCCTATTATTATTATTACTATTGTTCACCAGCTACTTGAACTCCAAGAAGTGCTCCAAAAATAAACCGAATGAATGAATGAATGAATGAGAATGAATGAATGATTCTAGCAGAGTTCCCAGAGCTCCTACTCCGCCCTGCTTGGCCCGGCCGCCTCCCCCACACCGGATCACTGTCTGCCTCCTTGTGATATGAAGCTGCCTTTCCCATCACCAGCACGAATTGGACTCCTAATCCACTGTTCTTTGCTTTAAGAGTCATTACAAAGTGCTTAATTAAGTAAGCCTCGCTTAATCACCAAATGTTTGCATGCGAAACGAGTTCCTGGGAAGCAGGGCACTTGACATGTTCTGTACAGAAATAATTACGCCGAGGAGGGGAGGACGGCGGGCTGGACTGGGAGCCTCCACATTTCATTTGAGGGCCTTGCCCATTCATCACCGAAGGGGAATTAAAAGGCTTTAGCTGGAGCAATTCGGAGAACTCCCACATTCTTGCCGGATGAATCACAGGAGTGGGGCCGCTGTCTGGGTTTCCAAAGGCGCAGAGCAAGGGGAGAGGTGGGAATTTGAGAGGCAAGTTGGGGGCTGCTGGGGCCCCAGGGAGGGGTGCTCTTGGTGACACATGGGAGTGTTGCCTCTCCACAGCCCATGTGATAGGAACCCGTCCCTGGCGCAATCTCTGGCCTGTGTGTTCAAGTGCTGCCTTCGATAAGTTTCAATTGCCCTCTCTCTCTTATTCCGGGAGGTTCGCGAGATTGTAACCGAATCTGCGGAGAATTACACTGGTGGTGGTGGCGGTGGTGGTGGCGGTGGTGGTGAGCGGTGTGCAGTGCGTGTGTGTGCGTGTGTGTGTGTGTGCGTGCTATCATTTAATTTCTTCCTCAAAATCTTCCCTGATCCTGTACTTCCCACAGAGCACTGGATTAGTTGGTACAAGAATGAACTTACCTTTCTTATCTTAATGGCTCTATGTCTACTTTCATATGTATTAGAAAAAAAAAACATACAGAATCAGCACCTCATTCTCTGATTTCGAGGGTATACCAAATCAAAGTTGGTGTAAAGGAAAAAAAATAACTCTTTCAAGGTAGAACAAGGATGTGACCTAAATCAGGAAGGAGGGCCACGACGTGACTGAGGTTTGGGACACTGTCCCTCAGCACTTCACGTTTTCCCACGGTGTCTGTCACAGTGGGACTTTCATGTCTCTTGACTGTCAAGGGCTCTTATCACGCCCATTTTGCAAATGAAGAAACTGAGGCCCAGGGAAACACAGCATAGCCTGTCACATCTTTTCTGGGATGGTAGTGGCAGCGTTGTACTGTCAGGAAAAATGATACAAGATGTTGATATGGACCAAAAAAAAAATTGTATAAATATTGCTGAATGTTCTGTCCAGCATAACCCTCCAGGATATCTAGGACTTTCATTGTCTTTGAGCTATTTCATAACTCTCTAGGCTTAAGAAAAACCGATCGTCATACAAATACTCGATGCCATAGAAATGCAAATGCATTGTGTCCAGGGGAATGCAATTGATTATGGTCCTCAAGAGATTGACCACTTTTGCATCTGCTTGTAAATGAATCCCAGCATCTCTGGTTTGCCTGTGTGTCTACGTGTGGTGCTTAAATTCACCTTTGAACTGGCTGCACCAAGTTTTTGGTTCTGTCATTAATTTATGCTTTAAATAAAATCTCTGACAGGTGTTCATTTGGTAACTGCACCAATCATGATTTTGCCTTTATTTAAAAATTATCCTTAAACAGTGTCCCACCCTATAAAGAAAGGTTGAATTAAACTATGTGAGACCGGAGACTGGAGGGACTGGGTTTGGATATTTTGAATGGAAATGGTTGGTTCGTATGTGTGCGTTTCTGTTTTCCGCAGGGTTTCATCCTTTTTTCTCTCCCCCTAGTCTCATTCAAGCAGGTTTCCAGCTCTACTGTCATCATTTGGGGGTGGGTACAAGCCATGCAGAGAACTGACAACAATCCCTGGTTTTCTGATATGTTAAAACTAAAACTCTGGTTGTGGTACCACCTTGGGGCTACAGGACGGGGGCTGGGCTTTCTCAATATCTGCCTTATGTTACGTTTTCCTCTAACCCAACAGAATGGGGCTGAAAAGAAGTTATATTGATTTACAGAAAATAAACAGCTGTGATTTCTTGCAGACTCCCGAGCTGGGAGGCAAGGTTCAAGCCTGCCATAGGACTGGTAATGATAGCCTGAATTTGCTGACAGCTTCAGACCCAGTGTCTCATTTAAGCCTCATCCCCACCATGAGGTCCTTTTTTTCCCTTTTCTTTTCTTTCTTTTTGTTTTTTTTTTTTTTTGAGATGGAGTCTCACTCTGTCTCCCAGGCTGGAGTGCAGTGGAACGATTTCAGCTCACTGCAACCTCCGCATCCCAGGATCAAGCCATTCTCCTGTCTCAGCCTCCTGAGTAGCTGGAACTACAGGCATGTGCCACCATGCTGGTTAATTTTTTTTTTATTTTTAGTAGAGATGGGGTTTCACCATGTTGGCCAGGATGGTCTCTATCTCCTGATCCGCCCGCCTTGGCTTCCCAAAGTGTTGGGATCACAGGCATGAGCCACTACGTCTAGCTGTTCCTATGCACTTCTAAGCCTAAATTTCCTCTTCTTTACTGTAAAGTGAAGTTGCAGTGAGCCGAGATCACACCACTGAACTGCAGCCTGGTGACAGAGTGAGACTAAGTCTGAAAAAAAAAGAAAGAAAAAAAAAAGAAACATGTAGGAACACGCTCCAGGTCCCACAGCCACTGCTTAGCAGAGGAGGGACTCTGCCTCCCACAGATGTACCAGGAAACTCATTGACGTATCATAGACATTCTATAAACAACTGTAAATCCAGGAGTGTAAACCACTCGCCTTTTCTGCCACCACCAACCCTCCCCTGGGAATTCCTCAAGACTGTTCTCAAAGACAGCTTGGTCAGAAGCTGAAGAAAACCAGCCTCGAGGGATATCTGGGACCAGATTCTTTGTCCTGGGTTTGGGGAAGAGGGAGTGCCTGCCAACACCTGTGGCTCATTGGTTTTCTCTGGCTGTGAGCCTGCTCTACCCATGCATGGGCAAGGGTGAAAATGCCAAGTAATTTACATTGCCCTGGGAACAGTCCTCCACCAGTGCCAGGTGGGACTGGTGTATCAATACCCCAGCTCCTTTTCCCCCACAGAAGTACTTAATCTATGCTGCTCCCAGAGTTCCCAGTGGAACTAAGCTCTGGTTGACAATGATAACCGACTCCTAATGCCCCTAGTAAACGCTGTCTTCCCTTTCCTCTCTGACTGCCTGCCCCCTTTCCAATTGGTGCTTCCTGAGATCACTTTCCAAATAAACTCCCACTAATTTCCTTGTCTCCAGGTCTGTTTCTAGGGAGCCCCCACCTGGGGAGAAAGACCAGTGAGAGAGTGACCACTTACAGATCCACCCACATCCCAATGAACTGCATGGCCCATCTACCCTTATCTTTAAAATGTCTTCTGTAAATTGCCAGACATTAAGTATTTCTGGCTTGAGGCTATACAGTCACTTTCACAACTACTCAACTCTGCAGATGTAGTGAAAGTTAGCCATCGACGATATGTGTGTGGCTGTTTTACAATAAAGATTTATTTATAAAACAGATAGCCAGTTCCAGGCTGTAGCTTGCTCATCTCCCAGGATGAAACACCTTGAATCATTCAAGGCCTTTCACACTCTGCCTCTACCCACTTCTCCAGCCTCATGCTTAAATATTTGTCAACTGCTCACTAGGTGAACTCATAACCCTATTTAGGCTCTTATCAGAGGAATTTCAGAATCTCTCCTTCTGGAGAAAATCACCGGTTACTCCACAAAATTGTCAATTTGGTAAAGCAAACAAACTTTTTTTCCCCCAAGATTGAGCTATAAGATTCACAGCAGTGATGTGTTGCCTCTCCCGGTCTCAAACTCCTCATTTTCCAGGAATAGAACCACTGCTTCCACTTGCTTCCTTTACTGCTTCCTGATGTAGCTGATCTCACACCAGCCACAGAAGCCACATGTGACCCAGACCTGGCCAATCATAGCCATCCTTTCCACAGATCATGTGATTATTTTAGGGAGAAGCACGTGACTCATTCTGGACCAATGAGAATCTTCCCTAAGATTTTTTGCAAGGGATGTACCAGCTCCGGAAGGTGGATGGCCATCCCAGGTACAATTTGAGGCCTATCTGAAGAATAAAACCAAGATAAAAATAGAGAAGGGGAGCTCTGGTGGAGTCAGGCAACAGCATCAAAGCACCTATTATGTTCCAGGCTCTGAGCTAACTTCCGGTGGTCCCAGCATGAGTAAACTCTGGTGGTCCCTGTTTCAGATGGCTCCGAGACTGGTGAGGGAAGAAGACGGGTCAACTCACAAGGACAATTCAGTGTGACAAGCGCTCTTACACGAAGAGGTCTAAAGGAGAGGTACCAAAGCCCTAGGGCTGGCCAGGAATGCTTCTCAGAGGTGCTACTTGAGCTACAATTGGAAGAATGTATTGGTGTTAGCCAACAGGAGGACCAGCATTCCAGACAGAAGGAAGAGTGGGGAGGAACTTGGCAGTAGTGTAGACTGGGGCATTTATATGGAGCAGTGGGCTTGGAGGCTGCAGACCTCGACAGGGGTCAGGCTTTCTGGGACAAGTGATACTGTCCCAAGCTGTCTTTGAGGGAACTCCCCCAAGGTTGTGGCTTTGAAGGCGTATTTCCACTGCACTTACCACTGCACCCACATAGCTCTGATGGTCTCCTCTCTGTCTCTCTCACTCTGAGTCTGACTTTTCCCAGGAATCCAACAGCTGCCACTGAGCCATGACCCTTCTAGACTCTTTTTCCCCATGCTGAGAAAGCTTCTTGATGTTGCCAGGAAAAAGATCTGGGTGGGGAACTTCAGAGCAGGAAAGAGCTTCTGCAGAGGACAGATGCTTCAGCCTATGAGAGAAAAAGGAGGAAAACAGAGAGAGAGATGAACTTTGGCTCTGATTACTGGAAAGAGACTCTGACTACTCGCTGGAGACGCACAGAGGAAAGGGAAGATTCGGAGTTGTTTCTAATCTTGGCCATCTTGCTTTGGAGACAACAGAGTTTGCTAAGCCTTGGACTGGCTGGAGAAGAAACTCAGCTATGGTGTTCTGGCTCCTCGGTTGCAGAGAGGGTGGGTTGCAGAGGGTTTTTGTGCTGGCTCTTAAACACGGAGTTGGGAAGAAGCTAGGGATGGCTGAGAACCCAGCCTCTCCAATGTACCTCTCCAAACAGGAATTTGTTGAGCAGCTGAGGGAGCAGGGTTGGAAGTTGTTAATTCCAATCCTGCTGTGACCCCTCCTGGCCACCGTAGGTCCCCCCATTTCACCCTTATTCTGCAGGTGTGCATCATGGCTTTCCTCAAACTTTCTGTCATTTTCATTGCTGGGCTCGCCTAATGTCTCTTTCCAGGGCCCTGAGCAGCCTCCAGTGGCCCCAGAGCCCAGCATTCAATGTTTTATGAGTAAATGAATAACTGATCATGCAGGAAACTCTGTCAGATTGTAGTCACTTCTCTGGGCCTCAGTCTTCACCTCTGTCAAATGGGAATAAGAATGCCTTTAATTGCCTGAGCATGCCTGGTGCATATCCGGGCATCATATTTGATGGCAGAACAGATGCCCCAGGGCTTTAACAAAGGACACCCGCTCTGCTGATTTACTTTGTGCATTGCCTTTGACATCCAGAAGGATGTGGACGCGCTGAAGTAGGCTTCTCTGCAGTTCTCATCTTCCCTTTGCTTATTCGCCCACATTGAGCTCTCTCTGTGCCATAGGTGCTTTCCAAACGCAGTTTCTCAAGCATGTAGTCCCAAGTTGGGTGCCCAGAAAGTACAGTGAGACAGCGTTTACCATGCGTGCCATTTATTAGGAAGAGTCTTCGGATTGACAGCCACAGAAGGAGGGAAGAGGGGGAAGTGGGCGGAGGGAGAAGTTGAGTCATGATGCAGGCTGAACAATGGCCTCAGCCAACATTCCTTCAGTGCCATCCAGGCCTTTATAACTTACATGGATCGGGGGTTCCCATCGCCACATGGATGTGACCTCGGATGAAGTGGGTCTCTGGAGCTTGGGCCATCCCTTAAGGGGCCAGTGGCTAAGGCCAGCACTCCCAGACGCTGGGGCAACGAGGCTTTCCTCGAAGAGAGATCCGAGAAGCACCTCACAATGTTCACTGCACCACTGTCCTCAAAGGAGGGTACTGCTACCTCCACATATGGATGAGGTCACTGAGGTTCAGATGGGTAAACAGTCTCACCCCAGGACACACAGACAGGAGCTGCCAGGACCGCCCACTTCCATAGCTTCCTATCTCTCTCCACCAATGCCCCCCGACGCTGCGCAGACCCGCGCCAAGCAGCAAAAAGCACAAAGCCCGCGCCCGAGTCACTTCCCGTCAGCTGGCAGGCCTGCCACCCAGCACCTCGCGGCTTTGCCTGGAGCCCGCCAGGCGAGGTGGCTTCCCTAACCCATCCATCCATCCGCTCGTGTTTATTCTGTGTGCAGCCAACAGCTGCCGGGAGCTGGGCCTGCCAACTCTGCTGCGTTAGGGATACGCCTCTCCACCCATCTTAGAGAGCTCTCGCCTGCTGGCTCTTTCTGGGAAGCCTGGCTTACTTTTATTTTTTTCTTCCTCCTTCCCAGCGGTGTAGCTGGATTTCAGAAGAACTTGCAAGAGTTGGGGGGAGGGAACTGGATACAACCTCCAAGATCTTGGAGGGTGGAGAGTAGCTGCAAATTTCTACTTTGGGCCAAATGCCGTGGCTCATGCCTTTAATCCCAGTACTCTGGGAGGCTGAGGTGGGAGAATCCCCTGAGGCCAGGAGTTCAAGACCAGTCTGAGCAACACAGTGAGATGTCATCTCTACAAAAAATAAAAAAAGTCAGCAGAGCATGGTGGTGTATGCCTATGGTCCCTGCTACTTGGGAGGCTGAGGTCGGGGGACGGCTTGAGCCCAGAAGGTCGAGGCTGCAGTGAGCTATGATCACGCCACTGCACTCCCTCATGGGCAACAGCATGAGACCTTCTCTCAAAAAAAAATCTACTTCAGATTCTAGTTCACTCCCATTTTTTATTTATTTTTCTTGTTTTTTACCAACATGTGACGTTTTAACTTCACAGGATAAGGGCTGACACAGTATGAGTGTGGGTTTGGAACATGAATTTGTAAAGGAGACAGCCGGGACATTCTGATCTCTGTTTTGCTGTGTGACCTTGGCTGGGTGTCTATACTTCTCTGAGCTCCCAATTCCTCATCTGTGAAGTGGGTTAATGATCTCATTTCTCAGGTGCATTTGGCAGACTGAATATGAGAGTGTTAGGAAAACTACAGTGGACCAAATAGGTGCTGAATAATGAGATCTCATATCATGATTACTCCTCTTGTACTTTCTCTAAGGAGATTGCTGATGGGCCTACCCTCCGCTGTTCTGAAAACTCAAATCGGTACTGCGCTTTGCAGTTTGTTGCATAGGAATTGCGTCATCTTCGAAGATGCCACGAATTTTCTCCAGCCTGCAAATCAAACCTCTTCTCACCCCTTTCATCCGTCTCCAGCTGACCAATTTCTCCCTGTCCTTTGGCTTGGACTCACATATCACCTCCTCAAGGACGGTGGTCAGAGAATTTATTCTGTAGGGTAAATAGTTTAGACTTCGTGGGGGTACACAGTCAAAGTGCAAAGAGGCACCAGCAGTACACAAATGAATGAGCATGGCTGTGTTTCAACAAAGCAGAATTTATGGACGCTGAAATTTGAATGTCATGGAATGTTCAAGTGGCATGAAACATGATTTTGATTGTGTAAAACCATTTAAAAGTGGAAAGACCGTTCTTAGCTTGTGAGCTGTAGGAAAGAGGCAATGGGCCAGCTTTGGCCTGGGGACAGTAAGTTCGCTAAACCCTGCTCTAGGAGGTCATTACCGGTCACCCCCTGTCCTCTAGGAAGGCTACATTAAGGGTCTTTCATCAGGGCTTCTGAATCACGGCACTGATGACAGAGCACCCTATTTACCTGTCAGCTCCTCTGTAGACCACTAGCTCTCTGAGGGAAGCATCAGATTGAAGGGACATGTGAGAAGCGATCAGGAGGCCAGGGAAAATGCCTTGTGGTAACGCCAGCGCCTGGGGGAGGCGTCGGTTGCTTAGCAGGCCATGAGGGGGACTTTCCCTTTCACTGGGGGATTTCAGAGAACACTCTGCTCTGTCCAGCTCTCGAGGAAGGTCTGGCACTAGCCAGGCCAGCCCGCAGACATCCAGGGGCTTAAACACCTCTCCGTGGTGCTGTGCTGCGATGATCACCATCCTTGTCCACTTTCATGTTCCACTTTTCCACCCGATGCTCCCTTGTAAATTCTTAGAAGTTGTGAGAAGTAAGAATACAGGAATCCTAAAAGCCTTTGATATCTCTGAGAAGTGCATAGAAAAAAACTGACGTATGTGCCTCCCTCCTTGCAGAAGCAGCCTGAGACGGAGGGGCTCTCTGTACTGTACCCATGTGACCCCCTGTACTGTACCCACATGACCCCCGTACTGTACCCACATGGCCCCCTCTATTGTGTATACGCGATTTATTTGACCCCTACCAATCATGTCGGATGAGTCACTCTCCTGGCCCTGCCCCACCCTCATCTTGCATAAAATAAATATCAGCACATCCGGGCATTCGGGGGCCACTCCTGGATTCCACGCCTTCGTAGCAGTGGTCCCCCAGGCCCAGTTGAATTCTTCTCTTATCTCTGCATACTTGTGTCTTTCCTGAGATCTATCGTCTCTGCACACAAAAGAACACCTACTAGACCCTGCGGGGCTGGGCCCTACACCAGATTTTATTCATCACAAAACCTCAGCACCAGCACACAGTAGGTAGTCAACAACTACATATTAAACAAGCCCATGTGTGGATGCATGAACCTTTTAAGCAGCTCCATGTTGCAGATATAAGCTCCATTTTACAGATGTGGAAACTGAAGCTCAGAAAAGGAAAGCGATTTTCTCAACACCATGCAGCTACAAACATGACTGAGATGGGGTTCGAACTCCTGAAGGAAGAATGAAAAAGACAGTGTTAATTGAGCCACGTGCCAGACACAGTGGTGCTTGGGGCTTCATATGCCTCCGTCCCCCACTTACTGGGCACCCATTGTGTGCCAGGACCTGCCCGCTTCATATCCCTGCCGGTCCAGAACATGGGATTCCTCACTGCCAGAGCTCCAGGCTTGTCTTGCCCACGGCTGAGTACAGGGGAAGAATTCTGGAACGCTGAATGCCTCCCATACCTGAGCTAGGCACTTTTCAACTCTAAGTCCTTCATGCTTGCTCACCACATCCCAGAAGTGCAATCTGCAAATCAGCTTTAAAAGTAAATTAATTAATTTTTAAAAAAGAAAAGAAAAGCCAAAAGCAGTGACAGCAGCATCTGCTGAGTCAGATAGGTTCATCCACAATAATCGACGGCTCACCAAGCAGCCATTTCCCTCCTCCCAATACACAGATTAATAAAGAAAGGGTCTGGGCTTGCAGACAGCAGAAAGGACACCCAAGGCAAAGTTGCCTCCGGCTGGGAAAAAGTCGCCTCCCCCGAAACGATGCCTGCATCTGCGCTGCTGCGGAGGTGGGGGATACTCGAGGCAGGCCCCAGCCTCAGCCAGGAGGTCTGCAGCCCACAAAGCTCCTGCGTGGGATTAAGGGGAGTAAGCAGGAACGCCAGCTGTCTAAGGCAGGCCCTTGCTCTAAGTGGCTCCCAATGGTGTGTTTGGTTCCCAGCCCGAATCGAATGCCCCGGCGGCCCCGTTTCATTAAGCAGGTCCAAGTGGCAGGAGGCTTTCGTGGGAGAATGAGGCGCTTTCCCGCTCATGCTGGCTTCTGGGCCAAGCCCCTTGGCCGCACTTCACAGGCCCCCAGCGCAGCCCCCTTGGCGAAACCATTGCGAATCCACTTGTTGACGGTGGCCTGGTTGTAGGATTTAATGGTGGAATAATATTTACACAGCAAGCTCCTCCAGAGGTGTCCTAAATGCCGTAAAAGGGATTTTCGGAGCTTAATGAGAGTTAGTGGAATCGAGACGCATAATGTGGCAACTGGTGGCCCTAATCTGATCTGGCCCCTTCCCTACACAGCTAAGAGGCAGTGGGCGGAACTGTTTTCAGAGTTGGCAAAAGTTGCTTCTGACCCCTTCCTCCTCTCCTTTTTTCCCCCTGTGAACTTTGTAATATGATTAGCACCCTGTGGCCAGCAATGCCTGCATCTTAGCTGCTGTAGATGCCAGTAAAGCCCACACCCACACCTGTAGGTCCAGCGACGGAACTTTGGAAGGGTGTTGGGGAAGGGTGGGCAGGAGGAAGTAGACTTAATTACTTCTTCTCTCTCTCTCTTTTTCTGAAAGAGAAAAAGGCCTCCGCCTCCAGGGTTCAAGCAATTCTCCTGCCCCAGCCTTCCAATTAGCTAGGATTACAGGCGCCTGCCACCACACATGGCTGATTTTTGTATTTTTAGTGGAGATGGGGTTTCACCATGTTGGCCAGGCTGGTCTCAAACTCCTGACCTCTGGTGATCCAGCCATCTCGGCCTCCCAGACTGCTGGGATTACAGGCAAGAATCTTGATTACTATAGTAAAGACGGAGGGTGCTAATTCCAGAAAATATATATATTTTTGCTCTTTCCTTTCATTATGTTTCCAAACATTGATCATCATGCACCAAATATTCCCCCGAAAGAGTTCTGCTGGGTGTCCCTAGAGGAAGACTAGAAGTCTAACAGCCTTGGTGGGAAGGTAAAACTTTGCAGCGGGGGAGGAATCTTTTCTCAACATCATTCAGGGAAGGCCGCCGGGGTCCCATGAGAACCGCTTGGATTCTAAAGTCAACTGGAAGTGGGCTTCCAGGCGAAGGCAGAGAAGAGGCCTTAGATATTGTATCATCCAGAAGTTTCTGGAGACAGACCATGGCTTGGATTAGCTGTGTCAATTTCACCTCTATTTGGAGATAGGTGGGGGAACATTATTATGCAAATTCCTCGGTCTTACCTATCAGGATTCTAGTTCCATAGATCTGAGAGCGAAACCCAGAAATCCTTCCTTTAAAAAAGTTCCATGGGGCGGGGTGCGGTGGCTCACGCCTATAATCCCAGCACTTTGGGAGGCCGAGTCGGTCACATCACTAGGTCAAGAGATCGAGACCATCCAGGTCAACACGGTGAAACCCCGTCTCTACTAAAAATAAAAAAATTAGCTGGGCCTGGTGGCGCAACCTGTAGTCCCAGCTACTTGGGAGGCTGAGGTAGGAGAATTACTTGAACCCAGGAGGCGGAGGTTGTGGTGAGCTGAGATCACGCCATTGCACTCCCATCTGGGTAACAAGAGCGAAACTCCATCTCAAAAAAAAAAAAAAAAAAAATTCCATGGGAGCTGGAGGGCTTTTAGGGTAGTGAAGTTATACTGTACTTTATTAGGATGGTGGATACATGTCATTATACGTTTGCCAAAAACCGTGGAATGTACAGTACCAAGAGCGAACCCTACTGTAAACTATGAACTTGGGTTGATGATGATGTGTCAATGTTAGTTCGTCTATTGTAATCACGTTGATGGTGGGGGAGGCTGTGTTGGTGGGTGAGGGATATGTGGGAACTCTCTGTACTTCTTCTCAATGTTGCTGTGAATTTAAGGTTGTTCTAAAAAATAGTCTATTAGAAAAATAGAAGCTCTATGGATTTACACAACCGTCAATAACTAGAACACCTTTCCCTGTCCAAAACCGTTCCATGGGTTCTCAGTGTCCTCACAACGAAGCCATGCTCCTTAGCCTGTCTCCGGGGCCCAGTGAGGTCTGGCTCTGCCCTTCTCCCCATCACTCCTTACTCAGCACTTCTAAACATCTCTGAGTCCTGGGATAAACTCATTCTCATTCCAGAGTCTTCACTTAGGCTGTTCTCTCTAGAAGCATTTTTCCCCTCACCTCACCATCCTGGTTTGCCAGAAAAAATTCGTACATGTTCATCAGGTCTTGATTTAGGTGTCCACCACTTCCAGGTATCCTTCCCTGATTGCCCTTGACTGAATCAGGTGGTTTTCCTGTGTTTCCACAACACACACCCCCCACCCACTTTGCTTCCCCCAATTTGGCACTAATCACTCTCATGTATAACCATGTTCACTTCTCTCTCCCCCTGAAACACTATCAGCCCAATGAAGTCTCATAATTTCTTTACTATTAAATCCTAAGTGTAAGCACAGGGCCTAGCACATAGTGGGTGGTCAAAAAATGTTGATTGAATGGATGGCTGAACCCAGTGGCTTGCACACCCTTTCAGTCCTCCCCTCTTATGTCCAGTTTCTCTGCACACACAAGTCCTGACAGTGGCTGAGGCATCCTGGCAGATTGCTGGCTTCATTCTCATGGCTGTCCGCTTCCGACCTATTTCTCTGTTAGATGAACAAGATCCCACAAGTCCCTGATCAGCACTGTAGACTTCTGGAAGCTGCAACATCTCAAGGATGGTGAGGTGGAGTCTGTTCCTGGGACATCCTGCCATGCCCCCTGTAAGACAGAAGGGCAAGATTATGCAGTTCATGCCAGCAGCTCCTCACTGTGCCATCACAGCAAGGCTCCCAGGTGAGCCGGCACAGATGATGGAATCAAGAGTGAAGAGGACCAGGAACAGACACGAGCTGAAAGCCTGTCCTGCCCCCTTGTTCCACATTCCAGGTGCTCTCCATGTCTTTGGCGTGCTGTTTAGGTAGCAGGTGCTGCAATGGGTTTGAAAGTGATGGATGACTATGGGCCATTTACTGGGGAAACCACCGCCCCATGTTCTCTATTTGGAAGAGTACCTTCTGATCGGGCCACAATCTCTGCAGAAAGACTTACCTTTGGGAAGCTCTTTTCCTCCCCACTCCCTCATTACAGCCTTTCTATGACTCTGCAAATTGTGCAGAAACTAAGGCTCAGAAGCTAGAATGGGTTTCCCTGATGCCATCCAATGGATCAGTCCATGCTCCAAGCAGGAAACAAAATCCGGTCCAGGTATCTTAAGCAGGAAGGGATTTAATACAGGGAATCCAGGGCATGTAAGACCACTGGAAGGGCAGAAGGAGCAAGTTCTAGGTGAAGTTTCCTAGAATAACTCACAGAATACACAGAGCAGAGGCACCTGGACCTGGACAGCTGCTGCCAGACTATGCCAGGTGCAAGGCACTGTTGCACTTCTACCACCACTGCCTCTTGAGGTCTAGGATGTGAGAGAATGAAGTGGGGGTGCCTGTTACTACCACCACACTGTTTGCCAATAACAGTAGCCACAAACCACCAGAGGATGGACTCACATTAGCTTCCTAAATCTGACATCAATACCTCTCATTGACAGGAACAAATCTGCATTCAGAACCCTCACTTCAAGACAATCTAGAAATATCCTGCTTGGGCCGGGTGTGATGGCTCACTCCTGTAATCCCAGCACTTTGGGAGGCCAAAGTGGGAGGATCACCTGAAGTCAGGAGTTCACAACCAGCTTGGCCAACATGGTGAAACCCTATCTCTACTAAAAAAAAATACAAAATTTAGCCAGGCGTGGTGGCAGGCACCTGTGATCCCAGATACTTGGGAGGCTGAGGCTGGAGAATTGCTTGAACCCAGGAGGCGGAGGTTACAGTGAGCCGAGATCATGCCATTGCACTCCAGTCTGGGCAACAGAGAGAGACTCCATCGAAAAGAAAAGAAAAGAAAGGAAGGAAGAAAGAGAAACATCCTGCTTTGTTTCACAGCTTCTTCAGGCCAAAGAAGGTGGACCACTTCTGAGAACAAGGAATGCTTGGAGAAATATAATTTAGATGCAGAATTCTTGAATTGCCAGGGCTTTTGGGGGACAATGGGAAAGAATACTGGAAGCAAATTTATTGAAGGGAAAGCTTATTATATGATTGATCTCCTTCTGTGGGGCAGCTCTGAGAATGGAGGAGAAAGAAAGAGAGGTTCTTGGCATTAGTTCTCCCAGAAGCAAACGAACGCCTCACTTTGCTTGGGACCACAGAGCTGCTGAGGGAAATAGTGGAATATCTTCATCTCCAGCCAGTGTTTTGGGAGGATGGAGGAGAGTCATTAGTCTGTTCCTAGAAAGGCAGCTGAATCAGCAAGAGAGAGGAGACATGACAGTCAGGCAGCCCTGTGTGTCCCTGCCCCCCCAACACTCACTTCTGAAATGCGTGACGGTGGGCAAGTCGTGTTCTTCCTAGAACCTCTTCTTTCTCATCTGTAAAGTGGAGGTGATCTCTTCTCCCTGCTGGATGGCTATGAGGACAAAAGTCAGGCCATACACTGAACCTTCTGCTTTCCTGCCCCTGCCCACGGGTCTGCCAAAAATCACTGGGATTTATGAGCTCAAGCCAAGGGAGAAGGTGTGTGATGGGGTGTCTAGCCCAGGACAAAAGTCTCATCTGGGCTTCTGTACCTCGTGGAAGCTGGAAACTGCACCTACAGCAGCCAAGATGCCTTCTGTAAATCAGCCCACATTTCTTTTATTTCCATCAGGGCAGTGATGCAGGGAGAGCGAGGAGACTCGCCAGACAGAAAAGGCAATAAGGGGACCCTTTCCTATCACAGTTTCAAATGGTCAGTTATCGAGGTCGCTACTTGCAGGTCACAAGCATCCTCAGACAGCGATGGAAGAGAAAAGCCACTCATGGACGGTGGTGTGTCTGAGTCGGAAGATGCCTCCCCATCCCTGCCACGCTTTGCATAAGTTGCTACAGGTTTCAAGATGGAGATCCCCCTCCCACAGAAGTGGCCGACTTGATTAAGGGGCCATGATCGGCATCCCAGGGCCCTTTGCAGCAGGCACGACAACTGGATGCCCATTTGAGCGCCTGAGGATGGTGGTCCGGAGGGGCCCGCAGGCGTGGTGGGAAGGCTGGATGAGCCCGCCTGGCAGCCGGGCCCGCACCTGGCTGGCTGCGGCATCCTGCTCACCGTCTGGCAAATAGACAGATTTTCACAAACCAGATTCCTCTTCACAGGCCTGGGCCCTTCCTGTCCAACTGTTCCGGCATCTGTTTCTCTTAAAACGTATTTATTACACAGAGAGGAATAATAATGGGGCCAGGTCTGAGGCCCCGGAGGCAGCGGCAGTTTCTCCTCCCAGGGCTTCCTAGGGAAGCATTTGTGTCAGGGAAAATGGAACAATGCTTACCCTAGGAAGAGTGTGCTCTTGGTCACTGGAGTCGGAGAGGGACTGGGCATTGGCCCAGGGTCTGAGGTTGAAGGAGAGATACTGGGGATGGCGGCTGGGGGTTTGATCTGGACTCTACTTGTGGGCAGTGTGGCCTTGGGCAACTTCCTGAATCTCTCAGAGCCTCTGTTCCCTTCTCTATGAAATGGGGGCGAGGCTGCACGATCTCCAAGGTGATTTGTTTCTTGTTTTGACTGTGGGTGATTTAAAGAGTTGATGCCTGTGGAATTCAGCCTTACCTGCACACCCAAGAGTATGCATTCATTCATTCATTCATCCTTTCATTCATCAGATTGTTCAAAGAGCAAATTACTGTCTGTAAGACACTGGAGATACAAATGGTGATTTAAAGAAAACAGGTAGCCAGGCTACTGGAAGCATGCTTCCCACCACTCAGATAATGTAATTATGTGTACACACATCAACGGTAGCTGGTGTCTATGGCCCTGGTTTGCCATGTGTCACGCATGGCATTAAGCACCTTACAGACATCACCTCCTCTGATATTCCCAATAGCCATATATATATATATACACACACGTGTATATATATATACACACACACATGTATATATATATACACACACACATATATATATATATATGCACACACATATATATATACACACACACACACACACACATATATATATATATGCCTTTGTCTCTATAGGCGATACTGGGGGACACGGAAGCCCAGAGAGGCAAAGCAACTTATCCAAAGTCACACAGCAAATACACTGACAGTAAATACCCTGGATGAGGATTTCACTGGTTGACTGACCATCTTCGGTTCCTATTTAAATGGCTTTGCAGCTTTTGAAGATTTGTTGCTGCCTGGATCTATCAGATTTCCAGTAGCCTTCTGGGGTTGCTGGCAAGGATGGTGAATCCCGCCTGACTGGTGAGGAAGCGGAGGTCTAGGGATGGAAAGTGATTTCCTCGAGATCACGAAGCAAGTCAGCAGCAGCATTATCTGTCAATACAAAATTGTAAACCTAAACCTCCTGCCGTTTGCTCATTCGTCCCCTCACTTAACAGGTACCCTATGTAGTTGATTCAAATGCACTCGTTTAGCTTTTAATATCTCTGAAATCAAGTTTTATCTTACAATGCGTGACATGCTAAGGTTTATATGGTAGGGTTTTTCTCAGTGAAACCTAAAACAATGATGCAAGTTGCAAGCAAAGGCCTATTGAATGGTATTTACTGAGCACCTATTATGTGCCAGGGTTGGACATGGTTTCCACTGCTCTCCTCATCCACGGAGCAGGCCCCTGGCAAGCTGAGATGCTTGGTAAGTCCTAGGAAGATAGATTTTAGGTGTCAGCGTTGGTTCTTTTCACCATGTTCATTTGCCAGCTCTGTTAAGGAACAGGGGTTGCAGACAGATTCCACTTTGTAGGTGGAGGTTGGAGGTGGTAGCGACCATCTCCAGCCTCTCAGGAGCTCTCATGGAGGAGCCTGAGAGCCGAGCCTCTGTTCAGTCTGTCCAGGTGCCCTGCCCTCCATCTCCACTCAGACAGACACCTTCCCCAAGTCCCCTGGGCCCAGGGAGACTGAGCTGCCCTCTGGCAGTCCTCATGGGGGCTGTAGTGATGATCTTAGGGCCGCTGCTCCGAGCTTCTGGAACACTTGGGGTAGAATGATTTTGTCGGCTCAGCCACTGCTGATTCCCAAGAGGCAGGAGGAGCCAGAGCAGGGGGTGCAAGTGGCTGCAGTCAAAAACACAGCGATGAGTTACTTTGCTCCCCAGGAGGGGGGAGGTGGAGGCATCGAGCTGGGACAGAAACAGCCAGTGCTGGGAGCTGACTGCCTGGCAGGGCTGGGCCGTGATAGGAAGATGAACGTGCCTGCTCTGCGAAGGCCTGCAGGGCCAGCAAGGAAAATTGAGTCATAGCATCAGGGTGTCCAGACATTTGGAGCAAGTATAGGTAATTTACCCCTTTGTGGCCTGTCTGTCCCTTAGACAGAGGAGAAGGGCAGGCATCCTGGGAAAGAGGGCAGCCCAGGAAGGAACATGGCAGGTCCTCCATACATGGACGCATCCCTTGGGAGGCAGGAAGTATCATGCAGCAGAGCCAGGCTGGAACTGGAAGAGAGTTTAGAGACCAAACCCATCACGTTCTTACTTTATAGCTGACATGGAGACCAGAGAGGATTGAACCGCCAAGGTCACACAGCAAGTTTCATCACCAGCAAAGTGGGCACGAACACCTCCTTTTCCTGGTAAAGTGTTTTCAAAACCATGCCATCATAATACACACATACACAGAGTCACATAGAGGCATACACATACACACACATATATACATACATAGACACACACACACACACACACATAGACACACATACACAAAGTGGCTTTCCTATCATAGAAACACTTAAAGTAAGGGATTGCCAAGTAAAAAAAATTCTAAGGATGTTTTATACTTACATTCATAAGGTTATACATGGAAGAGTAGATCCAGCTGAGTCAAACGGTCTTAGGGAAAAGAAAAGCTGTCGTTGACTATAATTGGTAAACTCTGGGTTACCTAAAGTGAAATCTTGCTTTATCGCAGGGCTTA
The DNA here is from genome assembly GCA_036589455.1 of Ateles fusciceps. Classification (NCBI taxonomy): domain Eukaryota; kingdom Metazoa; phylum Chordata; class Mammalia; order Primates; family Atelidae; genus Ateles; species Ateles fusciceps. The sequence continues at coordinate 4,645,009 of JAZHEH010000517.1, read as the reverse complement.
TCAGAGCATTTAAAAGCATATTGTGTATTCCCCAAGCAATGAGTGGGGGAGGAGGGCATACGGATGAAAGGAGGCCAAGAATATTAGTTTCATACCATTATTATCTTAGAACTATTAAAGAAAAATGTATTGATTGATAATGCTAGGATAACAAAGAATAAAAATAACTGTGTGAAGACTTGTGTCCATTCATTCATCCATCCGTCAGTCCGTCTATCCAACTAACCACCTATCCATCCATCAATCTAATCATCCACGAATTAATCAAGCCAACCATTCATTCATCCATCTGTTCAGCCGACCATCTAACCATTTGCCTGTCCAACCACTGCTCTATGCATCTATTCATCCATCTGCCCATTCCAAATCCCTTGCACCCACCTACCTATCCACCTAACTTTCAATCCATCCATCCTCCAAATATTCACTGACTACCTACTAAATGTCAGGTACTGTGCCAGGACTAGCAGTCTTCCATGAGAAGGGGACAATGGGTGTAAAAACACTCCTTATTTAACAAGGTACTTGTGATTTGGTGAAGGAGAGTTGAAAGGCAAATACGCTGTAAGTATATCTGCCTGGAGCTCCCTGTAGTGAAGGTGAGGAGCATTAGGGTTGAGGTTGGAAGGCCCCAAGTAGAGGTCCTCTAACCTGCCCCTGGGAGTGTGTGCATTATCCTTCAGGCGCATTGCGTATGTTTGGGAACCTCAATGTCCTTGCCTGTACAATGGGGTTCTTAACCATAATTACAGACCTAGGGAGACACAGCAGCCCTCATCCACCCACTTTTTATAGTCGTGATTTTGCACGTGTTTGCGTGTGTTTGCTTGTGATTTGCATGTGTTGCACTTGACAATCAGTGTCTCCACACTGTACTGTGGGCTCCTATGGGGCAGGAACGTGAGTGTTTTTGCTCCTCAAAGCACCTTTCAGGCCTAGCAAGGAGCAGAACATGGCTTAAGCATTTGCGAAATGTCTGATAGAAGGCCCGCCAGATGGAAGAAGGAATAAAGGTCTCCCGTGCGGGCTTTCGAGAAGATGCAGGGTCAAGGGGACTTACGGTGCATGGCCTGGCGTGCGGTAGGTGCTCGAGGGATGTGAGTGTGCATCTTCCTGCCTGAACCTGCACTGACACCCAGCCTGGGAGTAGCGCGGGTCTGAGTTCTCCTTGGCAGCGGCCAGGGCTGCTCAATGAGGTCCTTTCTATCTGCTGTGGGGCCATGGAGCCCATTCTGAGCTCCGGAAGCAGCTGCTCATGAATCAGCCCCACCAGGCTGACGCTGACAAGGCCTCTTTGGATGGAAAGAAGATGGAAAGTCCTCTTTGGAGGAACTTTCCAGAATGAGCTAACTCAACAGTGGCCACGTCAACGCAGAACAGATGGAAATTATGAAGGGGCTCCTCCTAATGCAAAGCCAATTACCTTCTCTTTAATTTGGAGAGGTTGAGACCAAACTGGAGCCCCGATGCCACCCAGCACAAACAACCCCATGGCGTTCTCCATTTACGAGCGGGTTCAGGCCACCCACGGTGTCAGTTGACCCAACTCAGGTCCCCATCCCTGGGCCTTCAGGAGGAGTCTGAGAACATGCCTGGGCAAAGCCATCTGCTGTGGAGCTTGGAACTGTGCTGGGGACAGGAGTGTGCTCAGTACATCTCAGAGACTGCTTGGGGAACATGTCTTGGGGAGATTTGGCTGGACCAATCTGAGCTGCAGCCAGGTGGGTAAGTGGGGGACTCCAGAATCAGCCCACCTGAGTTCACAGCCCAGCTTTGCCATTTACTACCTACATGACCTGAGCTATACACCGCCCTCCCCCTGGCCTCCATTTCCTCATCTGTGAAACGGGAATGGCAGTACCTACATCATCGAATGAGTGCATGGGTTAATAAACTGCCACCTTATTATTGTGGGCACAAGAATAGCTCCTACCTTGGAGGGTCATGTGCCAACACTCATAAGGTCCAGCACAGGACCCACCACATAGTAGGTGCTCAAGAAATGCGGCTCTATGATCGTCACATCCTTTGTGCTTCCCTAAATTCTCACCCCATGAGGTTGTCCGCTTTTCCCTGCGATTAGGCTCTGATTTGCCCCAGGTTTTTTTGCTCATCTCCCTCTGAAGCTCCCTACAGCTGCTTCTGCACCTGCCGTTATCACACTGAATCTCCCCGTGTCCAACTTTCCTGCTGGTTTACCCACCTCTGCCTTTAGACTGCATCTTTGTCCTAGTCACGTTCCACCCCCCTCGCCATCTGGGAAATAGCTGCTGCCTTCGTAAGTGACAGACCCCAGTCTGCTACTAACTGGCTGTGTGATTTTGAGAATGTCACTCTATCTCTCTGATTCTCAGCTTCTTGCCCACAATAGGGAAATAACATCAGCAAGCTCACAGGCTCACAGGAGGGCTTAATACAGAGACGGGGTTAAATTGCTTAGCCCGTAATAGGACCTTATTAAATACTAGCTCATCTTTCTTTTATAACCTGTGTGACTTTCGGAGCAAGTTGCTGAGGCTCTCTGAGCCTCTCTGCAATATGCAGGTAACAGCAGTGCCTACATCATCCTGCGCTTTGGGGATTCAATGAGTTAAAATGTGTACAGCACTTGGAAGCAGGAGCAGTATTCAGTGAGTGATTCCTACCTACTATTTGTAGTGATAAAGGTGAGATAATTCTTTCTTTTCTGCTCCTCTCTGGCTGTTTCTGGACTGAGTTAGAGCTGGGGCTATTGCGTGGCAGATGCTTGATCAATATTTGTGGGCTGACTTATCGGAAACTCTTGAAATCTTCGCCAGCAACGCCTCTCTGCGGGTGTGCACTGCTGCTGGGGCGGTCATCGGTGATGCCTCGTCTTTAACATTTAGAGACTCAGCACCTTCATCGGAGATTAAGTCATGTCAACACTGAATGAAAAACACCTATAGGCAGAGGCTAATTCTAAGTGTTGCAAAGTGGACAGAATTTGGTGTAATAGAAAGATGGAAAATGTATGTATTGGGAATGAGAGGGAAGAGGGGTGACTTGTGACTTCAGGACAGAACCAGGAAGACTGACTTCCTTCTTACTTTCCTTCCTTTCTTCACCCAATATTATTAAGCACTGCTCTATTCCCAGCCTGGAGCTAGACTCCGACAGTGCACAAAGCATATGTCCTGAAATTCCTGGACTTTGGATGTCCAGTGGAGGCAAAGAGGAGCCCTGGAAGGCCTTAGAGCTGAGATGACCGAGTTGAGATTTGGTATCTGTCACCTTCAAAACCCTGCTTGGGGGTTCTTCTTTCTTGAGGATCGTTCTCTCAACCACATATCATCATGGTGGACACATTCTAAGAATCTTTCATTTGCTAGCAAAGCAATCATGCTTTTATCCCCACTCTGGGCGTGCTCAGGAAGGATGGCCCTAACAAACCCCATTGCAAAGTAAGGTGTGATGGAAGAATGGCCATTCAGACCATTGTCCCTGGCTGGGTAAGTGTGAGTTCGACCACGTGATGCATATGGCGGCATCATTAACACCAAGAGTGAGAGGCACAGTGACCGACATGGAAGGATGCCCATGGCATCCTATTAAGAGAAAAAGGCAAGTCTTCCTGAGGTATGCCAAACTGATTCTGTTTACTGATAGCTCAAAAATAGACAAAAGTACCAGGAAGAGAGGTTGATTAATGGGTACAAACATACGATTTCATAGAGGAAATAAGACATAGTACAATTTACAACAATCTATTGTATATTTCAAAGTAGCTAAAAGAGAACAATTCAAATGTTTCTAATATAAAGAAAAGACAAATATTTAAGGTGATGGATTATCCAAATTACGTTGATTTGATCTTTACAAATTATATGAATATATTAAATTATCACAAGTACCATGAAAATCTGTACGCCTATTATGTCTTGATAGAAAAAGAAAATTCAAATATTAAAAAATAGACAAAGGTAAACAATACATTGTTGAGGCTCACAAACATATAAATAAAATTATAAAGAACAGTAATGACTGACAAATACTGAATTCAGGTTGGTGGTTACTCTGTGGGGAAGGAGGGAACAAGACCCAGGAAGGCACGTGATGGTGTAAAAGGCCAACCACCATTCTGGTCTTTTGCTTAAACTGGATTTTGGATAAAAAGGATTCACTAATTGCTATTTTTACACCCTACCCACACAATAAATATTCTCATATCTCTACCCGATATTTAATTTCATTTCTTCAAAGAAAATGGATTGGGATACCTTACTTGAAAGGGGAACAAAAAACAGTTTCGAAACAGGAATGCAGTGTGATTCTGTTTTCTTTCATCAGTTTAAATATGCAAAATAACAGTATTCATTTTCAACACGACCTACGGCAAGTTACATCTCTTCTCTGGACTTCAGTTTCCTTATCCATAAAATGGGAAGAAAGAAATGAGAGAAAGCCTGGGATGTGCTTAATGTGATGCTTGGCCGATAGTAAGTGCTTAATAAGTAAACTGCTCCCAGAGTTGCCACTTTTGAGACATTCAGCCAATGATCTCCCTCTCTCCCTCCAATTGATTAGCATTTGTTGCCATTGATCTAAGGGTTCTTGGAACTGACCTCCACTTACCAAGCTGACTGGATGAACCAATGTCCCTCATTCCTTCCATCACGGTGCAATTTCCTATGGCTCCAAAAGCACTCTTGGTCAATGGCCACTCTGAGACAGAGTCTTACTCTGTTGTCCAGGCTGGAGTGCAGTGGAACAATCTCGGCTCGCTGCAACCTCTGCTCCCCCAGGTTCAAGGGATTCTTGTGCCTCAGCCTCCCAAGTAGCTTGGATTACAGGCGTGTACCACCATGCCCAGCTAAATTTTTTGTATTTTTAGTAGAGACAGGGTTTCACCATGTTAGCTACGCTGGTCTTGAACTCCTGACCTCAAGTGCTCCACCTGCTTCAACCTCCCAAAGTGCTGGGATTACAGGTGTGAGCCACCGCGCCCAGCCACCAACATCCACTCTTTATCTCCCCTGGCGCATCTCCATCTCCTTTTGCTAGTTAAGGTTACCACTTACCAGACGTCACTTGTATTTTCCCAAACCTGCTTATTCCAGTTATACTCGCCAACACAAGATCATTTAGTTAAACCTTAGAGAAACCGATGATTCTGAGTGTACAAGGAAAAGCTGCCATTTCCAGGAAAATTAAGTCCACTTCTTGAAAAGGTTTTTAAAGGTGAGTTGTATGGTTCTGTAGTTTTTTTTTTTAAGGTGAGTTGCTTTTAAAAACTATATATATATATGCCGGGCACGGTGGCTCATGCCTGTAATCCCAGCACTTTGGGAGGCCAAGGTGGGCGGAACATGAGGTCAAGAGATTGAGACCACCCTGGCCAACATGGTGAAACGTCTCTACAAAAAATACAGAAATTAACTGGGTGTGGTGGTGCGCACCTGTAGTCCTACCTGCTCGGGAGGCTGAGGCAGAAGAATTGCTTGAACTCGGGAGGCAGAGGTTGCAGTGAGCTGAGGCCAAGCCACTGAACTCCAGCCTGGTGACAGAGCAAGACTCTGTCTCAAAACACACACACACACACACAAAACCACACAAAAAACAAACTCTATATATTAAGGTAAAACAAGAAAACTGTAAGAGATTGATGAGGAGAGTCCTAAAAGATGGAAAAAAGTCCAGCCTTCAGGTGGCTGTTTAAATGTTTTCTATCCTTGCTCCAGTGAAAACAAATGAAATCCAGACATTGGTAACAAGAAGTGAGGCATTCTGACTCTGGGTTTCCTTAAAGAAGACAGGCTGGAAGATATCTCCAGGCAGCCAGGATAAGTTGCAACATAGAGCCTCTGCCTGGCATCAAAAGTTTGGTGAATAAATGTACACCCTATGCTTTAAGCAGAAATAGAATATTACTTTGTTTTGGATAAAACAAAGTAATATTCTATTCTGCTTAAAGCATAGGGTGTATGTTTATTCTTTCTCTCTTTATTTCTTGCTTTCTTTCTTCTTCCTTCCTTCCTTCCTTCCCTCCCTCCCTCCTTCTCCTCCTCCCTCCCTCCTTCTCTCTCTTTCTTTTCTTTCTCTCTCCCCCTTCTCTCCCTCCCCCTTCTTCCTTCCTTCCTTCCCTCCCTCCCTCTTTTTCTTTCTTTTTTTCTTTCTTTTTCTTTCTCTCTTTCTCTCTTTCCTTCTTTCTTTGTTTCTTTTTCTCTCTCTCCCTCCCTCCCTCCTTTCCTACCTCCCTCCCTTCCTTCCTTCCTTCCTATTTTTTTTTAGAATTTTGAACCATGTGACTGTATCATTGATTGATTAAAAAGTCAAATTTTAAGTGACACATTCAATATATGAATGTGTCACTTAAAAAAGATTCCTTGTATTAATTGACTTATGAGGTAAAGTGACTGAACTTTTGGTTCTGATTTGGTTCTAATCCTAGACAACAAAGCTTCTACTCAGCCTGTTTGCTAATTTTTCTATAATGATCATGTATTCCTTCTGCAGTTATATACATATACACAGATATGTGTGTGCATATATCACAAACACACAAATAAAATTTTTAAAAGCCCAAACAGACCTCCCTGTGGCTTCCAGAGTCCTGCCCCAGGTGAATAGCAAGCTTTCTCTCCTGGAATCCTGTTTTTCCACCTTGCCCCGCTCACTCTGACACGTGTTTGCAGGCTGATAAAGGTGTGCTGTGGCGCTGCTGCTGCTTTTAATTAATTTCCGACATGAAAGCTCCCAGTCCCTTCTCCTGCCTAAGACCTGCACACAAACTTGCCTCTCCCTTTCACAGGAAGCAGCTGCCCAAGTGTAGCCGAGTTTCCAAAAAACAAGGAGGGGGGGGGGGACCTCACACTTCTTTTTTTTTTTTCCCATTTGCACTGATTTGCATATTAATAGTTTGCATATTAACCAGCGACTTCAGAGGGTGGGCGGGCTAATGAATGCAGCAATCTCCTCAATTTTAACTCAATTTGCCTCATCCATATTCCAATGACTTTGGGGATTGGTGTTCAGCCTTCATTGAAATTATCCGAGGCAGACCCAGTGTGGGCTGCTCTACCATTAATCCAATTAATTAGCCCCGTGGATACGGCCGCCTGGGCTAGGGGCCTTTGTTCAGTGCTGGGGGCTAATGACAGCCCCAATCTGATGGGATAATGAGGGGAGCTAAGGACGGTTTGACCCCAAGTCTGGGACCTGGGTGGTGTTTGGAGCAGGGAGGGGAAGGTGGCTTTTTGGGGGAGGTGGCAAATCACAGGGAGACAGCTGCTTTCCTTCCCTACTCCCTCATGCTCTCATTCAGTCACTCAAGTCTTGCCCTCGCTCACTCCTCAGCATGAGATGTCTCCCATTTGCCCCTCCACACTCACTCTCCATCCCTCTTCTCCCTGCTTTGTGCCCCAGGGAAGGCTGAGCTACACTGAGGGGCCCTGGAGGCCTCAAGCTTCTGGGCAGGTCCCACCAATGGGAGGTATAGGCAAGAGGAGGAGAGATATGAGAGTATTGATTCCCCACTTTCTCTCTGCCGGACTGCAGGCTGGCTAGGTCCCTCTACCAAAGGTCACATCCCTTGCTAAGCAACCCTCTCCAATAGCTACTCTCTCTGATCTCCTGAAATAGCCCTCTGGCCTTGCCCCTTCAGGCCTAGGGATGGTGACAGCTCCTTACTCTAGAAGCCCCAGGGTGATCTGTGGTCCTCTGCGGTTATTTTCAGATCCTTTCCATGATCGCAGCCTCTTTGAACATGCCATCTGTTCCCTGCTGGGACCCCGACTGGTACCCACCCCTCATTCCTTCACTCTTACAGTTTTTCAACCACGTAATCACTCACTCTTTCAAAGATGATCATGAGGACTAAACCATACGCTACATTTCTAACACACTCAGCAAGATTCCTGACATACACAGAGTTCAGTAAATGCTGGTCACATTTAAGTGTAGATACAGATAACCTAGCTAGTTAGATGAAGTGTCCTTTAAACAAATCCTATGAAATAATAGCCCCATGAGGCGCGTTTTAATAAAAGGATTCCTTGGGAATCAACGTCTGGGAGCCCAGCAAATCCCCGTCTTACAGATTCATAATATGTGTTATTATAATAAAAGTTATGAGAAGTCCTACAGTAAAGAAAAGCTTGGATTTCATGTAAATTCAACTATTCCTAGAATATATCATCTCTCATATCCATTTCCCATTTGAGGAAACTAAGGCACCGAGAGATTATTGTGTATGATTGCTCAAAGCTCACGTAGACACTGGCTCCTGAATCGAGTCTCTGTATTTGTGTGCTGCGGGGGAGATGGGGAGATGAAGGAGGTGAATTTTGCCTGCTGTTTTGTGTGGCGTTTCAGGTGGTTGGGCAGGAGGAAGAGGAGACAGGGTGGAAAGAACATGGGTTGCAAACGGGTTGAATCCCTGTCCAAGCTCCTTATTAGCCATGTGGCCTGAGGGAAACTGCTGCAACCTCTTGGAACCTCAGTCTTCTCATCAACAAAATGGGAAGGAAAATTCCTATCATACCCAACTATGGGAGGATTCAGAACAATCAGCTAGTTGAGCAGAAAGCTTGTGAATAGATTTCCTCTGTGACACCTCTCCACGATTCTGCAAGAGGAGCCCCCAATACTGTGACTCATGGAAGAAAAGCGCCTGCTTCCTTAATCAGGTCTCCTTAATTTAAAATTCTATTTATAAACATTTATCTTTAAAAGGTCCAGTATGGCGGCTCATATCTGAACTCCCAGCTACTCAGGCGGCTGAGGCTGGAGGAGATCGCTTAAGCACAGGAATTTCAGGCTGCAGTAGGCTGTGACTGTGCCATGGAACTCCAGCCTGGGCAAACAGGGCGAGATCCCTTCTCGGAAAAAAAAAAGAAAAAAAAAGAAGAAATATTTGGACAAGTATGCAAAACTATATGCCCAATGACGTTTATTTTTAGAGTTGTTTGCATTAATAAAAAATTATAAACAACCTACATATCCAGCAAAAGGGGATTGACTAAGTAAAGAATGGGGCTTCCATGCAATGAAATTCTATGCAGCCATTTCACATCCAAAAACATCTTTTTGAAAATCTTGGGATTCACCTTTTTATAAAACCCTGGAATTCTCCTTTTTCTTCAAACCAGATTTTACATATAAATTCAAATACATTTTTTTTCATTAGAAAAAAACAGAGTTGCTTCAGTTACGGTGAGGTAGGGAAACAGGGATCCTGCCTCTTAGCCCCTCTCTACACCGAGCACCCAGTACCCCTTAGGTACCTCCCTAGATCTCCGGGATTTGAAGTAATAATACAGGGATATGACTTACACAGGAACAGATGTTATCTTCTCAGTACTTCATGCGGGTGTCACGTGGTGCCTTCTAGTGTCTAATTTTCACAACAAGCCTGCTGCAAGATGAGCACTCACTTCCCAACCCATTTTGCAGATGGGTAACCAAAGTGTCGAGGCCAAGATCCCTGGGTAGAAGAGAAGGAACCGGGATTTAACCACTGAAGTCTGAAACCAAGGGCTGTGCTCTGATGGGAAAGCGTTGAGTGGAAAAGTCGGCTAGTGACTGAGTATGTAGGATACCAGTTTCCTGGTTGTGATCATGGACTATGTTATGTAAGTAAGATGGGGGAAAAGGGATGAAGGACACACAGTAACTCTGTATGGTTCTTACCACTTTTTGTAAGTCTTAAGTTATTTCTATGTAAAATAAAATTTGAAAGAGCATGTCAAGCGAGATCCCATTTGGTTGTGTGTGTGGGTGTTTATAAATCAAGTTGATTAACAGTGCAAAGAAGAGTTAAAAGGAATAATTTCCAGTATTTGATAGCACAGCAGGAAAAGTAAACAATAATTTATTGTATATTTCCAAATAACTAGGATAAAAGATGTGTAATGCTCCCAACACAAAGAAAAGACACATTTTTGAGGTGGTGGCTACCCTAATTACCCCGATTTGATCATACACATTGTATACAGGTATCAAAATATCACATGTACCACCAAAATAGGTACAACCAATATGTATCAATGAAAAAATAAATGATTAACCTCAAACTTAATTTCTATACTTTTTGATGTTTAAAATGGGGATCAGTTTTGTTCACTTGTCAAAAATAAATGTGTAATTTAACAACATTCACTTTCATCTCTAGGTAAGAGTTTGCAGGCAATTTCTTTTTTAAAAAAAAAATCTCTATTTTTAATTTTTTTCTTCAATGACTATGCATGATGATTTGTATAATCTGTTTAAAAAGTTTAAAAACAGAAACATCGGGAACCAGCTAAATGCCCCCCTAGGTCCTGCCTCTGTCGTCCAGCGGTAAGAGAAACCCTAGATTCTATTGGTTCTCCCCACTGTTTTTTTGTGGAATTTCAGCAAGCCAGATGCACTTTGGGTCCTGTTTCTCTGCCATCCCCACCTGCCTGTCATTACAGGCTCCCCCAGTTCCTTGTCTCTTCCCAGAAGACACTGTCGAACCCTCCAAACCATGCGGTGGGTGGGGTGACGGGAGAGAGTGCTGCACGCTTACAAATTGCCGCAGCAAAATGGATGGCCTTGACAAAATGTAATGTTTTGTGACAGAGCCCAAATACGCATTTCATTCTTGAGGAGCAGACTCAAGGAACTCGTGGAAATATTAAATTAAGCAGTGTAACAGCTGAGAATAATTGGGTTTTCTGCCCTGTTGCCTGCGATTTTGTGTGGCGTTTGAGGCGATTGGGCAGTTCTGTTTGACTGGGGGATCGGAGAGGCCCCTGGAAAGCTCTTGTAGAATGGAGGTGGGTGTGGTTCAACCTTATGTTGAGATGGGAGAGACCCTGAGCACCATCAATCCTCAGGGTCCTCAAATCAAAATCTCCCAGCTAAAACTGATTGCAGAGGCCATGTGGTTTGATGTCTGCCCCATTTCATGGATGGAGAAACTGAGTCCTTAGGGAGATCGCTTAGCAAGTTAATGGCAGAGCCGAGACATCAACTGCTGACTCTGAAAAGCTTTTTCCACAGTATCATCCCTCCTCTTTATTGTGGTCCTGCAACTGCAAAACTTTGAGCCATTTTGCTTATAATGTACCCCAAAGATCCTGGGTCCTGGGATAGGTAGACACGTGCCAGGTGACGGTGCAGCCTCTCCTTCACCAGGGGAATCTTCTGCAAGTCTTGGCTGCTCAGAGACTCAGTTTCCCTCTATAAAATGGGGGATCAGCACGTTTGCATTGGAAGGAATGCAACGAGATTGTTAACAGGGCTGATTTGTACATAAATCCTCTGTGGATAGGGTCAAAGATGAAGATTCTGATTTAGCTGGTCTGTGATGGGGCTGGAAATCCTGCGTTTCTAACTGGCTCTGCAGGGATGTTGATGCTGCTGGGATCGTCCTTTGAAGAGCAAGTTTATAACATAGACCTGCTCAACCAGGCATGGTATGCAGTAGGTGCTCCATCAATGCCCTTCCCCCTTTATTCTCCTGTTATTCCTTCTAGGACCTTGTCCTAACCTATGTTTCTGAAAACTCAACCAGAAAGAAGACGGGAGGCAGGCAGCACATCTGATGGGTCCCTTGGGATCCATAAACATCCAGTTCAACCTTGTGTGCTCCTGGTCCCCACCCGAAATGACCAGGCCAGCTTTGTGGAAGGGGTGAGTCATGCCTGACAAGCTCTGCAGGCCTCCACAGCTGCACACTACCCAACTCAGCAGGGGAAATATTTCCGCCTTTGCACATTTTCCAGCAGTTGGTCCAGGAATGTATGCCCAGTTAGCCTTGTCACACACTGGCCCAACTCAGTACCGCCTCTCTGATGTTGGGGGAATTTCTTTTTCAAGTCCAACTCCAGACACATTCCTGGACACCCAGAAATAAAGCTGGGAAATGGGAGACCCTCTCTCTGTCTCTGGGCCACCCTCCGAGATGCCTTTCATCTTACAGTACTGACAAGATCATGTGGAAACTGACGCAGTCATGTAGCCGCTGTGTGACCACAGACAAGGCATCTTCTCTCTCTGAGCCTCAGTTTCCTCATCTATCAAGCGTATGGAAGTGTTAGCTGTGGAGTATGGAGCTTATGGATATGGAGCCTGGAGTTTACATCAGATTCAGTCTCAGCTTCATCACTTCCAGACTAGGTGAACTAGCTCTCCAATTCTCAGTCTCCTGCTCTATCAGTAGTGGTTAACAGTAATGTCTACCTCACAGCCCAGTTCTGGGAATTCAGCGAGATGAAAACTTGTGTAATCTTAGCTCAGGGTCAGGCATAAGATGAGTTCAGCAAGTGCTATTATTATTTGCAAACATGAAAATTCATCTCCTAACTGGTTTATTGTTAGACTTTGATCTTGATTGGTGTCTACCCCAAATTGCTACGTTAATGTAATCAGCAGCTTTTATGGTCACTTAGGGATATGATGATGATGACGATGATGATATTAATTTGCCCAAAGTTATTGGACATTATAAACCAGGCACTGTTCTAAATTCTTTTTTTGTTTTGTTTTGTTTTTGAGATGGAGTCTCCCTCTGTTGCCCAGGCTGGAGTGCAGTAGTGCAATCTCGGCTCACTGCAACCTCCACCTCCTGGATTCAAAAGATTCTCCTGCCTCAGCCTCCCGAGTAGCTGGGACTACAGGTGCGTGTCACCACGCCCAACTAATTTTTGTATTTTTAGTAGAGATGGAGTTTCACCATATTGGCCAGGCTGGTCTCGAACTCCTGACTTTGCGATCTGCCCGCCTTGGCTTCCCAAAGTGCTGGGATTACAGGTGTGACCACAGACATCTTGGAGGGAGACAAGTGTTGACTTCTCACTCATGTGTCTAGGAGCTAATGGGGGTCACCAAGGCTGGCCTTGACTGAGCCCAGCTACAGGTCTACTCCACTGATCTCCCATCCTCCTTGGACCTGCAGCTACTCATGGTAAAAGGCAAAGTCCCATGGGCCAGAGCAAACCACATGTTCAAGCCCAGAGTCAAGGGTTGGGAGAATATTCATCACCTTAAAGCTCCAGCAAAGGTGTGAACATGTCATCCTCCTACAGAGGAGTCAAGAACTGAAAGCTTTAATTCAACATCCCACAGCTGATGGGGATGGGAGAGAGGGGGTGAGGCAACTGACCCAGAGAGACTGATGGAAGAACTTGTTATCTTAACTGCTATACCAGAAGTCTCTCTGTCTCCTTAGAGTGCTGAGTAAACATGTGTAGAACGCTGGGCCCTTAAACAGCTCTAGCTGGGTCAATCAAGGCTTATGTAAGACCATATGACATAATTTTAAAGAAGATAAAATATCAGAATAATGTCCACTTTTCTTTGAGAAAGTTGGGGGAAGCAGTATTACTTATTTATGCATCCATGCATGAACCCATCAGTCCACCCACCGTAAAATTCATACATCCATTTATCTGCTCATCCACCTGTCCTAAAATCCGTCTATCTGCCTACCCACCTAAACATCTGTCCATTTATCCATCCATCCATCTGTCTCTCCTAAAAGTCATCCATCCATCTATCCATCCATCCATCCAACCATCCATCCATCCATCCATTCATCTACCAACCTGAAACATCCATTTATCTATCCATTTATCCTTCCATCCATTAATCTTCTCATTCATTCACCTCTCCTCAAATTTGTCTCCATATCTATCCACCCAACAACCCACCTACCCACCCACCTACCCAAACATCCACCCATCTACCCAAATCCCCTAAAGTCCATTTCTCTATCCATTCATGTACCCACTCTATCCATTCATACACCACCTACCCTACAATCTGTTCATCCGTGTACCCATCCATCCACCTATGTCATAATCCACCCATCCCTCCATCTGTCTACCCATCCAACAAATATTTATTGAGCTCCTATGATGTGCCAGACACTGTGCTGTGCTGCAAGCCCAGACCTGGTCTCTGCATTCAAGGTGTTTACAGTCTAGCAGAGGAAACAGATTCATCAGATCATCACACAAACAAACATACAATTCAATTGGAGACAAATGATACAGCGGAGAGAAATGGGGTGTGGTGAGAGATTAGGAAAGGGACCTTAGGTGGGATCAGGGAATGGCATTTATGGAATAATCACAGGGATGAATAGGAACTAAGTAGATGAAAAGAGCCTTCTAAATAGTGGGAACACCTTAAATTAAGGTTGAAAATCAAGTGATGGAAAGGAATACAGCTTTCTCCAAGAGCTATTAAGAGGCTGTAAGTGGTATTCAGCAAACAAGATGGGTTGTGGTATGAGTGGGTGCTAGGGAGGGCGTCAGGGCCAGCCTTGCAAGGTCTTGTAGGCTGGGGAAAGATATGATTCTATATTAAATAGGGAAACAAATGTCCCTACAAGTGAGGAAGTCCAAAATTTGGGAGGCTAGGGTGTTGGAATTACCCAGAAGGCCCTGCAGCTCTGCAAACATCGCTGGGAAAACTCTGAGGCTGCAATGGGAGAGTAACTGAAAGGACCTTAAGTAGCCATTGCATCTGTGACTCTGCTCAGGACCACACATCCCTAGGGAGCCAGCCACTGTCTGCCAAATTCTGCACCCCATAGTGCTGCTTAACCCAGAGAGTTCAGGTCTAGAATCAGATGGACATAGGGTTAATTTCCCAGGCCCATCATTTCCTCAATATGTGACTTTGGGTAAGTTATTTAACCTCCCTGAGCCTCAGTTTCTACATCTGCAAAATGGTGGTAATAGTTGGAGGGAAAGAACTTCGACCCAATGTCCAGAACTCCCTCTTCAGCCTTCCCTAGAAAGGAAGAAGGAGGCCCTAGCCTCTCAGACTGATCTGACAACTGTAGCTAACACCAAGAGGCACTAGGAAGCCTTGCGAGGTCTCTGGTTAAGAGATAGTCCCCAGGCTGCAATCAGATTTATTACCATACCTGCTATTTATGCAACAAATTTGTATTGAGTTCTTATCATGTGCCAAACATGCGTCCTGTGCTGAGAATGCATAGCACAGTGGAATCCCAGTGCCTTAGATGCCCACAGACTGGAGCCGGGGCAGATGTGTAGGGCAGGTTTACAGAGCGGTGTGGAAAACACCCTAATCAATGTATGAACAAGGCTCTCTGGAGCGTAAGAGGGAGAGATGACTACTCTCCAGATAGAGAGTATTTGAGATGGCACTTGAGCATCAGTAGGAATTCGAGAAGGTTACAAGTACGGAAGAGGCATCCAGGCACACAGAAGTGGTGCTGTCAGTGCGGGAGGTAAAAGACACAAGGGCAGGACCCGCTCTGGTCTTCTCTCCTGCTGTGGTCCCCAGAGCCTGAAACTTCAGCAAGGCTTGCTGAATACTGTGGCCACTTAGAACCATGCTGACCATCGCATGCGTCTCTTGCTTTATATTTTTCAGGTGCCAACAGACAAACATAAGATCAGTCCACACACGTGTCCTGCTTAAGATCCAAAGGTGGCACAAGTAGCTATGGTAGCTATGTTGCTGTCAGCTTTTCTGTGCAGCCCAGATAGTTCTAAACACTTGATATGGGATGCCTTACCTCGCCGGATCCTCTGCATGAGGCAAAGAAAGATACACTGGATTAGGAATTTGGAGACCTGGTTTCCGTCACAATGTGACTTTGAGTGAACATTTCTCTTCTCTGAGTCTTGCTTGACCCATCCGCCCATCTGTACAGTGAATGAATGCCGGCCAAAGGCCCTTCCTGTTCTACCAATGAGAATTCTCTTCTTTAAATTGGTTTTCTTATTTTACATCATTTCTCTTCTCAGTGGGCAGACAGTTGCTCAGAAGGGTAACATGGGATACCCAAAGTCATAATTCATTTTAGCACTGAGAATATCCAGCTGCTGAAATCAACCACAAGGGTCTGGGAATGGAGTTCTTCTTAAGCTCCTGTTCTAGGTACAGTTGCCTCTGATTGTCCTTTAAATGTGCTATTCTTCATTCGTTCATGCATGCATGCCTCCCTCACTGAGCATTCCTGTGAGTTTGATATTGGGCACACAAAACACTGCTACATCATTTTCCTTTCTCTTGAGATTTCTTATCTTACAACCCAAAAAGTATTACCCCCATCTTCATTTTATTATATATTCATTTATTTATTATTTGTTTGTTCTCAAACCCCAAAGCCCTTCAATTTAGCAGATGTGCCGGCAAACTTCCCCAAACGTGGTTGTGTGTGACATTGATGGAAATAGTTTATGATCAATTCCAAGGGCCCTGATGATCTTTTTTTAATAAGGCACTGCTGTGGGTGTGCAGCAAACTATGCCATTGTGATTTCACGAAGTACTTGCTATGAAATTGAGAGCCGCCCCCCTCCCTCCTTCCAGACTTAAAACGATGGTGTTTCCTTGGGGACTGTCTATCAGTGGCTTCAAACCCCTGGTGTGGCTGCTACAGGATAAAGAATTTTCTCTCTAGGGAGCCCTCAGTCAAGGTCTGCAGGCCGGGGTGTTTCTTCAGGTGAGGTCTAAGAACCATCAGGATCAGAACCTCTGAGAATGAGCCCAGGAATCTGCATTTCCACAAGAAACCCAGGACACTTTTGTGTCCTGAAGTCTGGAGTCTGTCTTCCATCATTTGAAGGAAAGAAAGGAAGAAGGAAAAAAATAATCATTAAAGTCTTACATGTTTACACATCCTAGTTAAGTGTCTTCAGATTTGGGGAAATATAAAGTGTTTATACACGGCACCTACACTCTTTTTTTAATGTCTCCAATAGATGGACTGGCTTCGTACCTACTAAGAGGGTTTCATAATTTATCTCTCATTCCTCCTCCAACTCTACCTGAAAAACCAGAGAACACTCCCTTCCGGAATTATATTATTCCCCAAATACGCCATAACTTCCTGCCTTTCTGTCCATTACCTCTTTTCCAGGAATGTCTTTACCTCTAATAAGTCTACCTGTCATCAAACTCTTACACAACCCTCAAAACCCGACTTGAAACTCACCGCTTCCTCCCAGCTTGGTTAATTATTCTCTTCTTCCTACTTCTACCGTTGATCATTCCACACTGTAGCAACAATATGATTTGTCAATTACTGAATCCCACTATGAGTCTGCTACTATTAGAGTGTTCATAAATAAATGAAAGCACATTGTTTCTCTTTACATGTATTCTGCCCCTGAGCTCATCCAGTGCAAAAACTGAGCCTCATTCCCCTAGTCAGAGTAATTGCTCAAGTCACCTTGGAGGGACTGAAGTTCACATGCCCATCTCACAAGATCAGCCAGGAAGAAGGGGCCAGGGGAGTCTAGAAAGAAACTGCTCAGCCATGAAAGAAAAAGGGCAGAGCAAAGCCTCCACCTTCCTCCAAGCCCTGGCTTGAGCAGAGCTAGGGCCCAGCTGGAGTCTTAAGTAGGGAAAGTGCTTGTTGATGTTCTACCTTCCTACCCCTGCTACAAAGTCAGATCCCTACTCAGTAACCACAGAAATACCAGCCCCGGGCAGATTTTTAGGCTTCCTAGAATGAAGGCAGTTGGCCTCCATAAAATCAACATGGCTCTGGTGCCACTTATGTACAGACCCAGAGGACCAGAAGGCTGGAAGGCACATCCAGGCAAGCCATCCCTCCTTGGCAAGGATGGATGATATCTGTGTCATCTGACGCTTTAGGTCAGCTTCCGGGCCTTTCACACAAAATCAAGTGCAACGTTTTTTTGCTAATTGGGAAACTCGCCTTGCCCATCCACACATCTTGGTGCCCCCTGGTTCCAGCATCAGCAGATCTGACTTCAAAACCTGGCTCTGCTGCTTCATGGCTGTGTGACTTTGGAGAACTCGCGTATCCTCTTTGAGCAGGAGCTCTCGTTCCGCAAAATGGGAATAAAGAAACTTGTCACACAGCTATTGTGTGGAGGGAATGCTTGCGACAGTTCTGTCCTTCCTTTTCTTCTAAATATTAATGTTCATTTTATATATTGTTATTGGCGTAATTTTCTTGGTCTTGAGATTCTTGCGTGATGGAGCTTTCCACATATCACCTCCGATTATGAAAACTTCATCTACGCTCTTCCTCTTTCTTGGCTTTCATTATTTTCTCAAGCGAGATCGCTTTGCTAAATTCATTTCCCTGCCAATCTCCAATTTGATGCATCATCCCGATCATGCTATATTATGTTTGGCAACATAATGTGATGTGACTCGGGCTGCCGATGACGGATGGGGTACCCGTCAGCAAATGGAATGGCACCCAATTTTCTAAAGAGCATTGTTACAGAAACAAACAGGATGGCCTTTTAACTTGTATTGATTTATTTCTGAAGAATGAGCCCCTCTGCTACTTTTACAAGTGCTGTAATTAGAGGATAGAATTACCTTTCTGGGGGAGAGGGCTCAGTGAGCTCAACAGCAAGGATGGGTGGAGGGAGGGGGGGGACGCAGAGAAACAATGGGGTAGGTGGGTCCATCCCCTGACACTCCAGAAGCCAGATTTAGCTTAGTAAACCTGGAGGTTAATTTAAAAAGGATCCATTCTCCCTCCCTCCCCCTCCTCTTTCCCTCTTTCTTTCCTCTCTGTCTTCTTTCATCCATCCATCCATCCATCCATCCATCCTTTCATCCATCGATCATTCATCTGTCCATCCATCCACCCACCCATCCATCCATCATCTATCAGCATCTATCCACCATATATTATCCATCCATTCATCTTTTCTTCTTTCGTTCCTTCCTTCCTTCTTTTACCTTCATGCTTCTCTTTCTTCTTTCCATTTATCTATCCATCCGTCCATTCATATATTCATTATCAATTCATTCATTCATATATCTATTAATTCATTTATATATCCATTATCCATCTAGCTTTTCTTTCTTCCTCCCCTCCTCTCTTTCATTTTTCTTTTTTCTCTTCATTCCTTCTTTTCTTTCTCTCTTTCTTCTTTCCATCCATCCATCTATTCATCCATCCATCCATCCATATATCCATTATCCCTCTATCTTTCTCCCTCCTTTCCTCCTTCCTTCCTTCCCCTCCCTCCCTCCCTCCCTTCCCTTCCTTCCTTCTCTTCCCTCCTTCCTTCTCTTCCTGTTTTCTTCCTTATTCTCTTTTTCTCTTCCTTGTTCTCTCCCCTCCTTCCCTTTTCCCTTCTTTATCTCCCTTCTCCCATCCCTCCCTCTCTCATTCCTTCTCTTTTCCTCTCAACATTTTTGAGGACCATGCTTGGCATGCTATGGAGGAAAGACTCAGAAGGAAGAGGGTCCAACTCCTAGCCCTACTGTGTGATCTTGGGGATGAGTTCCCTCTCTGACACTGAGTTTTCTCACCTCTCCCATCACCCTGCACTTTGCTCATTACCTTCCAGCCACCCTGCGTTGGTCATCTCTTCATAATCCAGAAACAATCCCCCGCCCCATTTAGCAGTGTTTGCATTTATTTTCCCCCTCTGCCTAGGACATCCTCCAGATAGCCTCATGGCTCCCTCTCTCCCTCTCCTGTGGTCTCTGTCCAAATGCCTTCTCCTCCGAGAGGCCTTCCCCTGACCACCTCTCCAAAGTAGCATCTTCTGTTACTCTACAGCCTTCTAATTTGGCTTTGCTTTGCTCTTAGCTGGTAGCATCATTTGGCATATTATACATGTTACTTATCTAACAGGCATCAACTTATTTGATGTCTGTTCAGCAAGGGCTGGAATCTTTTGTCCACTGCCGTGGCCATGCTACCTAGAATAGAGTGTCACGTGCAGTGGACACTGAATATCTGTTGAATGGATGAAACCTGAATTGTAGACTTGGGTTTGGGCGCAAGTGGCTTATTCAAGGGTTGATGCTGGGGAAACGGGAGTGTGAGAACAGGGAGAGAGAAATGGGGGAGGAGGAAGACCAATCTTACGGTAATGGTCATGGTCACTGCTGCGAATGTCGGTTCTATTCGCTGGGTCTCTCTCAGAATTATCACCCAGGGATCAGACAGTGGGGAGTTGAGTCCCAACTCCAGGACTCTGTCGTTGACGGCTGATCCTGGGGCCAGTTCTCCCATGGGCTGGTACTGCTGTCCCAGGAGGAAAACAAAAGCCTCCCAGCTTGTGTATGAAGTGGGTGCCGCAGCCTGAGTCTAAGCCATCTAGAACTGTCCCCCCATACTCTGGGCTGAAGTCCTAGGAGGGCTGAGGGGGTGTGAGTCTCCGGGCATTGCCTGATGCCCCCTGATGGCATTGCTGTGGTGTTATGACTCCTGGGAAACTACGCTTAACAGGAAAAGAAGGCGTTCCAGGATCCCAGTCTCCACTCTGTCCCTCATACACCGTGACCTCGGACGAGTCACTCGCCCTCTCTGGGCTTCAGTCTCTCCACTGGTAAAATGAATCGTATAGGCCAGACCACAGTTTCCACCTTATCAAGTCCAGAAACTCTGAGGTTTATTTTTTTTAATGTTTAAACACGTTGTATGGACACAATGTGGACACAAACCCCAACAAGATAAGGTAATAGAAAAGAGAGGAATAACTGAAGAATTAGGTAATATCTGTGGCCATTTTCTAGTTTTTGATAGTCTGTGATATTTCTATGCAAAAATATCTCATCTCCACTTTCTCCCTCCTCCGCTACCCCTTTTTTTCCTTCTTCCTCCTCCTCAGTCTCCGTCTCTTCTTTCTCTTCCTCTTCTTTCCCCTTCTTCTCCCCTTCTTCCTTCCTTTCTATTCCTCATCACCAGCCTTCCAATAGAATAGAAGCTCCATGAAGAAAGGGATGTCTATCTCTTGTGGCTCCCGCAGTATCCATAGCGTCTCATCCACTGTCTGACTTAGAGCAGGTGCTGTAGCAGGAATGAATGGACACTAATAACAGTATAAGCTGACCTTCCATTTATCAGGCATGAGTCAGGACTGAAGGAGGGCAGAGAGGCTCAGAGATGAACAGGGCAGACTGGATCCTGAACTTGCGGTGCTCATGGCCCCACCGAGGCCCTTTGTCCTCCCCCAGCAGTGCCTGGGGGATGGTGGAGGCGAGGTGGAATCCAATCAATACACATTAGCATAGAAGCTGCAGGCAAAATGAGATAGGAAGGGTCACAAGTTAAAAAAACACAGGGATGGTGCAGAGCCAAAAGCCAGCTGGAGCATGCTGATGGAACTCCTGCAGGTCTCCACCAAGACAGGGTGAGGGCAGGGGCCCCCTATGTCCCAGGGGATGTCCTGCCTACATCATGATCACAGAGGCAGAAGCAGCAAAATGAGAACCCAAGACCAAGCAGGGCACAGACACTTGACAGGACGGCCCGCGGGTCTGGGGGAAACTGGTGGAGAAATCAAGACCAACTGGAGCAGGAAGCTCTCTGCCCAAATGGGGTTCGCATGCAGGTCTCAGGCAGCGAGGTATCCAGTGGCGGGGCAGCCCAACAATCTGGAGCATGGACTTTGGAGTCAGACGGACCTGAGTTCAAATCCCAGTTCAGCTCCATCATGCTCCTGTGTGACCTTCACGTGTAGCTATGCCTCTCTGAGCCTCAGTCTTCTCCTTTGTAAAACAGGGGTTCTCGCTTCTCCCCTCACACATTCTGTTGAGTCTATGGTCCTAGCACAGACCTGCACAACAGCGAAGGCTGGCTGCTGTTATTCAGTAATGTCAGTAGCCATGGGCTGGGGGCTGGAGTTCATAGGAGACAGCCAGGACTGCTGAGAACGAATTCACAGATCAGTGCTTGGCTAGAGGGGGTGTCTTTCTCACTGCCTACAGGACACCTTTGAGGGTCTCTCTTTCTTTATTCAAAGCACAGCATAAGGGGGAGACCATACTGCTACTGTGAATGCTTAGCTGGGGCTCTCAGCAGGGCCAGCTGATCCTGGAGAGCAAAGACCCCCGAGGCTGTCCCACACAGTGACAGGGCAGGAGGCTGAAAGCCATGTGGGGTCCTGTGCAAAGACCAAATTGCAAAATCCTACTTTGGAGGCTGAGGCGGGAGGATCGCTTGAGCCCGGGAGTTCAAGGCTGCAGGGAGCTATGATTGCATCACTGTACTCCAGCCTGGGAACAAGTGAGACCTTATTTCTAAAAACAAAAATGAAAGACAGTCATGAAATTCAAAATTGGACTTCAAAGACGTTTGTTTAATTTTTTTTTTTTTTTTCCTGATTAGAAGCACAGTGCTTACTCACAGTAAGAATATCTGGCCAAATTTAGCACAGAATAAAGAAGAAATAAAAATCTTCCTTCCCACAACTTCGTACCCAGGACAAAATCACAGTTTCAGGGTTGAAATCGTGCAAAGCTCACCACGGATCCTCGTTGCACGGTCAGGCTTCCCAAAATGATAAACTCTCAGGAATGTTACAGATCAGAAATTTACCTCTGCTCAGAGCCTGGATTCCAACCTCCAGCCTGGGGAAAATGTTGGGTTCTCATTGCAGTGGTTTGGGAATCAAAAGGAAAGACAAGCAACGCCCGGGAGGTTAAAGGTGGCATGGGGTATGGGGGAGGGGACTGAAGAGGGGCTACCCCATTTCATCCTTGGTTGTTTCCCCAAGGGGCAGGGGAAAAGGTCCTAACAGTTTTCACACCTAAGCCCAAGAGATACTAAACTACAAAGAGCCAGTGTAAGCTGAAATGGTTTCAAATCCCAGTTGGCCATTTAATGATACCCCTGCCTTGAGTAAGGAGAAGTCACCGACTTCACAGGGTGGAGGGATTAAGTGAGGAAGCCCTTGTGTAGCACCGACTCAAGGAGGACACTCAAAGACTCAGCGAACGTTAGTTTCTGTTATTACTATCACTGAACACGTGTGTTGACTGTGACACGAATTCCACCTCTTTACCCAGAATCTGCCACCTGCGAGCTCGGTGAGGCCCACCCCCTGCATCCACTGTGGTTCTCTTAGCACCAGGACAGGAGGACCTCACCTCTTCCAGTCACAGACGGGGCTGCCAAGTCACACAGAGGTCTGCTTGGGCTGCCATAGCAAAATACCCCTGCCTTGGTGGCTTCAACAACAGAAATGTACTTTTCCCACAATTCAGGAGGCTGGGGAGTTCAAGATCAAGGTGTTGGCAGATTTGTGAGTTCTTGAGGCCTTTCTCCTTGGCTTGCGGATGGCCACCTTCTCGCTGGGTCCTCACATGCTCTTTCCTGTGTGTGCACAGCCCGGGTGTTTCCTATATATCCTTGTATCTTCTTAAAAAAGACACCAATCAGATTAGATTAGGGTCCACCTCAAAGATCTCATTTTAACTTAATTACCACTTTAAAGATTCTGTCTCCAAATACAGTTAATTGTAAGAGTTAGTTGCAATTTCAACACATGAATTGGGAGTGAGGGTTCAACTTGGCCATAACACTCAGCGCATTAAGTGGTGAAATGAGAGGACCACCCTAAACCCATGCCCTTTCCTTTCAGCCATGCGTTCCCCAAGCCCTTTGCAAATCCTGCTTTAAAGCTCTCACACCTCTGTTCACTCAAACCTTCCAGATTTGCAAGCCTGAGCTCACCTTCAGCACCTTCCAGGGTCCGGAGTTGCAGGCAACAACCTGCTCTGCCTTCTGTATGGAAACGTGGGCTAAGAAGTAGATGTCTTTCATCTCGCGCATGAAAGGTATCTGTGCTCAGAAAAAGCCTTTAGCAGGAAGTGACATCTACCCACACACAGGCTCTTCCAGGCTGCCGTTGGGTTTGAGCTATTTATGTATTAATTTGGTTCAGAGTCATCTCCCTTCAGACCACAGGGGCTCCAATTCTGTTTCTTGCTATGAAACTCTGTTTCTGCAAGCTTAGGAAACCTCGTCATTCCCTCTCCCTGGGACTCCCCCTCCCTTCCTTACTCTTTCCTTCTTTTCTTTGCCACGAGCAGCCTCAAATCACAAATATATTGGGATAGGACAATGTCTTCCACTAAGGGGGGAATATGGAGGTCATCTTTTATTAAGAAGAAAGCGATTGAAATGACACACTTGAACGTATTGCTATTAGAAGCTTGAAAAGTATTTCCCTCATTAACGTAAAAGGGAAGAGGGTAGCTAGCAATCTTGTTGATCAGCAGCTGCAATTTATTTTAAACTGTCCATTTTCCGGATGTCAGAGGACGACTTTTATGTGTAATCTTATTTCCAATTTCAACAAAGAACACTTCACTCATGTTCTGTGCAGACTTTTTTTCATAGACAATAACCGATTATAAAAGCGGTTCTCAGCCACCCACCGCCCCCCCCCCCTCCATCTCGTAGTGGTGTTGACATATGGAAATGAGTCAAAATGTAATACGCATAATTACAAGCATTGTAAGCAGGGTACAATTAGTGTCTCTTCAAACCAATGTTGTAATCAAAAGACACCAGTAAACCAGTCCAAGGAGTGAGAAGACTATCCCAGGAATTAGACACGGATTGGAAGGAAGTTTCTTCCTTTCTTTTTCCCTCTCTCCTCTCTTCTCCTGTGTATAGAGACTAAAGTTGCCTCCTATTCTATTCCTGAGTGGGTGCAGAGGAATCAATTCTAATTATTTTCTCCCACCCATCGAGTTGCACACAGACAAGGAAGCCTTGCTTTAAAAATAAACCCAGCCACATGGAAGATGTGGGGGGAGGTCTCTTTTTTGAAGCTTATATTTGGAGAGTATCTGTTAATGTCACAAATCCCTGGGGAGGTGTCAAGGAACGAGCTGGCCGAGTGGAGCCCTGTGGGCAGAATTATCTCCCCCGGGTGTCTTCTGTGTCACCGAACTGCATTTTAGGATAGAGGTGAGGGCTAGGGTGGGGCTGTGGTGGGGGTGGGGGTGTTTTGTTTTTTTTTTTTACAGTGGTTGTTATTTCAAGGCATTTTTAAATACTGAATCCTTTGCAAACATCTAAAAATAAGGAGGTGTTTGCATCAAAGTTGTGATTTTCACCACCTCCTGAGAAATGATGGGAGCTGACCACACGTAACCCACACCCTCACTGGACACCCTTCACTGGTGCCTGGTACCAGCAGGCCCTAGAGATAGGATGGATGACTCCTGTTTGCCCCCTATTTCCAGCCCAGCTCCTGTGAGCATCTTATTTTTGCCCCCATCACTGAATGTAATGGACCAAGGGGGCCCCACTCACCCACCGCTTGCAAGAGAGCCATCGTGACTGGCCACTTTCCCTTTCTTTGAATCCACTGCGTTTTCCACTTTCTTCCATCTCTCTGAGATTCGCTTTCCTCCTGAGAATTCCTGCCGCCACCCACCAGCCCCAGCCCAGCTTTGGTGTCTCCTCCACTAGAAGGTGTTCACTGGCCATTGCCACCTACCCCCCGAAACCTCCTCCGAGCAGCATCCATCGCCCTTGACCCTGGATGGGCTTCTTTGCGTGGATCTTCTCACCACAGCTCAATCCCACCTCAAGGTTCATCTGGGCGTTTTTCCCTTGCCTGCAAGCCCCTTGGAAGTGAGGGCCCTGCCTTCTTTATGGCCGCATCCCAAATGCAGAATAGAATCTGGCACATGGGAGGTGTGAAGTCCTTGTTTGAATTTTTGAATGAATTATTCAATGAGAGCTGCCTCTTTGTTGTCTCCAAAGGGAGGCTGGAATGAGAAAGAAGGGGAAAACGATGGTGACAGAGAATCCACTCTGTACCTGCCACTTGGCCTACGTTGGGCCTCATAAGTTAAAGAGCGAATCTCAGGCTCCACCTTTCACCTTAAAATTGATCGACTATTGAGACATTTACCTCCCTCCAAAAGCCAGTCCTCAGCGTAAGATAAAATCTGATACCAGTGGTTAAAATCTTCTTTAAATATCAACATAGATACCTATACACACATTTCTGTCTAGATCTGTCCCTACAGTATCTTTCATCTAAATCTCATTTCGGTTTTGGGTTGGTCACAACAGCAAGCATTGAAAACTATGGAAAGGTCCATCATCAGGGTACCAGTTGACAAACTGGACTGTATGTAACTACCAGAACATTCTGACACCATGAACATGCAGATGGCCATTTATGAGCACAAAAAGGAATTTATTCGAAGGCATACGTCAAGCCATGGTTGAACACAAGGGGACTGCCATGTCTGAAAACCATAAAACCATGGCTCTTCATCTGTAAATGCATATGTGCCGGGAGATGGTTAGGACTGTTTCAGCTAAAGGTTAAGCATGGTCTTCCTATGCAAGGAGCCTTGTGATGATTTTTTGTTTGTAAGTTTCCGTTCTCCCAGAATCTTGCATATTAATTGTGATTTTTTATTTTTGCCCCAAAGCCCTAAAATGACTCTAAGCACACTGCTCTGGTGTCTCTTTTTCTTTCCTCTCCTGCCTGATTTCCTGAGCTTCTCTGAGGGTGCCATGATCAGTGCGTGACAGAGTGGGTTGGGGCCAATTTCTCCCACTTTGGCAAAACCACAGTTGACTTTGCTTGTGTTTTCAGTTTCAGAAGTCAAGGCCCTGTATCGAGCTGGATTTTACAAAGATTTGATCCTGAAGCAGGGTCATCAAAAGTTCAGACGAGAAGGACGCTACGAACGTGATCGAGAATAAGCTCCCTTTAGTGCAGATGGGGACACTGAGGCCCCAGAGCGGGGTGTTGGAAATAGCCAGTAGTCAGAGCCAGGTGAAGCTGGCTCAGAATGCTGGTTCTGCCACTTCCTGACCGGGTGACCTAGAGCCGGTCCTTTTATCTCTGTGTTCTTCCCTCCTGTATCTCATTCATAAAACTGGAAAAATAGTAGCCACCTTAGCTACGGGTTATTCTGAGGTTGAAATGGGACAGTAACTGGGCCTGAGCTTTTGAAAACTGCAGAACACTTGCAGATTAGAATTCTCACCATGAACTTGAACCAATATCCCCAACCATGGGATATATATATATATATATATGGGTGGGTTCAGTGGCTCATGTCTGTAATCCCAACACTTTTGAAGGCTGAGGCCGGAGGATCTCTTGAGGTCAGGAGTTTGAGACCAGCCTGGGCAATATAGCGAGATCCCATCTCTACAAAAAATAAAAATATTAGCCAGGCATGGTGGTGCACACCTATAGCCCAGCTACTCTGGAGACTGAACACGGGAGTTCAATCTTGAACACGGGAGTTCAAGGCTGCCGTAAGCTATGATTGTGCCACTGCACTCCAGCTTGGGAGACAGAATAAGACCCCATGTCAAAAAAATAAAGTGAAATAAAAATTAGAATCGTCAGAATGCTGGGGCTCCTGGGGAGACTATGCCAATTTCACATTTGCCGAGATTTGGAGTATACACTGCTGGACCTGAGTGGACTCAGGCATGTTCTTATTTCCCTTAGAGGCCCTCTCCCCCTCAGTGAATGACTTAAACTTTCTTACAAAGGCCTCCCAGCTAAGGGCCTTCTGGGGACACTCTCAGAGGGTGTCTCTCCTGGGTTGAGCCTTCTCTAATCAAGAAAAAGTGGTGGAGGAGGAAGTGGTGAGGAGAAGCAAAAATCAACTCTGGGTCAGCAGGGCAGCTGACCAGGGGCCAAGCAGGAGGAAACCTTTCTGGAAAGGCTCCCACGCAGCCGGCTCTCCCACAATGCACCAGGTGCCTTCTGCTAATAAGAACGGGCCGGGCAACCTTGAGGTGCGTGACAGGAATAGATGAGAAACGTGTCTATCCTTCAGGGCTGTAAAAGGAACTCCCGTTCACTGAGGAGCAGGTAGATGAGCGAGGAAAAGCCCGGTCAAGGCCTTGGGTGTTATTTTCCCCTCCAATTTTTTTGTTTTGCTTTGTTTCCCATGTTTTTCCTTACTAAAGGAAAAAGAGAATGTTGCACTTACCTGGGAGGGCGGATGTCAAGTTGTGGAGTTTTAAAGGAGTAGGAATGAGCCCTGAGATTTCATCCCTGAAACCGTGATTTTGTCCTGGGTTTGACGTTGTGGGAGATTTTTATTTCCTCTTTATCCTTTGCTGAATGTTGCCAGATATTCTTGCCGTGAGTAAGCACTGTGCTTCTAATCAGGAAAAAAATTAAATAAACGTTGTCTTTGAAGGCAAATTTCGAATCTCATGTCTGTCTTTCATTTTTATTTTTAGAAAGAGGGTCTTGCTTGTTGCCCAGGTTGGAGTACAGTGATGCAATCATAGCTCCCTGCAACCTTGAACTCCTGGGCTCTAGCAATCCTCCCGCCTCAGCCTCCCAAGTAGCTAGGACTACAGGCTTGTGTCAAAATGCCCCACTGATTATTTTTTATTTTTTGTAGAAACAGGGTCTCCCTATGTTGCCCAGGCTGGTTTCAAACATCTAGCCTAAAGTGATCCTCCCTCCTTGGCCTCCCAATGTGCTGGCATTACATTGATGAGCCACTGTGCCTGGCTGGATTTCATTTCCTGTTTGCTCTGAGTGCAGTTGCTGAAGCAGAAGAGTGTGTTTTCTTTTTCTTTTTTTTAAAATTATACTTTAAGTTCTGGGGTACATGTGCAGATCACGCAGGTTTATTACACAGGTATACACGTGCCATGGTGGTTTGCTGCACCCATCACCCCGTCATCTACATTAGTTTTCTGTAGTGATCCAGGGACCATCTCCAAGTGTGGTCCTGCTCATCTAGAGAAGAGGGATGAGCAGTACCACGCTCCACTGCTGGGGGAAACGTTCTGGAAAACAGTTGGGCAGTTTCTTATAAAGTTAAACATACACTTACCATATGACCTAGCATTCTCACTCTTGGATATTTACTGTAGAGAAATAAAAATGTATCTTCACACATAAACCTATACATGAACGTTTATAGCAGGATTATTCATGATAGCCCCAAACAGGAAGTAACCTTGATGTCCTTCAATTGGCGAGTGTTTAAACAAACTCTGATATATTCATATGAGGAAATACTACTCAGCAATGAAAAGGAAAACATCATTAATACATGCAACACCCTGGCTGGACCTCAAAGGCATTGTGGCAAATGAAAAATACCAATCTCAGAAGGTGATGGGCTGGGTGATTCATTTCCATAACATTCTCAAAGTGATACCATTGTAATGATGGAGAACCCATCAGTGGTCCCCAAGAGTGGTTGGGGTAGGGTGTGACTCTCCAGGGGTTGCCTGAGTTTCTTTGCGATGATCAACAGTTGTATATCTTAGTCACGGTGATAATTACTCAGATTTATATATGATAGAATTTCATGGAACTACACACACACACACACACACATACGCGCACACACACACACACACACGCAAAGTTCATATAAAACTAGTGAAATCCAGGGCTTTGCATAGTGGCTCATGCCCGTAATACCAGCACTTTGGGGGACTAAAGTGGGCAGATTGCTTGAGTCCAGGAGTTCCAGACCAGCCTGGGTAACATGGTGAAACCTTGCCTCTACAAAAAAATACAAAACAAAACAACAGCAAAATTCCAGTAAAATCCAAATTAGGTTATGTTCGAATTAATAGTATTATACTAATGTCAATTTACAGGCTGTGATAAATTTACTATGGACATGTAAGGTATCATCACTAGGGGAGGCTGGGTGAAGGGGGCATAGGGACTCTCATGACTATTTTTGCAACTTCTTGGGAATCACAGACTATTTAAAAATAAAATCACATTAAAGATATAAAAAGAAAAAATATTTTTAAAACATCTGTGCCCAGCTGGCCCTTAGGGGTGGTGGGCAAGGATAGAAAGGCAAATGAGGGGTGTTTGAAAGAAGCTGAAGGCATGGATCAGCATCCCTCTGAATGTCAATGTGGCCACAATTGGCAACGGTCACCTCCAGAACCAGTGGGGCCTGAAAGAACCATGAACTACGAAAGTTATGGCTACAGCAGTAGCCAATCATTCTCTTCCAATTGACTAATTGCTTCTACCATCCTAAATTTTGAACACCAAAAACCAAATACAGTCTCTAATGTCAGTAGCAGAACTGCCAAGCGGTGGAGCTTAAGGATTCAGGATTCAGGAAAATCTGGATTGATCCTGGCTTCTCTACCACATAGTTGTGTGGTTTCAGGCAAGTGTATTTTCCTAGCTTCTCTGAGTAATATACTGCCCATATAACAATTGGATGCATCAAGATCCTTTTAGATTTGAGTGACAAAAACACAATTCAACTTGCTTGAGAGATGGGGAATGTATTAGTTCACAGAATGATAAAGTCAAAAGCCCTACTGGCTTTAGGTATGGTTGGATCTAGGCACTCACAGAGTGTTCTCAGAACTCCGTCTCATCTCCTCTCTGTTTTCTTTGTGCTGGTTTCATTCGTAGGCAGGACCTTCCCTCATGGCAACAAAGAGGATGCCAATGGCTTTAAGCCCCACATCCTCTTGTTGTAGGCTTAAAGACAAGCCCTTGTCATTGAAAAAGACAGCCCTTTCCTAATAGTCACAGCTTGAGTCCTGCGATCAAGTGTTATTTCTGGAATTTATCACATGCCCATCTCTCTGGTCATCACTAATACCAGAGGAATGGAGCACACTGATTAATCAGGCTTCCACCATGGCCAGACTCCTGCTCTCCCACAGCAGTCAGAGAACAGCCCTATTAGAAGCACATAAGAAAGTTTTTCTGGAAGAAAATCAACATATCTTTAGCATAGAGAAGGAGGATTGGAAATCGGGCTGGCAGAATTAACAGATGTCAGGAAGTGAGGAAAATAGCATCGTTAAAAGGACAGACTATTACATGAGACTCTTCACGCACCTATTAAGATATTAACAAAGAGCTTTTCTCCGCCAGGCGCAGTGGCTCATGCCTGTAACCCCAGCACTTTGGGAGACTGAGGCGGGTGGATCCCTTGAGCTCAAGAGTTCAAGATCAGCCTGAATAACATGGTGAAACCCCATCTCTACAAAAAATTAAAAAAAAAAAATTGCCGGTGGTGGTGGCAGGTGTCTGTAGTCCCAGCTACTCAGCAGGCTGAGGAGGGAGGATCGCATGAGCCAGGGAGGTACAGGTTGCAGTGAGCCGAGATCGCAACACTGCACTCCAGCCTGGGTGACACAGTCAGACCTTGTCTCAAAACAAACAACAAAAAAAAAAACTTTTCCCTTTTCTCCACTTTCACTGGTCACTACTGTTATGAAATGCCTGCTGTCCATTTGTACCCACTCAGCTCTGTCTCAGGGAAGTCCCTGGCAGTACCTGGCTGCCTTTCTTACAGAGCCTTCCCCAATCCTGAGCTATTTTCCTTGAGTCCCAGTTTGAGATTCTGCCTTTGAAGAATTCGATTTTCTTCTTTCCTTTGAAAATGAGAGCCAGCCAGCAGGAAAGGCTGTGTGCCAGGCACAGGGCTAGACAGTCTTCATTGTAATTGTCACCTTAAGGGCAGATGGCATGGCTCCATTTTGCAGATGAACAAACTGAGTTTCAGAGGGAGACCAGCACAGAGTTTGAAAACGGCAGAGCCTGATCTCAAACCCAGAGGCTTCCAATGCCATTGGCTTCAGAAGAAAGCTCCTCAGTAGCCCCCAAGATTTCACCAGTAGCATTCAACCAGCAAAGCAGACTCAAGCATGGAGCTCCCCCACCTGCCCCACAGCTTCTCCTGTTCCCGTTCGAATGGACTGTTATTTCTCTCTCTCTTTTTATGAAGCTGATCTACCAGGGGCATTAATATCACTGTAAACCAAGCCCGAGATGGAGCAATTAGCGGCACAATTACTTCCTCCGCTCCACTTTCACCAGAGCCCAGAAATAGCACTCCATCCAGCGTGCTATGCTAGGCTGGGGCACTGTTTTACCGGGGCTGAGGAACCCTTGTTCCTGCCCAATACGTTATTAAAATAAAATTTGTGTTGATTGTGGTCAGCCAACTTGTCCAGTGCAAATCAGTAAGCACCCTTTTGGTGGCTGGATTATGGGCTGGAGTCAAGGAAGTCCCCTCATTTCCCACATAAACCATACTTATTCCCTCTTCAGTCAATTGCTGTCTTTTCAACACAAACGCACACACACACACACACGCACACACGCACACATGCATGGCGGAGGGCCTTTTCTCTTCCTCTTAAAGTGATACAAAAAAGGCTCCTTTTCTTTATGTTTATTTTTTCCATTTCCTGCCATTGTCTTATTCTGTGTGAGCCAATGTGTGCATGCGTGTGTGTGCGTGTGTGTGCATGTGTGTGTGTGTGCATGTGTGTGTGTGCGCGTGTGTGTGTTTCCTGATCATTATTTTTCCTAACTACATCCCCCACAATGAGTTGAAACTCAACCACGTTTGGAAAATAAATAGTGCTAGTGCTACATTTGTTAAAGCTGGAGCCCCTTGTCAAACGCAGCCTGCTTGTTGGGTACGCTGTGCCTGTGTCCAGAGACATGGAATCATTCACCGGGTCAGGTTCTGTGGCTCAGCTGGGAGCAGTATTCTGTGGTTCCCTCCATTGCCTGGTCTTCCTGGGTTTCTTTGTTTGTTGATTTGCTTAGATTTGAACACCCAGAAGGGCTGACATGTTTAGACGTTTGATCATTTTTTAAGAAAACTACAAGAGTTCGCATTTCCTGAGAACGGACTCTGAGCCAAGCACTGCGTGACGGCTGCATCTACAGTGCCTGCGTTGGATTTCGTTTTCTAGGTGTGATTCACCCAGCACGCCAGAACTCTTGGATGTAGGATCTGGCGGACAATAGGCAATTAGTATTAATAATAACAACAAGTAGCACTCATTTGCATACTGTGTCCTAGGCAGTATGCAAATCTTACATGGTATTATATTTTGTAGATTAATTTTATATATTTAGTAATAATTTATCTGATTTAATGAAAAGTGTTTCAAACATACAGATAAAGACAGAGACAATATCATAAACACCAGCTTTTAAAAATCTTAACCTTATGGTCTCTCTGCTGCAGATTTTTTTTCTTCTTGAACAAGGCATTGCAGATAGAATCACCCTCTGTGTGCCAACCCTAATCTCAGCTTTCCCTCCTATCCTCCTACCACCAGCCTAAATTTGGAGTTTATTATGCCAATAGATGTTTTTAAATGTTTATTACACGATTATGTATCCATAAACATTATGTCGTGTTGCTCACGCAGGTTTTTAAACTTTATATAAATGGTATCTAGCTCTACATATCATTCTGCATCTAGCTTTTTCTTCACACTTTACATAGATAATCACATTTAATCCTCGTAACAGCCTTAAGTGGCAGGCACCATTTTACAGATGAGGAAGACGAGGCGTGGAAAGGATAAAACACACACTCTAACATTCATTAGAACTAAATATACATTTAAGCCGTGACTCAGCAATTTTATTCCTGAGTATATATACCCCCAAAAAATGAATGTTCAGGGCTATTGAAGACTTGCACAGGAGCTTTATGCAAAAGAGATGCAAAATAGAAACAACCAAAATGTGCATCAATGGGGAAATGGATAAACAAACTGCGATGAAGTCTTGCGGTGGAATATTATACAGCAAAGAAAAAGTATGAAT
Source organism: Ateles fusciceps (assembly GCA_036589455.1). NCBI lineage: Eukaryota > Metazoa > Chordata > Mammalia > Primates > Atelidae > Ateles > Ateles fusciceps. Next base: position 4,611,759 of record JAZHEH010000517.1, on the reverse strand, counting down.
GATGGCTGCACCCAATAGGAAAGATGCATTTCAGAGATGGAATGCTGAGTAAAAGAAGCCAGGTACAAAATCATTCTATTATAAAGACACATGCACACGTATATTTATTGCAGCACTGCTCACAATAGCAAAGACTTGGAACCAGCCCAATCGCCCATCAATGATAGACTGGATAAAGAAAATGTGGCACATATACACCACGGAATACTATGCAGCCATAAAAAGGATGAGTTCAGGTCCTTTGCAGGGACATGGATGAAGCTGGAAATCATCATCCTCTGCAAACTAACACAGGAACAGAAAACCAAACACCATATGTTCTCTCTCATAAGTGGGAGTTGAACAATGAGAACACATGGACAAGGGGTGGGGAACATTGCACACTGGGGCCTGTCATGGGGTCGGGGAACATTGCACACTGGGGCCTGTCATGGGTCGGGGGACATTGCACACTGGGGCCTGTCATGGGGTCGGGGGACATTGAACACTGGGGCCTGTCATGGGGTCGGGGGCTGGGGAGAGATAGCAGGGGGTGGGGGGGTTGGGGGAGGGACAGCATTAGGAGAAATACCTATTGTAGGTGACGGGGTGATGGATCAGCAAACCACTACAGCACGTGCATACCTATGTAACAAACCTGCACGTTTTGCACTTGTACCCCAGAACTTAAAGTATAATAAATAAATTAAAAAAAAAAAAAAGAAGTCAGGCACAAAGGGAACATACTGTATGGCCCCACCTACATGAAGTAAGAAAACAGACAGAACTAGCTGATAATACAGATCAGAGCAGTGATTAACTCCAGGGTAGACGGCAAGATTGAGAAGGTGATGGCAGGGGCTGCTGGCTTATTGGAAATACACTGCTCCTAATCTCAACAGTGGTTACACAAGGTTATGTGTATGAATTCTCTTGGGCTACCATAACAAGATACCACAGACTGGGTAACTTGGACAACGGAAATTTTACTTTCCCACAGTTCTAGAAGCTGTAAGTCTAAGATCAGGGGTCAGCAGGTTTGGTTTCTCCTGAGGTCTCTCTCCTTGCCTTGCAGGTGACAGTCTTCTCGCTCTGTCCTCACATGGCCTTTTCTCTGTACACGTGCGCCCGTGCATGACATCAATCAAATCGGTTAGGGCCCACCCGAATGGCCTCATTTTACTTTACTTCTTTAAAGACCTTGTCTTCACATACAGCCACTTTCCCAAATTATGCAGGTTAGGACTTCAATATATAATTTTTTCGGGGGGGGGAGGGGACACGATTTAGTCTATGACACTATACACATGTAGAAATTCTTCAGGCTTTGCACTTCGATTTATGCATTGTACTGTATGTGTGCTGTGCCTCAATGATGATGATGGTGATGATGACAGATCCCTTGTGCAGATTGCCACATGTCACCCCGCAGAGCCTATTTGGAATCCAGTCTGACTTCTGCACGTGACCCTCACTCTGTGAATACTTCCAAAAGGAGAGTGGAAGGGCTGGTAGAGTCACCTGCCAAAGGTCGGGCCGTGATTAAGTGGAAAGGTAATATTTGAACCTAGTTCTTCCTGACTCCACATCCAAACTGGTTTTTGGGTTTTTTTTTTTAATCTGACCACTTCTAGGAACAAAGCCAGGGCTCTCTAGGCACCCAAGACTCTGCCAGGGTGCTGGGGGAGTGAGTTTTCCACTGTTCATATCATCCAGTCCATGTCCAGAACACATTCACATCCAAGCTTATAGTTTCTCGTTGCCAAAAGCCTGCTGGGTGGGGCATAGTAAGACTACGTGACCTCATCATCCCCATTTCACAGATGTATAAACAGAGGTCAGTCAGTGCACCTACAGATGACAAGGTCTTCAGGTTCCCGTGAGGTCCTGTGGATAGAGCGTGAGGCCACGGGTTAGGCAGCTCACATCCAGCTGAGTCCCAGCTAGGGGACCTGGGTCAGTCATTACCCTTTGTCTCGGCTTTCTGGCCTCGCAGGTAGGCTTCATGATGCTGGCTTTGTACGGTAGCTATGAGTATTAAATAACACTGATGCAGGGCAGGTGAGCCCCCACATTGGGGTTTAGCTTGGGGGAGTTCTTGGCTTTGCCTAGGAAAAAATTCAAGGGCTAGCCAGTGGTGTCAGACTTTTATGGAAGCGGCAGTGTACAGCAGCAGCCAAGGTACTGCTCCTTGCAGAGCAGAGCTACCCCACAGGCAATGTGCCTGAAGTAGCAGCTCAGAAGCAGTCCTGTAGTCATATTTATGCCCACTTTTAATTATATGCAAATGAAGGGGTGCATTATGCAGAAATTTCTAGAAATGGGGTGGAAACTTTCTAGTCATCAGGTTGTTGCCATGGAAAGGGCAGTAACTTCCGGGTGTTGCCATGGCAATGATAAACTGACATGGCACACTGATGGGCGTTTCCTATGGAAAGGTGTTTTCACCCTGTCCTCGTTTTAGCTAGTCTTCAATTTGGTCCAGTATCTGAGTCCTGCCTCCAGAGTCAAGTCTCGCCTCCTACCTCAATGCCAAGCCTATAAAGTGGTGTAGTGCTGTGTTTGACACACCATCCAATTTCCTGTCTCTTTTCCTGAAACTTCAGCTTCTCTTTCGATTCAGGGTTCCTTGTTTGTCGCTTGGGGTTGGCCTCTAAGCTCTCTTGTGCGTAAAGATGCTATGATTTCTGGCCGGGTGCGGTGGCTCACACCTGTAATCACAGCACTTTGGGAGGCTGAGGCAGGAGGATCACGAGGTCAGGCATTCGAGACCAGTCTGGTCAACATAGTGAAACCCTGACTCTACTAAAAATACGAAAACTTAGCTGGACATGGTGATGAGCACCTGTAATCCCAGCTACTTGGGAGGTTGAGGCAAGAGAATCACTTGAACCTGGGAGCTGGAGGTTGCAGTGAGCCGAGATCACACCACTGCACTCCAGCCTGGCGACAGAGTGAGACTCCATCTCAAGAAAAAAAAAAAAGATTCCATGATTTATGACATTTTATGCAAACATTGAGGACACACTCAGCTTTGCACGGGACAGAGAGGAAAGAGGAGATACAGGCTGGCATGGTCCCTAATTCCAAGGGGGTAACACTAATGTTATTGGGGGGAGGCAGCACATCCAGGTCAGCTGTCCTCTGCTTCTGTTTATCCTGAAACACCCTGGGGCTGTGATTGCAGCTCCGTGAAAGATTCACTCCTGAATCTGGCTTGTGAGGGATTTGGAAGTGGTGGCACAGCTTGGGATGAACTTGCACAGAGGGCCTGGGCGCTGGGGCATTATCCCCTGGGATGGCCACCCCACTGTAGCTGGCCTTGATTGAGAGTTCGACTCCAGATTAGCCTATAAAACCAAGAGACAAAACAAAAGCCTTCGCCTCACAGAGCAACATAAAAATAACCTTACAACAGGCATCTATACATGTGGAGCTGGTAATTATTCGGATCTAGTTAACCATGCAACAAAACGAAATAAACTCGGCTCCATTAACCTTATTTTAGAAGCACTACTTAGTGATTCATGTTTATTAAACTGTTAACATTTAAAAGAGTGGGTGCTCACCATCATTTCGGCTTTGCAACCTGCTACAGAAGAAAATACACACTTGAGGGAGAGGGGGACTGGGTCCAGCAGAACCTATTAATATTTCTCTTTGCCACGGCCCGCTCAAGTGAGAACTTCTTCAGCCATTCACTCATTCACATTACAGGTATTTGTCGAGCACCTTTCATGTCTCAGAAGCTTGTCTAATCACTGGTGCTACTGCAGTGAGCAGAACAGCTGCCTTTCTCGTGGAGCTGGCGTGCTCATGGCGTCAGACCAACCAAAGGGAAGAACTTCTATGACTGGAGCGTCCGCCCTAATCTCTACCTGGGCAACATTAAAACTCTAACTCCTGATTCTCAACACATTCCTGTTCCCTGGCTTTAGCATTCTTCAATAATAGCTGCCCGGAGCTGCCGGTGTCATGACGGCTGCAAACACCTATTTGCTGTTCCAGGCACCTGCAAGTGGCCATTTGGTCACCCATTCAATCGTTCATTCACTCAGGTGCAGAGGTTTGGGTTTTTTTCTGTTTTTTGTTTGTTGGCTTTTTTCCTTCTGAGATGGAGTCTCTCTCTGTCACCCAGGCTGGAGTGCAGTGGTGTGATCTCAGTTCACTGAAACCTCCACCTCCCCAGTTCAAGTAATTCTCTTGCCTCAGCCTCCTGAGCAGCTGGGATTATAGGCACGTGCCATCACGCTTGGCTATTTTTTTTTTTTTTTTTTTTGTATTTTTAGTAGAGATGAGGTTTCACCATGTTGACCAGACTAGTCTCAACCTCCTGGTCTCAAATGATCCACCCACCTCAACCTCCCAAAGTGCTGGGATTATAGGTGTGAGTAACCGTGCCCGACCTGGTGTGCCATTTTAATTAGCTATAATGCTATGGGTCTAGTGATGGTATTCAATCCATGAGGGTAAATGACTCCTATCTCTCGCTCTGGGGAGTCAGGTGGCCCTGGGTCAAGTCTAGGGCCGGGACACCTTGAACAGTTCTCTTCACTCTCAGTTTTCTTGTCTTTAAATTGGGATGGCAACATCGTCGACCTTGTTCATGAGTTCATGAATTCTTGCCATAATAAGTAGTGAGTGTCTACTGTATACTGCACACAGTGATTACATATCTGAAATTTTATTTTATTCTCACGATCAATGTAAAAGTCAGTTTTCTAAAACACTCGTTATGGAAAAGTCATAAGTAAAGCTCAGAGAGGTGGAGTAGCCTGGCCAAGGTCACGCAGCAGAGCTTGGTCTAGTCTGGCCAGGGAGACAGATTCATAGACACAAAGCCAACATTCACCTGAGGATATGGTGACCACAGAGGTCCTGAGGAGACGTGCTGGCCATGGGAGGCTGGGGACCCACTCCACAGATGCCAGGAAGGGAGGTTTGGGATGGGGACGGGTGGGAGATGACATGGCGGGGTTTAACTCCTGCCCACCTTTCAAAGACTGACTCCCTTTCTTCTCTGAGCTCAATCATTCTGCCTTCTTTAAATTACTGGAGTGGACCAAATTCCTTCCTACCTCAGGACCTTTGTACATCCTGCCCCCTCTGCCTGGAATGCTCAGACCTAGCCTCTAACATACACACGCATGCAGGCACACACATGCACACCTTACCAACTTTATACCTACGCATCCTCCAGGTCTCAACGCCAATCTCTGAAGGACTCAATCCTGAAATCCCAAGACCAAGACTCCTGCCGTTTATCCCACCTGTCCTTCCCCTTCCTACCGCTTTGTACAGTCCTGCATTAATCTATTTATTTTGCACTTCATGGCTCAAAGTCATGACGACAATCCCATGCCTTGTTCATTTCTGCAAGCCTACTTTGTAGGACAGAGCCTCGCATATAGCTATCACTCAATCAATATTTGCTGCTCAAATGAGTGAATGAATTGTTTTAACAGTCTGATTCTAAGAAAATCCTCATTTGTGTTTACCTTTCTTTAATCAGTTCCTATCAAAACAGGGATAGCAGCAACTGCTAGCATTTATTGAGGATTTGCTACATGCTGGAGCATTGCTAAGAAGCTCTATGCATTATGTTGGTGAGCACCGTCAGCAGCCTGTGAGGTAGGCATTAGCAATATACCTATTGTGTGGATGAGAAAATGGAGTTTAAGAACATCTCAATTTCTTATGAACTGGCTGGCTCTATGCAACTCGGTTCCCCTCTTTGAATCTCAGTTTGGGGGAGGCTCTAGTCCATGCATGCATAACTAAAGTCAGTCCATCTCTAAGACTTCCTTGCCTGCGGAACAGAATAATGCCAGCAACACCTTCATGGCTGTTAATTGGGCTATTTGTGCGTGGTACCCAGCGAGCATGCAGTAAACGGATGGATGGGGGCTCCCTGGTCTTATAACTTTCACAGCAGAATCCCTGGCAGACGGCCATGCTTTGAAATTCCATGGCGTAATAACCATGAATCACCCCCAAAGATCCTGGGACATGAGCAAGTCTGCTTCCTCTGCCCAGTGCGTTGTGCAGGGAGACGCTGGACACTGTCACCAGCTCAGCGATCTCGGCGGCCGACCAGAGCTCCACACGGAAGGGCCCTCCCGCCGACCTCGCTGAAAAGACCAGTAAATTCAGCAGCCAGTGTGTCTGGCTTTCCCTCTTGTCGCCCCCTAAATCTCCCTCTAAGTGGCAGGACTCTGGACCTGCCACCCTGTCTGCTTCATCTCAGAGGAGACTGGTGCCAGGAACCTCTAAGGGGTTGGCGGGGACTTTGTTTTTCCATCTCATGAATGGCTGCCTCTGCTGCCTGACTCAGCGTCGTTCAGACGCAAGCTGTAAACACCAGGGGTTTGGAAGGGACCTCAAAATTTCTCACTCACTAAGTTGCTTTGGCTGGCTTCATTCAGAGTTCCAGGGAAGCCCCTGGGATAATGTGTCCAGGTGCCCAGCTTTCTCTTGGGCCTCAAGAACCACCTTTCAAAGGAGGAAAACTGGGGAATAGGGGTAGCCCTAGGTCAAGTCTAGGGCCAGGACCCCTTGGACAGCACCTTGGCCCTCAGTTTCTTTGACTTTAAATTGGGGTAGCAGCAATGTCGACCTTGCTGAGGTGTTGTGAATGATTCATGAATCCCTGCCGTAATAAGTAGTGAGTGCCTACTGTATACTGCACACTGTGATTACATAATGACATATATCTTTTTTTTTTTTTTTGTTCTCACATCAAATGTAGAAAGTCAGTTTTTTAAAACACCCATTATGGAAACGTTGTATCGGAAGCTCAGAGAGGTAGAGTAACTTGGCCAAGATGACACAGCAGAGCTGAGATTCAAGCTCAGACTCATCAGATCCCAGAGGCTGAAAGTTTTACATGCTGTGAACCCTCCAAACCAGGCTCCCAGCCACTGCCTGCTGTGTTGCTTTCCCCAGGGGTTCTGAAGGCTTCGCACTGTTACCTGCACAATAAGAATCATGAGGGCGGCCGGGCACGGCGGCTCACACTTGTGATCCTAGCACTCTGGGAGGCCGAAACTGGTGGATCACAAGGTTGGGAGTTCAAGACCAGCCTGGCCAAGATGGTGAAACCCCGTCTCTACTAAAAATACAAAAACTAGCCGGGTGCATGGAGGACACCTGTAATCCTAGCTACTCGAGAGGTGGAGGCAAAGAATTGCCTGAACCCGGAGTCGGAGGTTGCAGTGAGCCAAGATCATGCCACTGCACTCCAGCCCAGGCAACAAAGAGAGACTCTGTCTCAAAAAAAAAAAAGTATCACGATGGCAATAGCTCACACTTATTGAGACCTGCCCGCGTCTCTTACTGTGACATGGATTGCTTCCTTTACGTGCTTTGGTTATAGTCCTTCTTTGGGTTACTTTAGGTTGACCCAGACCAGAATCGGAAGCATTTTCAAAAAGAATTGAAAGGCTCTAATCCTCAGCACACTGGGAGCCAGAGCAGGTTAACATGGGAGGCTCTGATGTGATCAGATTGGCCTGTTTTGGGGACGGTGCTGGTTGATGAGAGAAAGATGGATAAAGAGAAAGAGGCTGGAGAAGCAGGCAAGGATGGGCGCCTAATGGGCCTCTTTGTTATGAGGGATCCCACTTCCCCTGTTCTCTGTGACAGCATCTCAGTCCACAGCCCAGTCTTGTCTCAGCCAGGTTGACCTAGCTCAGAGAGCAGTCTGCAGCTTCCCAAATTTAGAGCATGCTGCCCAGGAATGCTAGGAGAAACTGTCTTGTTCATTAATTCACTAAAAAACTAATAATTGAGTGCCTGTTGTATGCAGAGCACGGAGCGTACAGCACAGAACAAGACATTCAAGAAACCAAACTGCAAATCAGAAACACGGGGTTCAAATCCTCCCTCTGCCTCGAACCTCTGCACATTCACCTTTCCAGGTCTTCGTTTCTTCTCCCATAAAATGGAGATCACGTTCACCTCCACGTCACAGCGCTGGTGGGAGGAGGCAGTGAGAGGTCCAGGAAGCAGCTGCTGCAGTCAGCTCCTGGGCCCTGAGGCGGGTTGGTTACCCAGGAAAAATGTGGAACATGGGAACCAGTGGGTGAGGAGAGACAGCTGCTGCGCTCAGTCAGTGGCTCTTACCTCAGGTCGATTTTATCCCCAGGGACGTTTGGAAATATTTTTGGTTTATATAATTTGAGGAGTTGGAGGATGCTATTGGCATCTAGCAGGTAGAGGCCATGGGTGCCGCTCAATATCCTACAGTGTACAGACTGGCCTCACGTCCCGTTCCCGAGAATCATCTGCCCCTATGTGTCATTAGTGCTAAGGTGGAGAAGCCGGGGGCTAAGTGGGCACTGCCTGTACCAGGCTGCAGTGAGGGGGGCTGGGTCCCACACTTAGACTGCCTGTGTAGAGAGCACCCCACCCCCTAGCTGCCTGGGACAGGCAAGCTCCTGGCTGAGGCTGTGATCTCTGAAAACCTGATGGAGGCTGAAGGACCCAAGCTCATTCAAGTGGCTGTTGGCTGGAGGCTTCAGTTCCTCACCATGTAGGCTTCTCCACAGAGTGGCTTTCCCAGAGTGGGTGGTTCATGAGAGAGAGGGGTGGGAGAGGAAGAGCAGACGGAGGCCACAGTCTTTTTATGACCTCAACTTGGAAGAGGCATGCCATCCCAGCCATCATCCTCCCGTGGCCACACAGCCTGGGAGGATGTGAACACAGGGCAGTGGGTATCTTTGGGAGCCATCTGGGAAGCTGGTTGCCACATGGTTCAATCTAGAGTTTGTGTCAAGCCATAGAGTGTGGATGGCAGAGGAGAGGGAGCAAAGTCCTTTCACCAGTGTCAGGGTAGGGTTGAAGAAGGTGAAAGAGATGACATTTTTCTTTCTTTCCTTTTTTTTAAAGTACATACCATATGTCAAACACCATCCCAGGCTATTTTTTGTGCGTTATTATATTTCACCCTCACAGCTAACCCGTGAGACGGTAAAATCACCACGATTTTTCAGATGAGGAACAGAGATCGCACACACAACTGGTAAGAGACAGAGGCGGGTTTTGAACCCCAAAATGACTGGGACCACCTTTCCGACTCTGGGACCAACCACTCTACCCCCTGTTCTGGGAAAATTGCTGGACGAGCAGGCGCAATGGGTCCAGGTTCCTGTTTGTTTTTCTAGAACAACAGAGAAGTCTAGAATCTTCAGCAAGGGTGTTGGAAAGCACTTTGGGAAGGACTGCCAGTGATTCCTTTGTGAAGGGCTTTCCCACCCATTGTGTCTTGCGGGGGAGTATCCTTGTTCCCCGTGTGTAGATGGGAAAACTGAGGATAGGGTTGTAGCAGGAAAAGGGGGTGGCATTCTCCTTCTTTTAGTATCTGATAAATGTCAAAGCTGAGGTTGACATCCCCAGGTCTCCCGGTTCTAAGTACACCACCTGCCCCAGCCCACCCAGGCTCCCTCCTGAAGTCTCGTTCACTTCACTGTTGCCCACCAGGAGTGTCTATCCAGGACTTAGGTGCTCAGTAGGACAGCTCCACCCATTAACCTCATGACTCAAGGCGTGCCTTAAACTCCTCCAGACATACCTACACATAAATCCAGTTATTTGACGTGTGTGTGTGTGTGTGTGTGTCTCACAGGGACCTCTCCCAATGTCTAAGATGGGCTTAAGCCAGGATTCTATTTCTTCTGTTTGAGCATCTGCCGAGACCATTTTGTTAGATGCCTACATGACTGCGGACTCAAAAACCGAGAAGAGAGGCTGGGTACAGAGGGTGAGGGAGGACTTTACCACTGGTGGTCCCTTCACTATCTCCTCTGAGGTGTCTTAATCCCTTAATCACTTTTATTAATCTCATAACAATCCTTCCAACATCGGTTACATCCTTCTTATCCTGGTTAAGCATTTTGGTGAACTCAGAGCCCCTTGTCACTTAGGGATTTTTCCTTCTGCTTAAGGCATCTGCTCTTACCTTGTGTCTCTCCCCTCCCTCCCCTTCCCTTCTCTCTCTCCCTCTCCCCCTCCCTCTTCTCACTCCCTTTCTATCTCCTTCTCTTTCCCTCTCCTCTCTCTCTCTCTCTCTCTCTCTTCCTCTCTTTCTCTCTCCCCTCTCTCTCTCCCTCCCTCCCTTCCTTTTTCCAGCTATACTTTTAGAATCCAACAACCCTTGAATTTCAGAGCCAGCAGGAACCTCTAGACCAGCCAGCATACATTTCTCATTTTGCAGCTGGAAAAGCCAGGACTCTCCTAATTTTTTCAACTCATTCAAGTCCTCATGGCAGCTATAAGTGAGTCCAGAATGCCTGCTGGAAACAATGAAGCCCCTTGTAGGTGTGAGCACTGAACCCTAACCCACACCATCTCCACTGACCTTCTCCAATGCCTCCGAAGTGGACTCTACCATCAGACTCATTTTAGAGTGGAGGAAACTGAGGCAGAGCAAGGGGAAATCACTCACCCCTAGACACAGCTCAGCACAGGCACAGCCCAGAGATTGGAACTGGTCATTCTGACTTTGAGGCCCAAGCTTTCAATCCCAGGTCCTCTCCACAATGCGGAGGTATCTTTCCCTGCAGGGGCCGTGAGCTGGTGCACATATGGTGGTGAAGCAGGCCCCCTTACCAAATGAACTGAAGGTGTTGAGGGCTCATGATGGGATCACTGCCCCTCTCTCCAGGGTGGAAGCTCTAAAACCCCTGCATGGGATTTCCCTAGCCCAGCTCGGGGTCTTTCTATCTACCAGACCCCAAGACAGTGACTTCTTTGACGAACCCAAATGGTTTGGGCATTGCTCTCCAAACGATTCTAGAATCAACAGACTCACAGACATGGGCCCCCGAGGCACACTCTCGCCCCGTCCCCTCCGCCCTCCCTGGTGACGCTGCGCACCTTCCTCAGCCCTTCTGCAGGGTGCAATGGGACAAGTCAGACATCAGATACCTGGGCGGGTCTCGGTCCTTACCATGCCTCCCACTTGCTGCAGCTGACTCATTCCTTTTGGGATGTTACTTCCCTTACTTCTCAGCTGAAAAGACGTATCTTCAAATATCCATCAGCTTCAGAGGCCTTTTGGAAATGAAATACCATGCAGAAAGCCAACAGGAAAAGCCCATGGAAGAAAGCTGCTGCTGGAAGTGAGCGTTTTATGGGGAGGTAGTGGGGTGCCCACATTCCCATCTTCCCATCCCCTCCTAGGGGCCCAGGACACATTTGGAGCCTGGAGACGCACGGTTTTGAGGCTACAGACGACGCACGGTTTGAGGCTATCTTTGTGTGCTCCGTGGTTGATATTTTGTGAGCTTATAGACACCCCCGATCCTCTCCAAGCCTAGGGTGGGACGAAGGGTGTTCCCAAGGGCATTGTTCTCCAAAGGATTCCAGAATCAACAGCCTCACAGACATGGACCCCCGAGGCACACTCTTGCCCTGTCCCTTCCGCCCCCTGGTGACTCTGCACACCTCCCCCTTCACCTCTGTTCTCTCCCGCTCGCCTCTTTTCCTCTTTGTCTGCTTGACAAGTCACTGGTGAGGGCGAAGATGGAGAACCAACTGCCGAACTTAGAAAATAAAAGCACCCCAGCCGGCTTTATTAATCTCCTGAAATATGCTCTCCAATTGCTGCCAAGCCGAAAGGGCTTGTGTTTTCCCCCAGAACATCGTAAAAAAGTAGAAATGTTTACAAGGATGACTGGAAAATAGAGCAGTAGATCTTTCTGGTAATGTACAAGGTGATGCAGTAATTGCTATGGAAACTAGTCATTATAATTCAATAAAAAGGGAGAAAAAAAGTTAAGTTCATTGTGTTACCTATGACTCTATCCTCACATTCTTTACATACATTAGCATAAAATCAGTCCCACTTTCATTTGCAGGGTTTTCACCAGCTCTGCCTTCACAAAAGGATTTGTGTGGTTCTGCACAGAGGAAGCCCTGAAGAAGACAGGAACGCTCACTTCGCAAGAAATCTCTCTCTGTTTATTTTTTCTGGGTGAGCTAGTTGACGATTCGGCACCAGTGTGCACGCAGGGTCCAGAAGAGAACGTAGCTTGTGCACGAGGATTCCCGTTCTGTGTATTAAAGGAAGAGCTTTATTGCTCTTCGGGCCCTGAAATGTGACAGAAAGGGAAGTCTTCTTGCCGGAGAGATACAACTTGCCAAAATAAAAAGAATGATGCAAAGTCACATGACTTCTTGCACACCTGAGGGCCTAGCAGCTTGGGGACACCATCAGAGGGACAAGCCCCTGCGATGCGGTGGGGTGCCACCCTCACGAACACCCCCAGCTGCCTGCCAGGTCGTGCAGCCGCACCCATGCATTTCACACTAAGTACATCCTACGCCACTTGAAAAGTAGATGTGGACCCAAGGCGATTGCCATACCAGGAGTGGTGGCAATGACCCCGTGGGCGAGGCAGGAAACAGCGATTGCTCCAATATCTATTTCTGGCAAAGAGAGATAAAGGAGTGATTTAAGTGGCGGGTGCACGTGCATGTGTGCTGGGGGATGAAGAGGATTAAGATGAAAACCATCATCCCTGTCCACCCGGGAGCTTGCAAATCTCTATGTAATTAAGAGCCCAGAGCCAGCGGAGCAGGGAGAGAAGGCAGGTGGGTGTTCATCCAGCTCTAGACATGTCACTTGGATGAGGTGAGTGTGTTCACCTCTCTGAGCCTCCCTAATTGTGCAACTCATTACACTATTGTCTCCTGGTTCCAAACTCACTCTTTTCTTTTCTTTCTTTCTTTCTTTTTTGTTTTTTTGAGATGCAGTCCCACTCCGTCACCAGGCTGGAGTGCAGTGGCGCGATCTCGGCTAACTGCAACCTCCGTCTCCTGGGTTCAAGCGATTCTCCAGCCTCAGCCTCTCAAGCAGCTGGGACTACAGGCATGCGCCTCCATGCCCAGCTAATTTTTGTATTTTAAGGACAGACCAGGTTTCACCACGATGGCCAGGATGATCTCGATCTCTTAACCTTGTGATCCACCCGCCTCAGCCTCCCAAAGTCCTGGGATTACAAGCATGAGCCATGGCGCCCGGCCCAAACTCACCCTTTTATACTCTGCTTTCTGGTGCCCAGGCTGGGATTCTGTGCCCTGCGTTGCTGCTGGGCCTGGTGGGTCTCTGTAAGCCTCTGCCCATAGCAGGTGCTGGAGGCAGCCTGAGGCAGATCCCAGGAAAAGGGACATTCTTGTCTTGTCCCTGTGTGCTCACAGTTTCTTGTTCCGTTTCTTTCTTTTCTCATTTTCTTTTGGTTTTCTTTGTCGTTGTTTGTAGAGACAAGGTCTCATTCTCTTGCCCAGACTGGAGTGTCACGGTGCTACCATAGCTCACTGCAGCCTCAAGCTCTGGGGCTCAGGGGGTCCTCCTGCTTCCAGGCCATCCCTCCTGCTGAGTAGCTGGGACCACAGGTGCGTGCCACCATGCCCGGCATTTTTATTTCATTTTTTTAGAGATGGGTCTCACTATGTTGCCCCGGCTGGTCTCAAACACCTGGTCTTAAGCCATCTTTCCTCCTTGGCTTCCCCAAGTGCAGGATTGCATGCCTGCGCCATCACACCCGGCCTGCCTCCAGTTTCTGTCTGCATGACAGACACAGTGACTTCATCCCAGCCATGACGGTGGGTTCCAGGGCAGTTCTTCCTCACTGTGACAAGTGACCTTGCATATCCCCTCTTTAGAAGTCAGTGCCCAAGCTCTGCAGGGCCCCTGGCCTGGGCATCTGAGTGCCAGTGGAGTTCTGGTTCCTCCTCTAAATTATTTTCCCCCCAACTTCTCCCTTTCCTCTTTCAGCCCAAGAGAGGCAGCGGCTCTGGCAGTTCCTGTCTCTGCTTCCCCCTCACCTCTTCTTTCTGCTTTTCCAGTTTGTCAGCACCAGATCCCTATATTAAGCTCGCCCTATTAGACTACCCGGCATGGTTTTTGTTGTGTGTTGTGTCATTGTGGTCTTTGCCATTGAAAGTAAGGGCAAAGACCGCAGTTACTTTTGCACCAACCTAATTTTTTGGCTCTCACCTCTTCTAATCCAGCCTCCACCTACTATCTGGAACAATCTTTCTTTTTTTAAAATATATATATATATATATAATTGCACTTTAGGTTCTGGGGTACATGTGCAGATCATGCAGGATTGTTGCATAGGTACATACATGGCAATGTGGTTTGCTGCCTCTATCCCCTCGTCACCTATATCTGGACTTTTTCCCCATTTTATCCCTCCCCCAACTTCCCCACCCCCCCACAGTCCCTCCCCCAGTGCCCCCCCAACAGACCCCAGTGTGTGATGCTCCCCTCCCTGTGTCTGTGTGTTCTCACTGTTCAACACCCACCTATGAGTGAGAACATGAGGTGTTTGGTTTTCTGTTCTTGTGTCACTTTGCTGAGAATTATGGTTTCCAGATTCATCCATGTCCCTACAAAAGACACGAACTCATCATTTTTTATGGCTGCATAGTATTCCATGGTGTATATGTGCCACATTTTCCCTGTCCAGTCTATCCTCGTTGGGCATTTGGGTTGGTTCCAGGTCTTTGCTATTGTAAACAGTGCTGCAATGAACATACGTGTGCATATGTCTTCATAACAGAATGATTTATAATCCTTTGGATATATACCCAGTAATGGGACTGCTGGGCCCAGTGGAATTTCTATTTGGTCACAGTTTGATCCATCTTTCTGATCACAGTTTGATCAGATCACTGCCTGGAAGGGGTGAATTCCCAGCCTTTTGGCTGTCAAAGCCTCTCTCCTGCCCACAGCAGTCATCCTGTGTCCATCATATTTATCTTGAGCATGGACACACCCTCAGCATCCTTATACACAATGCCTCAGGACGGAACTATTCATGCTCTGAGTTGGCAGGTGATAGGAAGCCTATTTTCCAACTTTTTTCTTGGAAGGTAAGTTGGTGAGCTGTGACCCATGAGAACTATTTGGTAATTTAGCTCATGTTTATTTAGTGTTTATTATATATCAGGCACTCTACTGCCTTGCCATGTAGAATCTTCCAAGAGAAATCCATCTAGCTAATGCAGTCTCCCACATGGGTGGCTTTATATTTTTTTTTATTTTTTTTTGTCCAAAAGAGCCCACCTTGCATACTTGGATCTACTGCAATACCTAGAGGAATTCTTCAGCCGAAACTTAATGAAGTCAACACAAAAGAATTCTTTGAGAATGACTGAATCCCCTCTCTGGAAGAACTCTACTGATAATTTCTGCATAATTATACATAACAGACTCCAAGTGGCACACAGTAGAACTCTGATAAGGTTGCTAATTAGGTCCACATTAAGTCATTGATAGAAATCCTTATCTGGATGTGGCTGTGAGTCACAGGCTCTCTATTCTGTGACAAATTGAAGTCTTTTCTCCGCATTCTGCTGTTCTTACTTGATGCCTTCCTCACTGGTCTTGAGTTTGTCCTCTCCCACCACCCCACCAAGAGACACATCGCAGGATGTAAATGAGAGCAACGAGTAGATGCGGCAAAATAATAGGATATTGACTCGGGGCCTTAGAGTCAAAGAGACAATAGGGAATGGTGGTGACTGAGGCAGATGGAGGAGGCTTGACTCCAACTGAGCTTTGTGGGTACAGGAGCCTTTCATTACCAGAGCATCTAAGAGATACTGGAGGTGGGCGGATCATCTGAGGTCAGGAGTTCGTGTCTAGCCTTTCTAACGTGGTGAAACCCCATCTCTACTAAAAATACAAAAATTAGCCGGACATGGTGGCAGCTGCCTGTCATCCCAGATACTCTGGAGGCCAAGACAGAAGAATTGCTTGAACCCAGGAGGTGGAGGTCGCAGTGAGTGGAGAGCCGAGATCATGCCTGGGCGACAGAGCGAGAATCTGTCTCAAAAGAGAGAGAGAAAGAGAGATCGGAAATCTCTTCTGTGGGGGTTGTTTGTGCTGTTTCTGAGATAGGGCTTTGCTCTGTCACCCAGGCTGGAGTGCGTGCAATCACTGCTCACAGAAGCCTCAGCCTCCCTGGGCTCAGGTGATCTTCCTGTCTCAGCCTCCTGAGTAGCTGGGGCTATAGGCACCGCCAAGACCAAGACAGGCTAGTTTTTTATTTTTATTTTTTGTAGATAAGGGATCTTGCTATGTTGCCCAGGCTGGTCTCAAATTCCTGGTCTCAAGTGACCCACTCACCTCGACTTCCCAAAGTGCTGGGATTATAGGCATGAACCACTGTGCCTGGCCTTGTGTTTTATATAGAAATGATGAGATTCATTTTCAATATTGGCAACTGATTCAAATTCCAAATGGAATGCACATATATATCAAAATATCCCATTGTACCCTACACATATATACTGCTATTTGTCAATTAAAAATAAAATTATTTTTAAAAAGCACTTGGGGCCACGTTTGGCCTGCACACCCCTAGTTTGCACTTCCTGCAAGATGCATCGAAAAGAACAAGGGAGAATCCTGCACAGCAGTTAGAAGCCAGGACTCTGCAGCCAGAGTGCTTGGCTCAAACCCTCTCTCTGCTATTTCCTGGCTGTGCAACCTAAGCCGAATTACTCAACCTCTCTGTGCCTCTATTTTTCCGTCTGTAAAATGGTGACGTTAATAATAGCACGGACCTCATGACATTGTTGTGAGGTTTGAATGAGTCAGAATGTGCAAGGCCTTTAGTAAAGACACATGAGTTAGTATCTATAAGAAACTCATATAAAATTCCTGATCCTGAAAGCAGCAAATAAACCTCACTCTCATTCTAAGCATTTTGAAGATCCTCATTATTTGTAAACTTTGAGGTTCTCCCCAGCAGTCCTGGTGGGAGATAGGGGCAGGCAGAGGAGCTTTTGTTCATAGCTCTGTTTTTCAGATGGGAAAACTAAGGCACAGAGGAGTTCTTCAGTTGCCCAAAGCCTCATAGCAAACCCAAGGAAGGACCTAACCTCAGCCCAGCTCTCCAAAACCCTCTCTCCTCTCTGAAGCTCTCTGACCCTCCCAGCCAGCCAGCCCAAAACTCTGCCATGCTGCCAGATGCCCCTTGCTGTTCTCCAGACACAAACTGACAATAAAGTGCTTTTCCTTTTCTTTTTTTTTTTTTTTTTAAGAAAGAGAAAGAGAGAGAGCGATGGGAGCAGAGGGTGGGAGAAGAACTGTTCTCATCACAAATTTCTCTCTGGCCCTCTTCCCAGATTTCAAGTTCCTGGCATGGCTGGCAAGATTTGGGGCAGGCGAGTGGGTGAGCAAGCTGAACAGAAGCAGAACAGTAGGGGGTCCAGATCTGTCCACCCCTGATTTCTCAGGCTGACCCCAATCCCCCCAGGACCAGATGCATAATTGTGGGGCCCAGTGCAAAATGAAAATGCAGACCCCCCTCGTACCCAAGACTACTAAGAATTTCAGGAGGGTGCCAACAGAGCATTACACCAAGGGTGGGACTCTGGGTGAAAGCCCAGGTTGTACACCCCTTGAAGCCAGTCTTGGACACGCCCCTTCTTCTAAGGGACATGCCAGACTTACATGAAGGGAGTGCAAAGAGGGTTAAAGACGCCCTCGCCTCTCCCCATGTCCTGGTGAGATAAAACCACCACTGGGAGACCCAGGACAATTTTTATATAGGATTAGAAAACAAAAATCAATATTTAATTATCTGTAAGCTTTTTGTGTCACTGAATCTTTAGCACCCTAACGGGGAGAACCGGCTGCCAAGGCAAAAGTGAGTCATTAAAGACGCGGTATTGCCGGCCATCCCTTTTTAAAGTCGGCCCATAAATAGAGAACATTATCACTCCTCACATGCTGCTATTGTTATTTATCTTCACAATCTCTATTTACCTCTATTTATAGCAGATTTCCCCCATATATTACGGGGCCAGGTTAACTTTAACGGAGTTCATGAAAAGAGGTACTTAAAACTTTGGAACATGCTTATGTGAACAGATGGCAAGGTTTTCAGAAGCTATGGGGCCCAGAAGGCCGATTTGAAGGGTGTTGATTTTTTTCCCTTCTTCTCTTATTGCTTCCACTCTCTCCCATAAAGTCTGCCCAGAGCCCTTCGTCTCTGGCACGGTAACCACAGCCCAAGTGGAAATGGATGGGTGACACGGCTAGAAATCCACATTCTGGACTTTCAGGTCTCCCCCCGTAAATGGGTTTTAAAATTTGCCGTGCTGAGAGTAAAGCCATGTTTTCAGAAGCTGGACGCTTTCGCTTCACCAGGGAAACCTTCATCGAGCTTTGTCTTCTTTTAGCCTTAGGCACACTGGATTGTTACATTGTCAATGATGGCCTCTACCAGCTTCTCTAGGCAGGGACAGAATCTGGGCCACTGGGGGGATTCACACTGCCTACCACAATTTCCAGCACATAGTAGATGCACAATAAATGTGAGGAATGATTATATAAACGACTCAGCAGAGTTAAAGTTAAAACCAGCATTAGGCTGACCTGGATTTGAATTTCTGCTTTGGAACTCACTACCTAGGGGACTTTGGGCAAGTTAATTAGTCTCTCTGAGCCTTAGTTTCTTCATTGAGTGACTTGCATAGCCCAATGTCTGCGGCAGAAAGCTCACTGGCATGAGGTAATTTTGTATCATTAATCCTAACAGCCACATAACTCTTTAGAATGAATGCGAATGTGGGAAAGTGAATAAATGAAGGCATGGATGAATGAATGAATGAATGAATGCATGACTAAATGGAGGAGGGAATGAATACACGGATGCATAGATGGATGGGTAGATGGATGAAAACAGAGGAAAGGTCTTCCTTAGAAGCAGAGCCGGGATCCAGGAACTGTAATCTGGGGAAAGGATTAGAAGCACTTTTGCTTATTAGTTTCAAAAATAAGACAATCTAGAAACAGACCTGAGGATTTGTAAAAATCTGCATGTAATAAAGGTCACATTTCAACTCAGTTGGGAAAGAATTATTCTACAAATAGCACTGGGATGATTGTTTAACCGGTGGAGACTGAAAAAAGAGTTACATTGTTATTTCACAGCCATTCACCAAAATCAGTTCCCATCGGATTGACATTGACTGGAAATCATCAAACTCTATGACTCCCCTCCTACCCCCAATGAAAATGTGGGCTAGCATGTTATGACCTCAAACAGTGAGGATGTTTCTAGGTATAAAAACAAAATGATAAGCTATGAAAGTAAAGATAGATTTATTAGGCTACCTACTATTAAAATATTTATAGGTTAAACAAATAAGAGACATAAAATATACTGGGAAAAAATTATTTGCCTCATCTATACCAGGCAAAGGGTCAATCAACACTATATATAAAGAGCTCTTGGATATGATTAAGAAAACAAAGGATAAAAGCAAATAGAGAAAAAGAATCAAGTATATGAATGTGAAATTAATCAAGGAAGGCATAGAAATGGCCAAATCAGCATAAGCTAAATAATCTTCACCAGCAGTAAAAGAAACACACCTAATCTGAACAGACACAATTTAAAATGGTCAAATTAGCAAACTTTTCTTTAACGATAACACACATTGCTTGTGAGGATGCTGCAAAGCAGGAACTACGGAGCACCCTGAGTACAACCTTTGTGGAGTACAAGAATAATTTCTATTGCATGCCTTGAGATTTTTGTGGTCTTTTATTGTACAGTATCTTTGTGTAAGAGTTGAGAAATACAGTTTCAATAGTTTCTTTCTCTCAGTTTCTTCCCAGTGGGAATGAGGGACTTTTTTTTTTCCCCCTTGGAGAAAATTTATCAGTACCTATCAAAAATTTTAATATATCTGCCTTTGACCTGGCAACTCCAGTTTCAGAAATCTTCCTTAGAGCGATACTTGCACATGTGCTTAGAGATATATTTTCAAAGAGAAACATTGTACCATTGGCTACAACAGCATAGAAGTAAGTTGAAAACAACCCGGCAAAACGGGAATGGTTAAATAAACCAAAATGGGGAGTTTTCTAGATCAAAAATGATTATGTATGTATTCACAATTTCAACCTAGCGTGCCCATGTAGAATACAGTCACTAAAATGAATGAGGCAGTTTAACATGTACAATGCTATGGGAACATGTCCATGTTAAATTGTTGAGAGAGAAAAGAAATTTCTAGAAAGCCCACATCTCATGGTCCAATTTGTGTAACTAATTTTTTTTTAAGGTGGAGTCTCGCTCTGTCGCCCAGCCTGGAGTGCAGTGGTGCAGTCTCGGCTCATTGCAACCTCTGCCTCCTGGGTTCAAGCTATTCTCCTGCCTCAGCCTTCCAAGTAGCTGGGACTACAGGTATGCGCCACCATGCCCGGCTAATTTTTGTATTTTCAGTAGAGACGGGGTTTCACCATGTTGGCCAGGATGGTCTGTATCTCTTGACCTCGTGATCCGCCTGCTTCATCCTCCCAAAGTGCTGGGATTACAGGTACAAGCCACTGTGCCCAGCCTGTGTAATTAATTTAAGTGTGTATCTTACAAAGGTCTGAGGGAGGGTGGTTTAGGGACGCAGTTTCTTTTTACTCTATAGATTTCTGCATTATTGACCTTGCAACTTTTTATTCCACTGGAATTAGCTTCTGTGCTTTGTATGTTTGACCACCCAAGCCAGTCCCTGTGAGTCAGCCTGGGATGGTCTGTAAGCAGAACCCCACCTTACATGCTTCAAGGATTTTCAGGGCCCTCAGGGGATGCTCAACATCTTGCCCTGGCAGATGAGGCCTCCTGTGTCTTGGACCCTGCAATGATCCCCATCAATTCCTATGTTCTCTACATTCCCATATTGCCTCTTGCTCCAAATCTTTCCCATGCTGTGCCCTCTGCCGGAAATGCCCTTCCCTGCCTTGCCCATCTGGAAATCTCCATGAAAATGCAGACAGCACCTTCCATCAGTAGCTCTTCCTAGTGTTCCAATCTGTGTTAAGCCCTCCTCAAGCTGTTTTAGTACAGAGTATGAGAATGGGTAGTCTGAGGTCTGCTGGCAATTTTTTTTTAATGGGGTGAAATTTACATAGCATACAATTAACCAATTTAAAGCATTCAATTCAGTGTCAATTTGTAGCATCTAAATTCCCAAGCCTTGACCCAGACTTACAGCATTGAAAGCTCTGGTGTCGGGTCCAGCAATCTGCATTTTTAATAAAGTTGCCAGATAATTCTTGCACACACCAAAGTTTAATAATGACCACCCTCCCATCTTATTTTCTCATTATAACAGCACATGACTGTTTGTTTTCATGTCTGTTAAACTTGTAATTTCTAAACTGTGAGAATCTGCATAAAGATGGAGCAGGCATATATAGATAGATACATGGATGTGAGATTTATATATATGTATATAAGCAATTATTGTTATAACCATACTTAATAAATTACATTACATCTCAATAAGAAGTTTCACTAACTATATAGCACTGTGTAGAAGGAGAGAGTGGGGAAAATGCCCCTCCACCCCACCCTGCTGTCGAAGTGAGCCAGCAGCCAGCGACGGGTGCCTCAGCCCTTGCTGGAAGCTGAGCAATGCTCTCAGCTGGGGATTTGTTCTTTCCTCTTTCTGGCACCAGCTGGTGTTGACTGTTGCCAGAAAGAAACAGTCTCCGGCAACCCTGCCACCCTCGCCACAGAAGATCAGAGATACGTCTTAGGTGCAGGGATGTCTGTTTTCAGTGCTTTCCAAAATCCCATGCAGGGATGTTGCCGGGCTGAGTCGGAAGGCCTGGGACGTTGGCAGGTCCGACATGGCTCCCTGCACTACTCAGGGTATGGGAACTGTCTCTGATGCTGACGTCCGTCTCCGTCTCCAGAGCCTGATCCATCTGGCAGTTAGTTCTCCATCCTCAGCCAAGGACCTGCGCCTTCTGGGAGCTCTAGAGGGGGAAGTAAGGAAAGGAGAAGAGTGTAACAGCTGGGGCTGCGAGCAAAGAGCACAGTGAGAGCCTCTCTCCAAAAGCCAGTGATTAATCATGAAACTGGGATGCTTTCGTTTTCTTGCAAACTGGAGTACAACGTAGAGAAAATCACAGCACACACGCCGTGGGCAGGAGAGCACAGTGGGTATGAGTGTCTGACTCAGCCAGAGCCTGGTTCAAATCCTGACTATGCCACTTCTGGGCTGTGTTACCTGGGGTAAGTTACCTGCCCTTTCTGAGCCTTTTCTATGTTCTCAGGGTTTCTTTGTAAGGTTTAAATTATATAATATCCATGAAAGGCTTTATGCAGTACTTTAAAAAATTATCCAATCTATACACCATAATTATCTCTGGGAGCATGTCTCTCTTCCGAAGAATGGCTTTGTTTTACATGATTGCAAAGTGCCTCAGCAACGCAAGGTGGAAGCTGCTCTGAAATCAGCACTGGAGGCCTGGGCTCCATTTATGTAACTGGCTTGAAGACGTGGGGCCAGCTTCTTGCATTCCTTCTTAAAAATGCAAGGAAGAAACCAATGGGAGGAAGAGGACCACAGGCCAGAGCCTTTCAAATGTCAGACCCATTTCCTCTTAAGACCCCTCCCAGCATTATCAGCCCCTTTTCTCAGATGCACACGCATGCAGAGGCCTGGAGAAATGAAGCTAGTTGTATGTGGCACTGTGATGCCAGGAAGAGCTGGGGTTGCAACCAGTCACATCTGACCCCAGTCTCTGTGCCCTTTCTGCCTCCCTTCTTTCAGACTTTCAATAATAATGATCACAAAGGCCAGGCAAGGTGGCTCACGCCTGTAATCCCAACACTTTGGGAGGCCGAGGCGGGAGGATCACGTGAGGTCAGGAGTTCAATACCAGTCTGGCCAACATGGTGAAAACCCATCTCTACTAAAATATAAAAATTAGCCTCTGTGGTGGTGGGTGCTTGGGAGGCTGAGGCAGGAGAATCGCTTGAACCCGGGAGGCAGAGGTTGCAGTGAGTGGAGAGCGTGTCATTGCACTACAGCCTGGCAACAGAGCGAGACTTTGTCTAAACAAACAAACAACACGAACATAACATCTACCATGTATTTAGCACTTTCCTTGCATTGGGCACTACTTAAAGACATTACACTGTCTGCCCTTTTAATTATTACCATAAGCTTATGAGGCAGCCTCTGTCATTCCCCATTTCCCAGATAAGGAAATGTAGGCTCAGCTCCTGAGAGGCAGAGCCAGGACTTGAACCCAGATCTGAGCCTGTGTCTCAAGGGGTCACCCCTCGCCCCCACCCAATTCTCCGCTTTCTTTCCTGTCTCCCTTCATGACTCACACAGGTGTTAAAAACAGCACCAAGCCTACAAAGCAAAAAAAATCAAGGCAAGAAATTGCTGCCTTTCCCATCCTTTCTGCACACAGGAAAGGAAGGAGGGAAAGTGCTCACAGAGGGAAGAGGTCCAGCTTCTCGCTTCTCCGCCACCATGCTGACTTTTAAAAAATGTAACCAGCCACCTCTCTCCCTTCCCCAGTCATCCCAGTTACTAACGACGACCAGAAGCTCAGGCCATAAATAAAGCGGACAAATTTCACAGATGCCCCAGGAAACTGGAGCCGGGAAATGGCTCAGCATATGTCTAAATGGTTAATTGACTTAATTGCTCTGAGCTGGGCGATTAGCTCACTTGATCCACCCCAGTGGCCACAAAACGTCCTTAATGGTGTTCAGTTTATTTGTACATTAAGCTCCAGTTACTATTACGGGGAACTTTTCAATTGCTGATTACCTCGTAAATATATAATTGTAGTCGCAGGAGAAAAGAAGCCAGGAGCTGCTCATGAAAGGCTTTTCAGGGAATGGGGCAAGGCACTGTTCATTTGCCCACTCGGCAATTGTTTATTGGACACCTACTATGTGCAAAGCTCTCTGTGAGGGCTTGGAGTTAGAGTAGGGAATAAATCAGGCAAAATCCCTGCCTTCGGCTGGGCACGGTGGCTCACGCCTGTAATCCCAGCACTTTGTGAGACCAAGGTGGGTGGATTACTTGAGGTCAGCAGTTCACACAAAACATTAGCCGGACGTGGTGGCTCATGCCTGTAATCTCAGCTACTCTGGAGGCTGAGGCAGGAGAATCGCTTGAACCCAGACAGTAGAGGTTGCAGTGAGCCAAGATCATGCCACTGCATCCAAGCCTGGGTGACAGAATGACTCTGCCTCAAAAAACAAAACAAAACAAAACAAAAAATCCCTGCCTTTGTGAAGTAAACATTCTGGAGCAAGAGGAGACAGGCAGGAAATAAGTAAATACCTATGTGCATGGAATAATTTTAGATAAGGACTACAAAGAAAATAAAACTGAGTGATGGGGTGCAATGAGCCAGAAAGAGTTGGGGTTGGGCTGGGATGATCAGAGACAGTCCCTCTGGGGACTGGTATTTGGGCTGGACATGAATCAGAAGTAGGGGTTGCCTCTGCAAGAGGCGTGGGCACAGTGCTGGAGGCAGAGGGCCAGTGAGTTAGCATGAAGAGCCTGAGATGGGAACGAGCTTACCCTGCCTGAGAAATAGGAGGAGGGCCAGCACAGGACGAGGGAATGGAGATGAGGGCAGAGACCCAGCACTGCAGTATCTGGAGCAAGAATCCTGGATGCATTTTTCTAAGTGCAATGAAAAGGCACCCTGTGATTTGATTTATGTCTTCAAAGATCACTTTGCTGTTGAATAGTGTGGATTATTGGGGTGGGAGGAAGACGGGAAGCTGGGTGGTCAGTTAGGGAGCATCTTCAGCCACCCCGGGGAGAGAGGATGACTTGGACCAGGTTGTAGTGGAACAGATGCTGAACCGTGGATACCTGTGGGCATATTCAGGAAGTAGATGGAAGAAGGCTTAGTTTGGAATACGTGAAGACTCCTAGGTTTTCAGCTGAAGCCATTGGGACAATGGTGATGTCATTTAGCAAGATGTTGAGAGCTTGGGGGAGGAACGGGTAGGCAGGGAGATTCGTGTTTTTGAACAGAACAACTTTGACCTAGCCAGTTTGGAAGGAATAATGCTGGAGTCAGGGAGGCTGGTGAGAACAATGTTACTGATATCCAGATGAGATGCAGTGGTGGCCTGGGCTAGGACCAGAACCGTGGAATGGCGGGTTATCCATTAGGATATTTAACCTAACATGGGATAGAGCATCCAGGAGCAAACTGACTTTGGTCAAATCTGTGTAGTACAAGACCTGAAAATAGACGACTCAATTCTGTCATGTCCCAAATTATTACCCATAGCCCCATCTTAATCCTTCTGATGTTGGGTAGGTGGGGGAGGGGGAGGGGAGGAGGGATCAAAATTAGAATTATATCAAGCAGAAAATAATCTCCAGTCTGGGGTGCACTGATAAAAAAAAATAGGCAGAATTCATAATTACCATATAAAACTGTTTATGTTTGTGATTATATGTTACCGCCACCTCCAGGTCCAGGCAGTAAGTGACTTAATTGTTTTAGCCTGGAGCTGGGGCCTGGGGGAGCAGGAGGGTATGGCTGGATAGTGAGATGGCAGAAAACCTGTCTACGCTCCTCCCACCCGCTGGATTCTACATGTTGCTGTGGTTTCTCCATGAGCTTCCATCAGACGTGGAAACTACTGCCTTCGAACCGCTCTAGCTGTCAAAAGCCAGAGGTGGGGCTGCCACCAGGAATGTTGGTGTTTAATGGGATTAGTCAGGTTTGGGCATCTGGCTTGCAAAAAAACAAGGGGAGAGGGGAAAATATTGGTTCCAAGGCAACCGACTTCATAAATTGAGCTTGGTTGAGTAGGTGTGTCCTGTGTGTTACACATGTGTGTTACACTTGTGTATAATTGTGTGTTACACTTGTCTGCCAGTCCCATGAGCCTGGTGGCCCTCAGAGGATCAAACCTCACCAGTTTGCTTACCAAATATCTCCAGTGCCTAGTGCCTGGCACAGAGGAGGTACCTGTTTGGGCCTATCCAGCAACAGGCCCTAAAACCAGGACTGCAGTGCACATGAAAGACTCCTGAAGCACCTGTATGGTAGTGGGGAAGTGAGACAGGATGATAAAGACACCAATATAGGGCACATTGTGAAGGGCATTACCACCATGGGCCACCGGAACCTACTCCTACTGATGACCTCTGGGAGACAGTGTGAAACTGAGTGAGAGAGGGGAGCTGGGGCATTTATACCCCAACTCCCATATTGTGAGTTGAAGGCTGCTCCTGAGGATGGGGACAGAGTATCATTAATTCCCAGGCAGTTCCATTCCACCATGTTCATGGGCAATGTAAGCTCCAGTGCCCAGAGAAACCCTCGGGGAAAGAGATACACACATTGGCAATTGGAGGTTGGGCTGGAATGCTCCAGAAAAATGAAGCCAAGAAGGTGGGAAAGGGCACTGACAGCATCTCCCGAAGATTCCAGTAAATCATATTACATTAAATAAATGAATGGATCAATTGAATAAATGGTGGATCTGGGATCCTCCAGGACTCTAGCTCCTGACCAACTTGCCTTTTAAGTCCTGACCCCTAGAGGTTACCACCTGCCTGCCCTTGGGGAGGTCATTTAGTCCACTTTGTGTTAAGGTTTCCCCCATTGTGCAAGTGGTAGTAATTGTATTAACTTCATACAATTGTTAAGAACATTCGACGTGAAATGCTGTTTCATTCATTCATTAATGTAACTCATACTTACTGAGCACCTACTGCATGCCCAGTTCTGGGCTAGGTGCAACAGGAAGCAAGATGGACACCTCCTCACCAGAGTGCACTGCCCCTGTAGGTCTCAGTACATGTTAGTTTCCTACCCCTTTCTCCAGTGGAAGGGAGCATAGAGGGCAAGGTTGCAGAATGCTGGTAGAATCTGGAGCCTGAACCCCGTGCCATTTTAGAAAGTTTTCTCAGGAACAGAATCAAGACCTAGGAACAGCAGAGAGATCAACTAGAAGAAGCAGCATTTATTCATTTATTGGCTCTGCATGTCTTTACTGAGGACCTACTCTGTGCCTATCTCTGTTACTTTTTCTTTCCAACTTTTATTTTAGGTTCATGGGGTACATGTGCAGGTTTGTTGCATGGGTAAATTGCATGTCAAAGAAGTTTGGTGTACAGATTATTTCATGACTCAGGTAATAAGCATAGTATCCGATAATTAGTTTTTCGGTCCTCACCCTTCTCCCACCCTCCCCCTTCAAAAAGGCACTGATGTCTATTATTCCTTCTTTGTGTCCATGTGGGCTCAATGATTAGTTTCCACTTATAAGTGAGGACATGCATTTGCTTTTCTTTTCCTGCATTAATTCCCTTAGAATAATGGCCAACAGTTTCTTCCATGTTGCTGCAAAGGATGTGATTTTCATTCTTTTTTATGGCTGTGTGGTATTCCAGCTCTTCTTCACCTCCCTTCGATCTGTTACCAAGTCCTGTCAGTTATGCCTGCTAAATTGCTCTCAAACCTGCTTGTTCCCTCTGCTTCCTGCTCAAACACTGCCCTAAATCAGATCTGATCATGTGCATTGGGTTTCTTCGGTATCCTGCTTCCTGGTCTCTAACCCTGTGGCATCCTTGTTGAAAAGCTTCTCCTGTTCTCTTTTGCCCTCCAGAGAAAAATCCAGGCTCCTTCCCTCTGGCCCCTGCCTCCTTCACAGCTATATGTCCAACCACCCTACCACCCCCAACACACATTTTTTTTTTTTTCACTTTTAAAATAGCCTTATGGAGATATCGTTAACATTCCATAAAATTCACCCATTTAAAGTGTACAGTTCAAAGATTGAGTTTATTCACAGTGTTGTATAGCCATCACCAAAATCCAATTTTAGACTCTTTCACCACCCCAATAAGAAAACCCAACGCATTAGTAGTCACCTTTGGTTTATTCCCAGCATTCAACCCATGGCAAATACTAATCTGTGTTCTGTCTTTATAGATGTGCCTATTCTGGACATTTCACATTGATAGTGTCATACGATATGTGGCCTTTTGTAACTGCTCCTTTCACTTAGCATAATTAAGGCTCATTTATGTTATCACATGTATCAATACTTCATTCCCTTTTATCATTTATTAATATTTCACAATATTCTGCATTTTGTTGATCCATTCAGCAATCGATGGACATTGGGTTGTTGCCGTATTTTGGCCATTGTGAATAGCGCCACTATAAACATTCTTGTGCAAGTTTTTGTGTGGACATATGCTTTGGTTTCTCTTGGATGTATGCTTAGGAGTGGAATTGCTGGGTCACTCTATGGCTGACATCTTGAGGAACTGCCAGAATTCTTTACAAGGGGTGTGTCATTTAATATTCCCACCAGCAATGTATGAAGTTTCAATTTCTCCATATCCTTTCCAACAGTTGTTATTGTCTCCCTTTTTTTTGTTTTGTTTTGACGGAGTCTCACTCTGTTGCCAGGCTGGAGTGCAGTGCAATCACATAATCTTGGCTCAGTGCAATCCCAGGTTCAAGTGATTCTCCTGCCTCAGCCTCCCAAGTAGCTGGGATTATAGGTGCCTGCCACTACACCCAGCCAATTTTTGTATTTTTAGCAGAGATGGGGTTTCACACTGTTGGCCAGGATGGGCTCTATCTCCTGACCTCATGATCTGCCTGCCTCGGCCTCCCAAAGTGCTGGGATTACAGGTGTGAGCCACCAAGCCCCATCTAGTCTGCCTTTTTGAATATAGCTATCTTAGTAGGCATCAGAGCGATATCTCCTCATGCTTTTAATGGCATTGTCCTAACGATTAATAATGCTGAGTATCTTTTCATATCCTTATTGATCATTTGTGCATGTGCTTTTGGGAAATGCCTATTCAAATCCTTCGCTTATGCTCGAATTGGGTTACTTTTGTCTTTTTGTTATTGATTCTTAAGCACTCTTTATATATTCTAGATACAAATTCCTTATGAGACATATGATTTGCAAATAATTTCTTCCATTCTGTATGTTATCTTTTCACTTTCTTGATGATCTTATTTATAGAACAAATGTTTCTAATGTTGATCAAGTCTAATTTGCATATTTTTTGTCTTTGTCTGTTGTGCTTTTGGTATCATATCTAAGAAACCATTGCCCAACCCAAAGTTATGAACACTTACTCCTAAATTTTCTTCTAGGAGTTTTATAATTTTAGCTCTTATGTTTAGGTCTATGGTCCATTTTGGGTTTTGTTCTTTCACGTGTGGATATCCATTTATCTCTACCACCATTTGTTGAAAAGACTATTTTTCCCCCCATTAAAGAATCTTGGCATGCTTGTCGTAAATCAATTACCCAGCAATGTCTGATTTATTTCTGGACTCTCAATTTGATTCCACTGATTTATATGTCCATCCTTATGCCAGCACCACACTGTGCATACCCTTCTTAAGTAAGGTCAAAATTTGCCTTCAAATATTGTTTATATGTGGGCGTGGATCTCTCAGATTAGACCATAAGTGACCAAGATCAGTGGCACAGGGCATTCTCTTGGCTGTGAATTATCTAACTTTTTTTATTCTGTGTGATTCTGAGTAATGTATTTAGCCTTTCTGAGCCTATGTTTTACAAAGTTTTATTGGTAAAAAGAATAGTCTCATCTTCTTCCTTCCCTCCTGTATTAGTCTGTTCTCACACTGCTAATAAATACATACCTGAGACTGGGCTATTTATAAAGGAAAGAGGTTTAATGAACTCACAGTTCCATATGGCTGGTGGGGGGTTGGGCTCACAATCATGGCAGAAGGCGAAAGAGGAGCAAAGTCACATCTTACATGGTGGCAGGCAAGAGAGCATGTGCAGGGAATTTCCCTTTATAAAACCATCAGATCTCATGAGACTTATTCAGTACCACAAGAACAGCCTGGGAAAGCCCCATCCCATGATTTAATTACCTCCCACTGAGTCCCTCCCACAACACGTGGGGAGCTACAATTCAAGATGAGATTTAGGTGGGGGACACAGTCAAACCATATAACATCCTATCCTTCCTCCTCTCCTACCTTTGAGGACAGAGACTGCCTCATTTATCACTGTACTAGGACAGTGCGGACATTGAGTAAATGCCAGCTGTATGTCCGGTGAATGGGTAAGTTTCTCATCTTGCTGAGAAACCAGGAGGACATGGCTTCTGATGTGCCCACACTGCTGTTTCTAAATAAACAATGACTTGGCAGCAACTGAGAGATCTGGTTTACTGCTCCTGCCCCTCTTGTTTGCAAGGCATTAACCACTCTTCCTCATGCCTCGGTCTTGCTGGAGGCTCAGAGCTTCCTGCCTCCTTCCCAGCCAGAAGAGGAGCCTCCTATACGGCGCAGAAGTTCCCAGACTTTCCCAGTACACGTCACCCTTACTGTTGAGGAATTGCTTCAGCAAAATAAATCCTTAATGGTTCTGCTGATCCTGCTTATGAGGTCTTCAGGTGCAAACAGCATCCTAACAACTCAGCAGTCATTTGAAAAAAATCATACACATAAGTTAATCAAAGAATAATATTTTTATTTCCTGCTTAAATAAGCACAATCACTTCCTACTGAAATACATGCACCGGTTGGGCGCTGTGCAGCTTCTGAAACCTTCAAATCAGATTGGGCTTTGTCACCCCTCGTTTCCTGTTCCACACTGACTTTGGCACACTTCTTGCTTTTTATCACAGCAAACACCAAAAAGCCAGGGTCATGAAGATATGATGTCATCGAAAGGAATGTAGGGTGATCTAATGCTGGAACTGTGAACAACCTGAAGCTAGTTGTTCATATGGCATTCAACAGATGTCAAGTATCGCTGTGATTACCTTGACAATTTGTAATATCTTACAATGTTCCTCTGAGTCTGCTCAGGTACCCCAGAGTGCCTTGGCACAGAGTTTGGGAATCGCATTTCAAGAGGAAGAAGCATATGAGTTGGCTCTTGGGATCTGGGATTCTAGCTCCATGAGTGATTCCTCAGGTGACCTTGGGCCAGTCACTTCCAACCTCTGGGCCTCAGTTTCCCTCCTCCTCTGCAAAACTGGGCCTTTGCCTGCTCCAGTATCTGACCACCATCTTCACCATCATCATCTCCATCATGAGTATGCCCTTTGATAATGAGTGCTCAGTATGTGCCAGGCACTGGACTCTTCACAATTGCTCTGGGCAAGGCCGCATTACTGGTCCCATTGTACAGAGGAAGAAACTGAAGTTCCAAGGGGCTCAGCAACCTGTGCATCAAAGGCAGAAAGTAAGAACTTATGTTTGTCTCTCCACCGGCTGCCTCTGGAGCGCTGGAGATCTAAAACCTCAGGGTCTAGAAAACACTTTCCTCTAACTGGAAGAGAGCAATCATGGTGACCCTGAGGCTGAAAGACAAATTGTGTGTATGTATTGACACTCCAGGAGCGCAAACCTGTCCATCAATAGTCTAAATCCCAGTGGCTGATTTCTGTGCTCTCAACTAAAGATCTCAGGCACCTGAGCCTATGTGTGAACTGAAAATTAAACTCTGTTCAGAACAGAGTTGTTAATAACTGGGTACTAGTATAGAGGGTTCGTTTGTGTGTTTATTTGCAAAGACTAGACTTTGTTGGTTTCCTTTTCTTTTATTGCACAGAAACTTCCTCATGTGGTTTACACGACCCGCCCCCTCCACCTTCATCTCTCATTAGAGTCTACTCCCACCATGCCCACCCTCCCCTCCCACTTTTTAATGAAGCCAGAGGGACTGGGTTCATTATGAAATATTGATATGCACCTGCCCTGTGCCAGGCACCAATCTAGGCCCAGTGGATATGGCAGGAAACAAAAGAGATGCATTGCCTACCCTCTGGGAGTTTGCAGTCTAAGTGAGAGAGAGGGGGAAGGAGTTAGAGGGAGGCTTAGCACACAATCTCACAAATAACTGCAGCATTCTAGCTGGGGTTCTAATTGTCTAATTGTGATTCTCATTGTCATAAAGGAGAAACTCAGGTGCTCTGTGACCCAGTCTGCGAAGATTCCCACAGATTCTGCCTTTGCCTTACCACACTGAGTTGTAGTTATCTTTTCAATTAGGCAATTACACATTTGTCCTGATTGCCATTGTACCCCTAACACAGGGCCTGGCACATAATAGGTGCTCAATGTGAACATGCATCACGTAAGGAGATGCTCAGTGTGGAGACAAGACAAAGCAGAAAAAGAAAAACAATTGCAATCTCTCTCTCTCTCTCTCTCTCTCACACACACACACACACACACACACACACACACGACTATGAGACATCACTTTCCTACATTTATCATTTTACTTGCCTGTTTTGTTTCTCTTTTGAAGAACTATTTCATGCTGTACTTTCTACTGTGCTACCTTTCATTCAGCCTTCTGTCCTGGCCATTCCCCCCATAGAATATGTTTAATCTTGTGTGCCAGTTCCCATCCATTGATAGCACCTGCCTGGAGTGCTTCACTGAAAAAGATGCAAGAAGAAGGCAGGCTGTGATTGATTCATGATGTCTGCCTAGAGCAGGGAAGTAGGGCATTTCAGGATGGGAATCTGCTTTGTGGACAAGACTAAGAGCTTCACCGTCAGAACCCTGCACAGTTGCAGCCACTGGGAGGCTGGAGCAAGGGATGGAAACTCCTTCTCTGATGGTTTGGCACGAAATCCTGCTCCATCAGCCGGTGACAAGTGGCATGATCAATGCCTCCCTCTCTCAGGAAGTCTGTGTGTGAGATGCACACTGAGACGTGGCCACCACAGCTATTGCAGCATCCCAATGGGATGAGTCACCGATTCAGTCCCCTGAAAACACATAGCACATTCTAGACTTGGAAGAGCTGGGGCAGAAAGGGAAACAGCTTCTTCGTCTGCTTCTCTCAGAAGCCAACTCTGAGACAAGGATTCCTAGGAAATACTATTCTAAGAGTGAGAGGTGGCATTTTATTATCTATGGTGAGCAAGTAGAGTTTGGTCCTGCTGGGAGCCTCCAGAAGTCTGTGTGACCCACCTTGGAATTCTCTCACCTGAGAGTCCAGGGGTCGGGGTGTTTACCCACCACAACGTTGTCTTGCTTGAGGGCTGCTTTCAGGGGCAATCATTCATTGATGCTTCCAGCCCGCTCTCTGCACAGACAAGTAGGCTTCCAAGGCCAGAACAACACCTAGAAGCAGGGAGTCACAGGTGTGCATGCTAAGCAGGCTTGAGTCTGAGAGTGGACAGAATATCGGTGAGATGCTAACGATTTCCGTTCACGATGCCTCGTCTCACTTTGCTGCAGGTTCTTACAGTAAACCCTCTGCAGCAAAGACAGCTTTTTCCTGTAAAGGGCCAGAGAGTCAATAGTTTGTCTTTTGAGGAACATATGGTCTTTGTCACAACTATTCATCCTATATCCTTGTAGAGCAAAAGCAGCCATAGACAATATGTAAACAAATGGGTGTGACTGTGTTTCAATAAAACTTTATTTACAAAAACAAGCTGTGGGCCAGACGTAGCTGGACGTGTATGAACCCTAATCTCAGGCTGGGATGATATCTGCTTAAAACTTGGGTGCCAGCTCTTATTGACTGACTGTGACTGCCAGGAGCAAGGAATCTTCCTCGTGACTGAGTCCTGTCTTCTTCCTTCAATGAGACAGATAGCAGTGATTGATTAGTGATGTCTGCCTTGGCCCAGGAGGGCAGACAACATTACATGTATGGCACATTGTACATCCCTGACCTCAGGAAATCTCAGCAATCAGACAGAGTTCAAACAATGTGGTACAAATAGCCTCCATTATTATTTTGGAGGTGGGGGCAGTGATCTGGGAAGCCTGGCCTCTTCCCAAACACACTCTAACACTGTGGAAACTTCAGGCCCTATGCTTTCGCAGGGGCTGCTTTTGCTCCCTTGACTGTGAGTGACTTAAAGGTAAAAACTGCTTTTTTGCTTTTTATGGCTCTTTCTTTCTTCAGGTCTAACCCAAGGGCTGGCACAATGCTTAGTGAATGTCTCTGGTATAAATGAATGAATAAATGAAAGAATTTGAGTTTGACAGGGGCAATTAACATTTCCTGAAGGCCCATTCTGTGCTGGGTTAAAACAGCTCATACATTTTATCACACCTCCAAAATAAGTATCATATGAAGCAAGAATCATAAAGTCAATTTTTCAGGCTAAATGCCCTTATATTTCACTTTATTGATTTTTAGATACTGGGTCTCGCTCTGTCACCCAGTCTGGAGTGCAGTGGCATGATCACAGCTCACTGCAGCCTTGAACTCCTAGGGCTGACACCATCTTCCCGCCGGAGCCTCCCGAGTCACTGGGACTACAGGAGTGCACCACCGTGCACCTAATTGGTATTTTAAATGATAACAACCACACAAATAATATTAACAATAATGATGATGGTGACCATGACAGCTGCCACTTCTATCCATGGGCCGGGTAATGTGCTATGCATTTTGCTTACATCCTCACACAAAATCTACCAGGAAGGGAGTGTCTTTACCTGTCATTTTACAGATGGGGAAACGGAGGCTCTTGTGGGGAAGCCGCTGGCCTGAAGTCAAGTACTGGCCTGCGACTGAGCTAAAATGTGGCTGCAGATCTGACTATCGGCCTTCACGATCATCGCGTGCATCACAGTGCTGCCTGTGTGCTGGTTCTCGCATGATAGGGAGGGCTGTGGGTAGACAGAGAGGTCGCAGCAGGACTGGCCCCTGCCGTTTCAGCTGGGACAGGTCACAGGCTGAGCAGGACTGGGCGGCAGGGGCAGGCTGCCTCCCCCACATGCACAGGTCCCACCCCAGCACCCTCCCAGCAGCAGGCTGGGAGCCCTAGTGTGCCCGGCGCCCCCGTGATTGGCAGCCTGCAGATGGCAGGGGTGCCTTGGAATTTATTATCCAAGCATGCCTTTCCGAGGGGGCCTCACTGCCTGACACTGCTTTATTGGAAAGCTGGGAATGGTTAGCTGAGCCCATCTGTTAGCCAAAGAGGGGAGCTCAGTGGGTGGGGAAGTTGTGGAGTCATTTAAAAGGAATTTCTCTGATGCTGAGGCCAGGGCAGAAGGTTATCTGCCTGTGGGCCGTTGGGCTGCCTGGTTTGGGGCACCGGGGGCTTGGGGGTGGTGTGTTTGTGTTTGGTGGGGACTCTCATTCCTCGTTCTGAACCAAAAATTGCTAATGCCCTTCCCCCCTTCTGAACAACAACTTGAACCCTGCCATGCTCCTTCATTACTAAAACCACCACATTAGCGTCTTCGGTGTCTTGGTGATGAACTAGGACAGATGGGGGATAAATGCAGTGATCTGAATTAATACTGGGGTGGCTAATGAATCCAGGAGTCGGGAAATAATCAGGAGAAGTTACTGCTCCTGACGTGGCAAATAGAAGCTGTGTGTTGGGTGTCTTCTCCCCCTCTCCCCTCCCGCCAACCCAGATGCCCTGAAAGACAGCCGTGCAGTCACCTGGGGTGGGGGCACTGGGTGTCAGGATTTGATCTTGGGTGAGGATTCTGGAATGTTTATGACAGAGGCTGGTGAACGGCAGGTGGAGACAGGAGAATGGTGGCTTCTCCGTTGTATACCAAAGGTTCATCTGTGCTTGGACAAAGCACTGGACTGGGAGCCCAGAGGCCTGGGTTCCAGTGCAGGCTCTCACTGGCTCTTCCTGGGGCACATGGCTCCCTCCTCCAATGCTCAATGAAAGTAGAGCACGATAGAGGGTGGCATGTACTGTTTGCTGCCCAGGGGCAGGCCCGTGCTAAGTGATTTGCATGGGGCATCTCATCTGATCTTCCTCCACAGCTCAAGTACTCTGTCTGTTCTCACTCTACCAAGTCCAGTCGTTTCAGTAGCTCATGCAAGGGCATGCAGTCAATAGCAGAGCTTGATTCAAACCCAGAAATCCAACTTAAAGATCTGAGCCCTTGACCATACCATGTCACTGACTTTTGCCACAAAGAGCCAGATAATCATTGATGTTTCTTTGAACACTCTGACATAGTTTTAGGTCTTTATGATTCCAAGTGCTTGCAAATACCTGCTTTGCAAACTGGGGAGTGAAAGGGAATGAGCTATGCTTTTGTAAGTGGGTGTCTGACAAGGCTGGACCCCTATTATATATGATCCTATGCTTTATTCCTCCTTTCTAAAACTTAGCATGATTGTAATTGAATAATTAAGTATTTGTTGTTTAATGGCCATCTACCCTGCTAGATTGAGGCTCTATAAAGATCTCATCTATTTTACTCACTGCTATATCCCCAGTGCAGAGAAGAGTGGCTGGTACATTGTATTAGAATTGACACGACTTGGCTGTGTCCCCACACAAATCTCATCTTGAATTGTAGCTCCCACAATTCCCATGTGACATGGGAAGGACCTGGTGGGAGATAATTGAATCATGGAGGCTGTTTCCACCATGCTGTTCTGGTGGTAGCGACTAAGTCTCATGGTTTTATATGGGGTTTTCCCTTTTGATTGGCTCTCAGTCTCTCTTGCCTGCCACCATGTAAAACGTGCCTTTTGCCTTCTGCCATGATTGTCAGGCCTCCCCAGCCACATGGAACTGTGAGTCCATTAAACTCCTTTTTCTTTATAAATTACCCAGTTGTGGGTATGTCTTTATCAGCAGCATGAAAATGGACTAATACATGATTGAATGAATGGATGAATGAATGAGTGAGCAAAGCCATGAGTGTATGTATGAGTGAGTGAGTGAAGGAATGAGTGAAT
The DNA here is from genome assembly GCA_036589455.1 of Ateles fusciceps. NCBI lineage: Eukaryota > Metazoa > Chordata > Mammalia > Primates > Atelidae > Ateles > Ateles fusciceps. Next base: position 4,575,289 of record JAZHEH010000517.1, on the reverse strand, counting down.
AATTGGGTGAATGAATGATTGAGTGAAGTTTGGGGTAATTGAAGGAATGAGTGAGTGAATGAATGAATGAATGAACAAATGAATGAGTGAGTTAATAAATGAGTGAGTGAAGCCGGGAGGCCAGGCTGAGCCCTGATGAACAGAAGCCCCTGGCTATGCTAACTTGTGGCCGCCGTTTCATCTGGCCTGCGCTGCTGCTTCCTGGGCAGGGGTGCAGGGAGCAGGGCCAGCGTGCAGTGTCTTTGAAAGGGCAGCAGGCACTGACAGGAGCTCCTCTGGTGTGGGGCTGAGGGGCCGTGTCCAAGGCTGACTCAGGGCCCCCGCCTGCCACACTCTGGGAGCGATGCTTGCTGGAGCTCCTTCACACGGACATGCTTGAATAGCAGCCGGGGCTGTCTGGGCATCACGTGACCACCCGGCTGCCAAGGGAGCTCGAGGCAGCCGAGGGGGGTTGGGGGTCACCTCCACAGTTAAGTCATGTACCTGGCGGAGACCGTGCTTGTGGAAAACAGTTCAAGGAACAAAGTGTTCTTCATTTTTCTTTTCTTCCTTTTTTCTTGATTCTTCTTTCTTGGCAGTCTGGATTCAGAATATTTTCATGCCTGGTGGCCAAGGGGAGGAGCCTTTCCAGGCGGGGGAAGGGCGAGTTTGTTTTCTAATCTGCAGGGCTGGGTGTGCCGTCTCGTGGCTGAGAGCTGAGAGGCTACACCAGAGGTCCCCAGTTCAGACTGCAGCTTCTGATCCTGGCACTGAGAATGACCTTGAGCTACTTAACCAACCCCTCGGAGCTTCACTTTCCTCATCTGTTAAGTGAAAGGGATCATAGTAACTCACCCAAAAGATTAGCTTGAGGATTCAAGGAGACAATAGGTGTAAAAGACTCAGCACGTTGAGTTCAGTTAATGCAGTGAATATTCACAACGATGGCAACAGTAACATTATTAATTGTGGGAACAGAAAAGTAGTCCTGAGGTTTTCTCCTGCCAGAGATGGATACAAATTAGTTAGGAGAGCAAGCGTTTTTGCCACTAGATTTCCAGACATGGGAGCAAAGAGGAACTAGTTGTGGGAGACCCCCTGGAGTCTTTGCAATTCTCCATCAATTGTCTGAGCCGCAAAGGTTCCTAGAGTTCATGGGGTCTAAGTACCTGGAGAGGCCGAGGCCCAGAGAGGGGAAGGGACTTACCTCAGCTCACATAGTAGCAGATGGTCAGAGCCCAGACTTTCTTATCATGCTTGAATTAATCATTGTGGTCTAGCTTTTCTAACACAACAGGCTATGCCCCCAGCAAGGGTGAGTCACTGGTTGGCTGTGCTCAAGGCTGACCTGGGCTCAGAGCCAAGGCTGATGGAGATGAGGGATAGTGGTGTGAATGCCTCCTTCTGCCTACCCAGCATGTCACTTTCCCAAAGCAGGTAACTACCCAATTCAGGTGTTCTGGTCCTCATTCCTGCAAGGGTGAGTCCTGGCATTCTAGAAGTGGGTTTTCCAAAGATGAGTTGAAGAACCCAGGGTCATACAACTCATGAGTGTGTGGACAGATGGGTGGATGGAGCGGGGTTCATTGAATGCCACTCTGTCCCAGACATATCGAGGCACATCATAAAGGTGCCACCAGCCAGAAAGACCATTCTCTACCCCCAGAGACCTCTGAGAACTCATATTTTGACATCTGGCCGTGTCTAACAATGACTTGCATGGTGACCCTGAGCAGGTCACTGCTGTATTTTGGGCCTCAGTGTCCTCATCTGTAAAATGGAAGTACCATAGCATCTACCTCTCTGGGGATGATTGTGCAGGTGGAATGAGTCTGCTGATGTAAAGTTCTTTGAACAGAGTCTGATGTGCATTAACTGCTCAATAAATGTTGGCTGCTAACTAACCCAGAGGTCACAGTTCCCAGAAAGGTGGCAAGACAGCTCCCTGCAGAGGGCTGGGGCTCGGGAGGGTAAGGTGCATGACCCTCAGCTATGGAGTCCCGGTGTGTGTGTGGCCATTCTCTGTTACGAGGCATACACAGAAGCACATGGTGATGAGGCACTATGCCTTCATCCAAAGGGGAAAACAAGTCAGAAGCTAAGAATTTTGGTCCCATGCCCAGTAAGAAGGACCAGCACTGTGCCAAGCTCCCAGGCTTGGGATCATGAGCACATGCCAGCCCTTCTCTTTTTGGGTCCACTTGAAAATGATCAGAGCTGTCTGAGGGACTCTTGCAGAAATGGAAGCCAACTTCTTGCCTGTCAAGGGAAGCCTTGGGAAAATGGGGATGCTTTCCTTCTCCCTGTCCCTAGAAAGAGCATGGGTTCTGGTGGGAAGGATAGATACAATCAATTGGAATCCCATCTCAGACCAGCTGTGTGACCTCAGGAAAGTCACTTTCCCTCCCTGAGCCGCAGTTTTTGCCTCTGTAAAATGGGGCTTCTTTGAGAATTTAACAAGAAAGTCTTTCTGGGAGTGGGCCTTGCTTTGCTTTTAGTGGAAATCTTAATGCCGAGCACAAGCTTAACCCATAAAGGGCATTTGACAAGAATGTGGCAAATGGGTGATGATCAACAGCTGAACAGGAGCCAGTGGGTATGCTAAACACTTCCTGACATCAGTTCATTCAGTTCTTACAGTGAGAGAGACTATAATGGCCAGTGAGTAAATTGAGGCTTGGAGAAAAAAAGTTGAATCACATGCCCAAGGTCACTTTGCTAGTAAGTGACAGAGCCAGGATTTGAGCCCAGGCAATTTGAAACTAGAGTTGAAGCTGACGGCAAGCAGGACACAGCAGATGCAGGAAGAATGTAGAAAAGAGATGCAAAAGGGACGTCACCTAGACTGGCATATACATGGGATAATCAGTACACATGCGTCAAATCAATGCATTAATTAAAAGCAGAAAAAGCATACAACAATTGCTCTATGTTCCCACTCTGCAGGGTCTCAGAACAGAATTACACAGAGAGAGTCCCAGTCCACAGAGATGGTGAAAATTCAAATGCTGTCCAGAGTGTGGCTGACTCTCACACCAGACCACCCGACAGAGGCTCACGCAGGTAGCCCTGTGACCAAAGCCAGCCCCCGTAAGTTGACCTAGCCTATGTAGCATTTTTTTAAAAAACCTGCATTGGTCTCTGGAATTTGAAAGTTGAGATATTTCACATTAAACACACACACACACACACACACACACACACACACACACACACACACACAGATTCCTGGCATAGAAGAGAAAAGTGTCCTTCATTTTGCCCTATGGGGCCTCACTTTTTATTGTACAGTTCTGGCCAGTCTCCTGGGGGGCACTTGGTTTGCGACTCCCATGTGTACAGGGCTCTGGGATTCTGGAGGGAGAAACATAAGCATGTTGACCAAAGGCTTAGTGAGGGGCCCAGTCTTGGGAGGATTTTCTGGTCTTGCCTGGAGAAAGATGACTCACGGGGCCAGCATGTGTCTCTTGCCGAGCCAGGTTTCCTTTTCTACTTTGTTTTTATAAAGCAGAAATAGAAGTTTCCATAACATGGTGCCACTCCACCCAGCAGGCCTTGGGAAGCCGCTGCTGTCTGTGAGTGTCCAAGGGAGAGCTTTGGTTGGGAGCCTGCTATTGCTCATGGAGCTGTGAGCATAGCGGGATGGTATGTGCTCATCTCTATGGTTGGCTCTGCCTGAAGACAGGGTCTCTCCACTGTGTTCTCCCTTGTGTGAGACTGTCAAAGAGCTGGGTTCTTCAGGCCACAAGAGAGTGGGGTAGGAGAACTGGAGACCTAGTCCAGGTTCTACAACTAACTGATCCATCCATCCATCCATTCATCCATTCATCCATCCATCCATCCCACCATTCATTTATCCATCTATCCATCTATCCATCCATCCATCCATCCATCCATCCACCCATTTATCCATCTATCCATCCATCCATCCATCCCACCATCCATTTATCCATCCATCAATCCATCCATCTATCCATCCATCAATTTATCCATCCATCAATCCATCCATCCATTTATCCATCCATCTAAGGACTATTTATTGAGCACCTACTAAGTTTCAGACACCCCATGCTATACTTTGAAGGGACAGAAATAAAACAGACACAAACCACTCTATCCTCATAAAGTCTACAGTCAGGTGGGAAAGACAGATACAAAAATGTAGTAATAGATGAACATTCAGGAACAATCAAAATGTCCGTTGATAGATTGATTAAATGCACTTTGGCTTATTCTAGCATGAGATATCATGTGGCCCTAAATGAAGCATATCCCTATTTGGTGACACAGAACAACATCTAAGTGAGAAAAGTGAAGACACAAGCAGTAACTGCACTTCATGTCCATTTGTACAAAACAAGAGCCTTGGATAGAGTTTGATATACTGGTACTTGCAGAGAAGGTCTCTGGAAGGATCTCCAGGTAATTAGGAAAAGTCGGTGCCTCAATGAGAAAGCTGGGGTACTACGGTCCAAGGAGGTGAGAGAGTTTTTGTGCTGTTTGAATGTTTTATCTTTTGAATGTGTAATGATTTCTCAATAATATGGCAAGGCAATTTCAGAGATGTTGGTCAAAGAATACAAAATTTCAGTTAGGCAGGAGGAATAAATTCAAGGCATCTATCTTACAGCGTAGTGACTAAGGTTCATAACAACGTATTGTATACTTGAAAATTGCTATGAAAATAGATTTGTTCTCACCACAAATAAACGTTAAGTATGTGCATAATACATATGCTAATTAGCTTGGTATGGCCATTCCATAGGGTATACATATTTCAAAATATCATGTTACACACCATAAATATTTATAACTTTTATTTGACAAATAAAAAATAAGAATAATAAAGGTAGATAGTTAGATGAGAAGGAGAGAAGAAGGAAAATAGGGAAAGACAGATAATAAAGCATAAAGCGTGAGGAGAAAATAAAAAGAAAAAGCCTTTACGAGAAGTTGGGAGAGTATTTTAAGAAGGGAACCCAGGGTGCCTTAGACATTCAGAAGAAGCTTCCCTGAAGATGTATGTGTTCTTCCAGGCACTGGGAGGAGCAGTGGGACCTCCCTCCCCTTTGTGGACCTCAAGTGTTACATCTGTCAAATGGAAAGAGGACACCTCCAAGATTCCAGAAACTCTAAGAAGCAGCTGAAGCCTCCTCCAATTCCAGGCTGCCTTCACCCCAGCCCAGGGTAAACTGCTTCCCCAGGGCTCCCTCTACCCTTTGCCCTCCTGTTTCCCCTTCTTGATTCAGTAGACAGAGCTGATCAGCACTGTGATGATCAAAAAAAAAGAAAGAAAGACAATTTGATGTATATCAAAGCTCATGGACATTAAACTCCTAACATGCTTTGTATCTCTCTGGGGGAGGGTGAGCACCTGCAGCTCTCTTCCCATCGCCACCAAATGAATTATGGATGCCAAAAAGGTGAACCTATCTGTGTGGATGCCTGCCAGCTGCTCTGTTGTACTAGTGTGTTATAATAATAGTAGTGGATATTTCATGAGTGATAACTCTGTGCCGAGTACTTAGCCTGTAAGATCTCTCCCATTTTTTTTTTTTTTTTTTTGAGATGGAGTTTCACTCTTGTTGCCCAGGCTGGAATGCAATGGCACAATCTCAGCTCACTGCAACCTCCACACCCCCCTCCCCCACCGCATTCAAGCAATTCTCTTGCCTCAGCCTCCTGAGTAGCTGGGATTACAAGTGCCTGCCACCACACCGGGCTAATTTTTTGTATTTTTAGTTGAGATGGGGTTTCACCATGTTGGCTGGGCTGGTCTTGAACTTCAGACGTCAGGTGATCCACCTGCCTCAGCCTCCCAAAGTGTTGGGATTACAGGTGTGGGCAACCGCACCCGGCCAAGATCTCACCCATTCTAAAGGCAAGACTAGGAGAGAGGCTATTGAACTCTATTCTGAGATGAAGGTTCTGGGGCTCAGAGAGGTTGAGTTACTTGCTCAAGTTTGCACAGCTACTAGGTGCTGGAGTGAGAATCCAAATCTGGGTTATTTTGACCCCACATTTTGTTCTCTTAACCACCAACCTACCTTGCTGCCCATCACACAGGGATCCCTACCTCCCCATTCATCCAGGCCAGCAGAGGCGTCCTGGAAGAAGTGTCATTTAGGTGGTGCCTGGGAGAACCAGAAGGCTTTCAACCTTCCCTGTAAGAAAGATTAGCCATCTTCCACAAGGAGGTTTTCTAGAATAAAGGACCCTGGAGACATTAAAAGGAAACTCATAAAAAATTCATCTCTGAGTAGTAATTGCATCATAAAAAGTATTGAGTTAGTGTGCAGATGCAAATTGGGCCGTATGAATTAATGATGTAAACAGCTGGAATGAGGGTGCACATTCAGAGAATGTCCTACGCCGTCCTCTTCAGTGTGCCAGGCAAAGTTGGGCCAGGGGGCAGTGTACCCTGAGGCTTAAGGGACATTTTTGGACCGCCGATGACCATTTTCTCAGGCCTCCAAATCCTGCTTAGTGTCACTTCTTTAGAACCCCCTGGATACATGGCTGTGCCGACTGTTTTCTCTTCATCCACACTCTCTGAGCGCCGAATGTATGCTGAGGCTGTGTTCTGAGGATGGTGCCTGCCCCCCCCATCATCCCTGCCCCTCCCTGCTCACTGCGTGTGAATTTACTGATCCCAGGAGAATGAAGACGGATGCTCGTGAACTTGCATGTCTGCATTTTTTGTGTATGCCTTTCTTGGCCTGTTGGCCGAAACATTCGACAAACATGTATTGAGCACCTATTATGTGCTGGGTGGGGCCTGACCTCAGCTCTCAGAGCTGATCTTGGGGCAGCAGGGAAAACACCCAAGTTGGGAGGAGGCCGGCTGTGACTTGCTGGTGGAGAAGTCTCTAAGCTGAGAGTCTAGAGAAGGGGAGTGGGCCAGACACAGAGAGTGGTGTGGAGCAGCGCCATACAGAGGCAACCCGGACACACATGAACCTGTGAAAGCAAAGTGGAAGCTCAAAGTGGTGGAGATGACGCTGGGGGTGTAGAACATTCTGGAGGATCTTGTGCGTCTCCCTAAGGACCTGAGGCATGGCACTCACTTGGAGGAAAAGCAACCTCTGCTTTTCCCACAAAATCTGATTCCTTGTTATGCAAGAGGTAGAAGCTGTAGTATGTTGGTCTCATCAAAGTTCAAAGGAGGAGCTCCGTAACTTGTCCGTGGTTTTTAAACTGCGTTCCGTAGAACCCTGAGGTTCTGTGCGCATGCTTCCTGCAGCTCCAAGGTGGGAAGTAGGTGTGAGAAGATTCAAGTGAGAAATGTTCTGGAATCTCCCTCTGCTTTAGCCAGATCAGCTCCACTTTTATCTCTGTTTTGCAGTTTGGAATTCTGCATGAGATTTCATGTGAAATGGGGTTCCATTGCTTAGGTAAGAACCACTCTGCTTAATGCAAAGTAAAACCTAAATTCTTTAACCCAAGGTCTTGGGCCATCCAGACCAAACCCATTTCTCCAGATATAGAAACACCACTTCCCACCCGCCGCCCATCACTGCTCTGCATGCCAGCCACCAGTCATACAAATACTTCTAAGGCCACAGACACTCTCCTCCTTCATGCCTCCGTCCCTTTTCCAGGCTGACTCCCAATGCTTTCTCCTCCAGGAAGCCCTCTCTGACCCCCTCAAGTGTCTCCAACGTTCCAATACACCTTGGGTTAAGGACTTTGACTCACCAAGAATGAGATCCTCTTTCTGCTGCTCCATCTCCTCTGCCATCACATTGTGAGACCCATGAGGGCAAGACCTGGGACCTGGTCATCACTAGTACCCAGTACCAGCCAAGGATGGGGCAGTGCCCAAGAAATGTGTGCTCGGCAAATGAGTGCTAGGAAATAAGAAAGAGTGGGTTTGGAAGTGTGTGAATAAGTAAGTTAATGGATGGATGGATGGATGGATGGATGCAGAGAGGGAAGGAAAGGAAGATGCGTTGGTGGGTAGATAAGTGGGTGACAAATGGATAAGCAGAAGGAAGGGAGGAAGGAGGGAAGGAAGAAAGAGGGAGATAAGAAAGGAAACAAGGAAGGAAGGAAGAGAAGGGGAAATGGAGGGAGGAAAGAAGGGAGGAAGGGAGGGCATGCACATGTATACAGCTGGGGGACACCCCTGGTTCCACTTTCCCTGAGGTCCCCCAAGGTCTCAGCGTTCCCTGAGACTCCTCTGCCCTAAGCCCCCTCCCTCTTTCTTCCCTCCATCACGAAGCCAGCCCCTGACATGCCCTCGTCCCACACAGTGATTACTCCTTGAGCAGCCTCCCGTATCCTGTTCCTGCTCTTCCTACAAGCAGAGAAGCAGAAAAATCCATCCTGATGAGGAGGCAGCCGCCTGCCCACCCTCACACCTCCTCCCCCGCCCCTGCAGCCTGTAACTCTCGAGCAGTCAGGCAGAAACAGGCAGTCAATTTTTTCCAGGGTCGAGCGCAGGCTGTAAGGCACAGCCCTGCGGGGTGACAGGCGAGGCCAGGCAGGGGCCGCAGGAATGTGGCGCTGTGGTTTCTCCTCCATCCTCCTGCCTCACTCACCCAAGAGCTGCCAGCTGTGTCATTCAGGGATATGCCACAGCACCCCCACCCCCACTACCACCATGCAAAGGGCTCACCTAAGACCCCAGACCTATTAAACACCAGCAGGGGCAGAATCCTCTGCTGTCATCCATCACACCTTCTCCCCTAGCCTGGCTTCTTAGTCACCTGGAAGCAGCCCCCTGTCACCCTTGCCTGCCCTTGGTGGCTGCGTGGCAGGCTCCCTGGCAGAGGAAAAGGCAACTGATGTGCTTGTCCCCAGCCAGGTGTCAAGTGGCTCTTTGCTGGGTGCTGTGGTGCACTGCCCGGATATCACCCCAGCTACCGGGAGTGCTGACAGCTCCCAGCTGAGCCCTGCTCCCGGCCGGTGACCGCCCTCAGCTGGAAAGAGCTGCCTTGTCCAAGGTCAAACCTCCTTCTGGTGACTAATCGATGCAGGGGGCACACCGTCCCAACCTCCTTACCTCTAGGCAGGACGACTTTGAAGAGCAGCCTCAGCTCCAAAGCTGCCCCCCACAGGATCAGCTGAGACCCCTGTTGAGCCTGAATCACACCCCAGCTGCTTCCTCTGCCCCATCCTGCTTATTTCTCTTCGCCTGCAGGTGTTGATACTGAGTGCCCCCCCACTGTACCCCCATAAACCCCTGCATACGAGCAGGGGAACCAGCCTGCGCCAGCCTTTTTTGCATTCACTTACTTAATCACTATGGCAACTCTGCATAGCGTGGTCTTTGTTTCCCGTGTCAGGAACCCAGGGCCCAGAGGGCTGATGTGGCTTGTCCCAGGTCACGCCAAGGGTGCCGGAGCTGAGGTTCCACCCCAGCCTAGCTGACTTCCAGCTGGTCAAGACTGTGATACCCTCAACATCTGCCTGTCAGGAGACTCGAGTAGAGATCGGCAATGCATTCCTGACTCCGAGGAACCCCCGAGACGTGGTCTCCCTGCCTCCACCCGTGGAGGCAAGTGGCATCGGCCCCAGGCCAGGCACCTCTGCCAGGTCTCCAGACTACATTGTCTCCTCAGGCTGCCTCTCTTGCCTTTGTCTCTGGATCCTGCCTCCCTTCACCTGCCCTACTCAGCAATGTCCTGGACAGGAGGTCGGGGGATGTTATGTAGCATCACCAGAGGGGTCCATCATATCTGGCTTCACAGCTGGGCTCCAGATAGAATAGACCCCTTCAGGCCGGCCGCGGTGGCTCAGGCCTGTAATCCCAGCACTTTGGGAGGCTGAGGCAGGCAGATCACGAGGTCAGGAGATCGAGACCATCCTGACCAACACGGTGAAACCCCGTCTCTACTAAAATACAAAAAGTTAGCCAGGCATAGTGGTCCACACCTGTAATCCAAGCTACTCCAGAGGCTGAGGCAGAGGAATCACTTGAACTCGGAAGGCAGAGATTGCAGTGAGCCCAGATCGTGCCACTGCACTCCAGCCTGGTGACACAGCGAGGCAAAACTCCATCTCAAAAAACAAAAAACAGAAAACAAAACCCCTACTCATGGCTACGCTTTCTGTGGTTTCAGTTACCTGTGGCCAAACATATTACATTATTTTGTGTGCACGCACACGAGAGAGAGAGAGAGAGAGAAAGAGAAGACAGAGAGAGAGCCCACGTTCACAGAATTTGTATTACAGTATATTGTTATCATTCTTCTACTTTATTATAGTTACTGTTGTTAATCTATTACTGAGATTGTAACTTAAACTTTATCATAGGTATGTATGTATAGGAAAAATCACAGTATATATAGGGTTCAGTCCTATCTGCAGTTTCAGGCATCCACTGGGGGATTGGAACATATTCCCCACGGATAAGGGGGAAACTACAGCAAATCTCATGTCTTCCTTTTACTGCTAGTGATAATATTTAATCTGATGTGGGCAATCCGTGTTAAGCCTGATGCAAAACATTGGAATCCTGTCATCTCAGTTAATCCTGAACAACTCTATGGAGTAGGTACCATTATCCCCATTCCACAGATGAGAAAATAGAGGCTTGTGGAGAGGCGGTGGCATATCCACAGTTGTCAGGTGAGGAAGCGGGGGCAGCGGGGACTGGAACCCTTCTCCCTAGCTCCAAAGGCAGTGCTCAACCCCTGGCCTCACCTTCTCCTCCTCCTCATTTTGTCCCCAGGGACTCCCAGCTCTTCCACATGCCCAAGGTCAGGTAGACCATGCTGCTGAGGGCTCCGGGTATTCCCTGAGTCTGACTGGTGAAATCAGTGCAGTTTGGAGCCATGTCCCCAGGTGCACTGTGGATGCAATCAATGGAAATCCTGTGTTCTGAGAATCACGTTGCTCATGAGTGAGTCTCCAGGCCTCCATGCTGAAACTGATCTCCAGTCACAAAAAAATCCTTCCCCCTGAGCTGGAAGTTACCTTGAGAAGCCAGCTCGCCTTCCCATGGGCCCTCTGCCTCCAGGAAAGCCGTTTACAGCTCTCATCCTCCCAGCCAGGTAGAAAAGGGGCTCGCTGGCCCCTGGTGGTGGCCATAACTTCATAATTGAATGATATCTGGGACTACCAGTCCCCATAAAGAGAAACCAGAGGAATGTGGTAAATTATTCACAAGGCCATGGGGACTCCCACTGTGGTTGGGCCAGGAATCCAGGCTACTCACACAAGCCTCTTTCTGTGGCTGCCTTAAGCCAGTTTCTGGAGGAGGAGGGCAACCAGCCCTGGGTTCAGACCCTTCCTCTGCCTGCTGGGACCTTGGCAGTGTGCCACAACCTCTCCCGGCTTCATCTTCTCCTGTGTAAACTGAGTGTACTCCTCCCCTTGTAGAGTTCTTGGGATGATCAGGCCTTCCTTAGTGCAGATGGAGAAATTCTCTCATTTTAAAGCCTTGAAGAAGTCAGGTTATGATTGACCAGAGACACAGAGGGAGATGAGGTGGGGGACATTGCAACGGATCAGATCAAACCTCAGCAGGGAGATCTCCAAACATTTCTTCCTGATTCCAGCAGGACGGCATATTTTGGCCTGGGGTCAGGCTTCTTTGCCTCATCTCTGCACAGCTCAGGAAGAGGCTATGGGATTTACCAAGTAGATTACATGGCACTTAGCTAATGAAATGACACCCCCGCCCTCCCCAGATATTGATCAGCCACTGGCAACCATGGAGCTTGCAGCAGCCTCCAGACAGCTTTAAAGAAAATCAACCATTAATAAAATTGAATGGTTTGGGGGAGCAGGATACTGGGGGGTGCTCTAGAGGAGGGAGATTGAGAAGAAGTTAGCAGAAAAGGAAGACCACAGGAAGAAAAAGTGCCTTTCTGACCCCAAACCAGAATGGTAGCTGTATGAGAGATTTTGCAATTAACCAGGTCCATGAAGAAATGCCTGACCTACAAGTATCAAGTGAGAAGGGAATGTCTGCAGGACGGAACGGCAGAGGTTGCAAACTCAGGACAACCCCACCATGAGTCTCTTTGCTCCACATATGCTTTATGTACAAGGAATTTGCTGCCAATATCTTTAAAAAATTGGAGTTTTCATATAAAAATCTAGATTCCTGGAGTTCCAATTTTTGTAAAATTGGAATATGGGATGACGCTGGGCTTGCAGTCCTTCATGGCAGCAACTGAGTTGAGCAGTAACAGCTGCCCCTGTGGATGGGACACGTGGAGTCCAGCTTGCCCAGCCCCCACCTGGCCCCACACTCATTCCTGTGACCTGCCAGGGCTTTTGAGTTTGTCTGAACTGAAGTATGCAGAAATGTTTACATATGAGTGGGGTGTGTGTGTGTGCGTGTGTGTGTGTGAATGATACCCACACAGTGACTGTATCTATGTCTATCTATCTATCTGTCACCTGCCAAAATAGTGACAGTGGCTACCTTTCCCTAGGTAGGACTTTATCTCCTTACTCCTTTGTGCTTTCTATTCTCATCAATAGAAAACAATAGACCTGGCTTTGGGAAAAAGAACCCGTCTGTGCAGAGCTGAGTATTCTGTGGTATCACGGATCATAGCCATGGCGATTGTACCAAGAGGGAAATGTAGAAAATACCAAACTGTGTTTCTCTCCAAACAGGGAAATTGTGAACATCTTAGAATGTCTTCTCTCTTGCTTTTCTGAAATAAATCTCTTTCTTTGTTTTTTATTTTTTTATTTTTTTTGAGACAGAATCTCACTCTGTCGCCCAGGCTGGAGTGCAGTGGTATAATCTCGGCTTACTGCAACCTCCGCCTTCCAGGTTCAAGCGATTCTCCTGCCTCAGCCTCCCGAGTAGCTGAGATCACAGCCATGCGCCACCATGCCCAGCTAATTTTTGTATTTTTTTGTAGAGACCGTGTTAGCCAGGCTGGTCTCGATCTCCTGACCTCGTGATCCGCCCACCTCCGCCTCCCAAAGTGCTGGGATTATAGGCGTGAGCCACCACACCCGGCCCCTCTCTCACATTTCTAATCAGAAACTAAAACCTAGGTACGTGCAACTTAAATCACGATTACCTCCTCTTAACAGAGGGGTGACTCTGCAAGAAGGAGACTTATTCAAGGAGGGGCCTTGAACATAGTGGGGGACTTTGTCAGGGCTGTCCCACACCCTCTTTCTCTAGAGTGGTGACCTGGAATCTGGTTCAGAAGTGTTATGGTCTGGCTCTGTGTCCCCACACAAATCTCGCCCCGAATTGTAAGCCTCACAATCCCCACGTGTCGAGGAAGGCACCTGGTGGGAGGTGACTGGATCATGGAGGCACTTTCCCCATGCTGTTCTTGGGATAGTGAATGAGTTCTCACAAGATCTGATGGTTTTAGAGGTGTTTAACTGTTCCTCTTCACACACTCTCTCTCACCTGATGCCATGTAAGACATGCCTGCTTCCCCTTCCACCATGATTGTAAGTTTCCCGAGGCTTCCCCAGCCATGAAGAACTGCGAGGCAATTAAACCTCCTTTGTTTATAAATTGCCCAGTCTCGGGCAGTTCTTTATGGCAGTTGTGAAAACACAAAGAGCAAGCTTTCTTTGATGGCTGCAGTCTGTCATCCCACCCCTGGACCTCAGATCCCCATCTATGAAAAGGAGAGCTCCTTATGGGGAAAAACTGGGGGCTATGTCTAGCACTTTTTACAAGCTCCTATGAGAGGAACACTGGCATGTTTTCACAAACGTGTTAGTTGAAAAACCTAGGGGTTCATAATCCAGGCTCTCAACTCAGGCATTTCCTAGCTGTGTGACCTTGTGCAGGCCACTAAACCTCTCTGAGCCTCCTTATTCTTTATAGAAAATGGGAACCGACCTCATAAGGTTGGATGAGAAACAGATAAGAAAAACAAAAGAAATCATATAAAGAGCTCTGTACCTGGCATACAGTCAAAAGAGATTAGTCGTTATTTATATTCTTACTGTTGGTGTTTTTAAAAAAAAAAAAATACCTACTATGTGCCTGCTAGTGATGGGAGAGATTTCCTATCCATTATCCAATCAGCCTCCTATAACAACGCAATGAGGTTGAGACTACGCTACCCAACATTACGAAGAGGAAACTGAGTCTTGGCAAGGGGAGGTAACTAACCAAGGATGGCAGTCTCAATGGAGACCAGGTCTGTGTGGTTCACCTGCACTTTCTACTCAACCCCACCCCTAGGAATCTCTTATCAATGTATGTTTTCCACTGAGATTAATTGAACACTCACTGTGTGCTTGGCCTCATGCTAGCCCCTCACTCAATTACGATGGGTGAAATTAAGCGCAAGACTTCTAAAAACAAAGAGACCCTATTCAGGTTCTCCTTCCATCATCACTAAGTGGCTTAGGCCACTGTCTTCACCTCTGAACCTCGGTTTTATTTTCTGTCAAATGGGCTGTGCTGATTGGATCCTTGGGAGATTTCATCAAGGCGGTTAATACACATAAGGGGCTCACAGAATGAAAGAAGTGACTATTAATAGTGTTAATGATTCCCACCTAACAGTTAAGGAAAGTTGTAATTTGCACCTGCAGCATTCATTCGCTCGTTCATTCATTCATTTATTCATTCACTCATCCATTCATTCATTCATTCACTCATCCATTCATTCATTCCTTTGCTTGTACACTAGAGCAGTAGCACATATTCCCTAGTCTCCAGAAGCACCAGTGTTCTCAAAATGCATGTGGAGGAGAGAGGGCAGGTAGTGGGCCTCGCCTCCCTGACCCCCGGGCCTCCTCATCTCTCACTGCCAGGGAGGCAGCTGTGGCCAGACATTTGGAAGCCATTATAAACATCCCCGTCGGATTCTGTTCTCCCCTGTGCGCAGCCTAAAGCAACAGATTCCAAGGAATTTTGGCTGAGTTCCTTGGCAGAGGGAGACCCAGAGGAATGATGGAGAGCACTCACCCCTCCACCCCATTCGCAAATGTTCCTCTTTATTTCAGAGGATTTGGAGCAATGGGCAGTAATCCATAGGCATGCTGGGAAGAGCTCTGATACCTGAAGGTTTGGGGTCTCAGCCCAGACTCAGCCACTTCCTGGTCGAGTCACCTCTCCGAGCCTGTTTCCCCGTCTGTCAAATGGGAAGAGTAAAAAGAGTAAACACACACATCCAACCCTTGTGAGAAATCCACAAGTCAATGTAAAATAAACACCTAACACAGAGTAGATGTTTGCCAAATCCTGTTTCTCTCCTGCTCTATTCTCATATTTGCTTTTTGGTGTAATCCAGAAAGCAGGAAGGTGGATTAGACAAGACGTTGATGCAGAAGTGAAGCCCCTAGCCTGCCAGATGACCTTGACAAAGTTGCCTCCCCACCCCTGTGCCTCAGTTTCCCCAGACCTCTGCCTCTCAATTCCTGATGTTTCCTACATGAGCCGGCCCTGCTTTCCACAGTCACCCACAGCATGACCCCAGGTGAGCATCCTGGTCTTCCTCTCACTCCCGGCACCCAGGACTCCTCTCTGCTCCTCCCTGTCTGTCACCATTAGACCTCATGGCATCAGATGCTGTCTCCCTAACTCTTTTCCATGAAGCCAGCCATATCTTGGCTTGTCTGGACTCCTCTCCCACCAGCCTCCTTTGTCTCTCCTGGTTCACATTTGATACTCTCCTCCTCTTCTAAAGAGGACTGGAGGAAGGGCACTGGATTGATCTGGGCTCCTGGACTCTCTGTTCTGGCCTCCTGAGGGTGGGGGAGATGAAAAGACAGGGCCTGGGCATGTGGGGAAGGTGGACGTCTTTCAACAGAGATCCCTATTGCTTATCTATGACCCATCTTGCTGGCCATTTGGGCCAGCCTGGTTCACTCTAGACTTGTCAGATGGCCTCAATGCAAGCTGCAGGTGGACTAAAGGTATTCCTCAGGAACTATGAGGGGCGTGTGTGTGTGTGTGTGGGTGTGTGTGTGTGCAGGAGGTGGAGTGTGCATGTATGTGTGCTGTGTGTGTACTTGGTACGCATGTAAGTGTGTGATGTGTGTGTGTTCCCTATGAGTTGTGTGGGTGTGCATGCATGTGTGATGTGTGCATATGTTGTGTGTGGAGGGTGTGTGTATTAGGTGTGCATGTATGTGTGATGTGTGTGTATGTGTGCTGTGGTGTGTGTGTGTGCTATGTGGTGCTTGTGTGTGTGCTATGTGGTGTGTGTGTGTGCTATGTGGTATGTGTATGTGTGCTGTGTGGTGTGTGTGTGTGCTATGTGGTGCTGTGTGTGTGCTATGTGGTGTGTGTATATGCTATGTGGTGTGTATATCTGTGCTATGTGGGGTGTGTGTGTGTGCTATGTGGTGTGTGTGTGTGCTATGTGGGGTGTGTGTGTGTGCGCGCTATGTGGTGTGTGTGTGCGCTATGTGGGGTGTGTGTGTATGCTATGTGGTGTGTGTGTATGCTATGTGGTGTGTATATGTGTGCTATGTGGGGTGTGTGTGTGTGCTATGTGGTGTGTATATGTGTGCTATGTGGGGTGTGGGTGTGCTATGTGGGGTGTGTGTGTGCTATGTGGTGTGTATATGTGTGCTATGTGGGGTGTGTGTGTGCTATGTGGGGTGTGTGAGTGTGCTATGTGGTGCTTGTTTGTGTGCCGTGTGTGTGTGTCCATGCCTGTGCGGTTGTCACCCTCTTCTTGGCTAGGTAGATACCCTCATTGCTGTGAGAACTGCGGAAATAGGAAGCCACATGTAAATACCTCCTGGACCCTGATTTCTGCAACTTCCCACCTGGATGCGAGTGTTCATGTCTTTCTTTAGACGTTTTCGGCTGCCATGCTTTGGAGAGTGTGGCGTGACCCTGAGCCCAGAACTTTCTCTTTCCAACTCAGCTCATCCACACACCTGCCCTTAAAGTGAAGCCTGATACCATCTTCTCTTTGCAGAGGATCAGACTGAGCACCAACCCTGAAGCAGGGCGCTAAGGGCACACAGATGCTGAGCACGGGGGCCAAGCCCAGGCGTCCTTTTCAGATACTGACGTGTCTCTGAGAGTTGGCAGGGACTTCTCAGACTCTTGCCCCTGCCTCCCGCTGGCCTTCTGGGCTCCCAGGAACTTCCTCAGTTGTGTTTATATTTTTCTATTTCGTCTTCTCTGCTCCGGGAGTCTGAATTCTGTACCTTGGATGGAATTTTCTATCATTTCTTCCTCTTTCTGTTTTGTTGATCTCTCTTTTCCTCTTCGCTCCTCTGTTTCTGTCTTAGTCTCTGTCTTTCTTGCTCCTTTAGGTACATTTTTCCATTTGTTTACTTTGCTCCCCCTCTCTCTCCCTCCCTTCTTTTTGCCTGGATGTCCTCTACCTGAGTCTCTCTGTGTCTTTCTGTCTTTCTCTGTTTCTGCAGGGTCATCTTCCCTCTCTGCCTCTTTGTCTCCATTTCCCTCTGTTTCTCTCCCAACCCCTCACACCATCCCTCTGTCCTTCTGTGTGTGTCTCCCCCCTCTGCACCTGTGTCTTTGCCTCTCTCACCACCTCCCACCTGCTCCCATCCCTTCACTTCATTCAGCCTGTCCCAGGAAGATGCCACAAGCCCATTCATCCTGGTTGCAGCCAGGACTCAGGAAGCCCCCGAGTCCCCTGATGGGGCTCAGTGGGTCACTTCTCTCCCCACTGCATCATCAGGATTGTTCTAGTGTGGTCCTGTCTCTTTGCTGTCTGTCCTCCAGCCTTTTCTTGTCCCTTGTCCTCCAAGCCCTGTGCCCTGTGAATGCAGCTTCTCCAGATCAAGTCACCTGTCTCATTGAGTCCTGGCTTCCTGATACAGGTCCCAAAGGGACTCAAACTATGAGAGGCAAGGCAGGCGAAGAGACCTGTGTCCTCATTCTTCCTTGCTGGTCCTAAGTTGGTGGCAGGACTGCGTCTACTGGAGCCCATGTCCCTGGCAGATGGTCCTCTCTGGCAGCCAGGCCTCTCTGTGGGTTCCAGTCCAGGCCTGAGGGTACCAGCAGCTCCCCTGCTGTTGCTAACACCGAGGTGCACCATCGCTGTGAGTTCCCTCACCTTCCCTTTTTTTGCTGTTTCTTTCAACCCATGCTGCTGCAATGACCCCTCTTGGGTTATTTCCTGCTGCATCCCACATGTTTCCTGCTTTGACATTGATGGATGCCAATATCCTGCTTCTGCCGAGCTCCAGCGCCATCCTCTCCTCTTCTATTCTCCTCTGCCCGCTCTCCAAACCTCTGCTTACACCTGCTTTTCTGCACTGGGCCCGGATCTTCTCCCCAGCCAGACTGGAGCACCGCAGGAGCAGAGACCATGCCGCGATCTCCCACGCCTCTATCTCCCACGCCTCCAGCCTCGTGCAGAGTCAGCTCTCCAGGATTGTTAAAATATAAATTAACGAGTCAAGGCAGTGGGGGAGAGAGATCATGGCCTGCGTGCCAGTGAGGCGAGTGTGTCTGCAGCTCTGCCTGGGGTGCTTCAGAGGCATCCAACCTGCGCCCTTCGCCTCCCCTGGCAGGCCTTCCCATCAGAGCTCTTGCAACCCCACGGTGGGGGGTCCTCGACAATGGGGCACTGCCATGCTCTGGCCCCCGCCGATTCCACGGCACCTCTTTGCATGCCCCCAGCTCACGGATGGAGGGCTCCCCTGCTCCTGGCTCCTGTTCAAGCTGCCTGGTGAACTAAATTGATTTTTTATCGTTGCTCTGGAGTGAGCTTAATGAATCTGTTAGT
This sequence comes from Ateles fusciceps, assembly GCA_036589455.1. Classification (NCBI taxonomy): domain Eukaryota; kingdom Metazoa; phylum Chordata; class Mammalia; order Primates; family Atelidae; genus Ateles; species Ateles fusciceps. The sequence continues at coordinate 4,556,690 of JAZHEH010000517.1, read as the reverse complement.
GACGGCTGCCTGCCCCCAAACGCCTCTTGGTGCCCGCGCCACCAGAACGCCTCTTCCAGAGGAGGAGGAAGAGGAGGAGGAGGAGGCATTATTTAAGGCTCAGCCTGTGCTCCTGAGAGCAGCTGGGCATCATCAGCTGGGCCATGCCTTGCTCTTCCTGGGATGTTTCTCTTGCTGGGGTGGGACTGTAATATGGGACAGAAAATGGAAAGGCAGTGCTGAAAAAGAACTAAGGAAATCCCAGCTACTCGGGAGGCTGAGGCCGGAGAATCACTTGGACCCAGGAGGCGGAGGTTGCAGTGAGCCGAGATCGTGCCATTGCACTCCAGCCCGGGCAACAAGAGTGAAACTACATCTTAAAAATAAATAAGTAAATAAATTTTTAGAAAGAACGAAGGAGGTTTATCTTAGTGTGTGTGTTTCTAGAGTCCAACAATCCATCTGTCTGTCCGTCTCTCCATCTATTCCTCTATCTATCTGCCCATCTCTCCACCCATTCATCTACCCACACATGCACGCCACCAACCCGTTTGTTCATCCGCTCATCCGTCCGTCTGTCTGTCCACGCATCTGTCAGTGCATCCCATCCTCCAAACATGTGTGTAAGCATCTATCCATCCATGCCTCCATGTCACTATTGTTTCATTAATCTGTCCATTCATTTTATCACATACGCAACTTATTCTGAAATCCAGCATCCTTACTGTGCCCTACGGGGCCCCACATGGCTCCCTCCACCTATCTCTCGTTATTCTTCCACCTCACGCCACTCCAATCACCTTGACATTGCTGCTGCTTTGACATACCTCAGGCCCTTTGCACCTGCTGTCTCCTCTACCAGAAACACCCTTCCTCCTGCAACCCCACAACTTGCTTCCTTCTTTCGCTAGGTCTCTGTTCTCATGTAAATTAGCCACTCCCCTGTCACTCTTTATCCTTTCCCCCACCTTTTAACTTTTTCAGAGAACTCCTCGCACTCTGACTTTATAGCACATTTATTTATCATGTAGTCTAGTCTTCTGCTAGAATTAAGTTCCGTGATGATAAGAGCTTTGCCAGTTTCCTTTGCTGCCACATCCCTGGGCCCTAGGACAGTGCCTGGCATGGAATTGGCACTCAGTGAGGTTGATTTATTGGATGGATTATTTAATTAGCTAATAACATGCTCTGTCACGTCTGTCACCTAGTACAAGGCACAGTCCTTCCCAACACAGGATGCCAGGTCCCTGGAAATGCAGGTTAGGTGGGGGCTGTGGGGGACTAAGAGTTGAACCAAACAGCCACACAGGTGTTTATAAAATTTCCTCTGGGCTAAGAGCCTTGAAGAAGGCTCCACGGGTCTGGAAGCATATTGAAGTAGTTTGAGTTGTGATTTTGTGGCTTGCATCCAAGGTACCCTGTCTGGCCCCATCAACTGCATAGCTGCCAGGTGAAGTCAGACTGGATTTTTCAGTTCTTTGCTGCCCCTGTCAAGGCTTCCAGCCCTGCTCCTAGTGCCTCTCTATGCCCCATGACTTCCTTTGGCATGGAGAGAGGAGACAGAGGAGGCGGGCAATCCTTGCGTCTCTGAGTTGGGCCTGGTCCTGATTCATAGCATAAATATGTTGATTCTCCTACCTTTTCCTGTTCTTCCATTTGGGACCCAGGCCTGAGGTCCCTCCCCCGCCTAGAGGAAATGGTACAAACACAAGCCAGGGGACCTTCATTTGTTTTGTTAAGTGTCTGACTGCATGAAAATATGACCCCAGATGCTCTCAAGGGGAAAAAGAAACAGCACACTTTGGGGGCAACAGGGATGCAGATGGAGCACCTGGGGACCAAAATGAGGTTGAGGGATGGATGGTGGGGAAGGCACCTGAGTATACTGGGGAGGTGACCAGACCTTGGAAGGAACAATTGTGGGTGAGCCCAGGGAGGGTTAATCCTGGCTACAGGCGTTCCCTGAGACACACTTCCCCAAGTTCCTGATGCTCGAAGCTTGAATATAGCCAACCATGGCTGCTGCAGATGACATTTCCCTAAACAGTCACAGCAGTGTATCCAATCCTACCTTATTCAAAGGCTGTACCATATTCCATCAAGAGGTGGAATCTTTTCCCCTTCCTCTTGAACTTGGGAGGGCCTCTAGACTGCTCTGACAAATTTATATTAATAGTGATAGTATGTGACTTCTGAGGCTACGTTGTAAAGACGGAGCTCCCACCTGGACTTCTTTCTCTTGGGATGCTCAGTCTTGGAACCAACTACCATGTTGTGAGGAAGCCCAGACTCCATAAAGAAGCCACATGTAGGTGAATGTGCTGGGCTCTAGTCCCAAGTAAAGCCTTAGCTTATAAACCACTCCGACTATTAGATATGTGAGTACATGAGATTTCAGAGATTCCAGCTTCCAGACTTCAAGAATTCCAGTTGAAACCCTGGAGAAAACGAAGCAGGAACAAACTATCCCCACTGTGGCCTGTCTGAACTCCTAACCCACAGACTCCATGAGCATAATAAATATGTTGTGGTTGCTTTACACCACTGAATTTTGGAGTAAGTTTTTTACACAGCCAGAGTAATTAGGACAACAGCTATATATTATACAGTACTCAGTGCTAGGCACGATTCTAAGCATCTTACAAATATTCATTTGTTTAATCTTCAAAACGTATGTTAGAAGGCCTATTAATATCTCAATTTAATAGCTGAGGAACTGAGGCACAGAGAGAAATAAGTTGCCCAAGTGGAATTTGCACCCAGGAAGTCTGGCTCCAGAATCCACAGCCTTAACAACTGGGAAGCACAGCCCGGGGCAATTTCCATCCCGACGGTAGTGGTGGGACCATAAAATTGGTCATCGGTGTCCCGGCTTCACATTTTCAGATACATGACTTCGAGGTCTTGCTATTGCTTGTGATCAAAATTAGAGGACTTTCCAATCCTACAGGCTGAGACTTCACGGTCGAATTTAAGTTGATAGATTGATAGGTAGATGGATGGATGGATGAATGGATAGATAGATAGATAGATAGATAGATAGATAGATTTGAATAGATGACCAGATAGGGAGACAGGGAGGGAGATAGATAGATTTGGATGGACGGATGGATGGATGGATAATCAATAGACAGAAGGGTAGATAGATTTGAATGGATGGATGGATAATAAACAGACAGAAGGGTAGATAGATTTGAATGGATGGATGGGTGAATGAATGGACAGACAGTAGGTAGATAGATAAATAGATAGATAGATTGTTGTTGGTGTTTCTTTTCTACTTCAGAGTTACAGCCAAATGGTAAACATCTGTGATGTATGCAGGATCTAAGGAAGACAATTTAGAAATCGAGTCCCAGCTCCATTTTTCACCAACTCTTTCAAACATCAGTTTCCTCATCTGTAAAATGGGCATGCCCCTAACCATCTCAGGGAATGTGACAAGGATTGACTGAGAGATAACACTTTAGAGTACTTAGCATGGTGCCAGCACCTCGTCAACACCTGGCTCATCCTTACCCTGTCCTCCTGTCCATGCCCTTAGCTTGTCCTTTCTCAGGCCCCCACTCCCTGCCCCCAGCTGGTCTGCACTCCCAGGAGCTGTCTCAGGCAGCAGGGATCCCCCATCACACACTGCCTGAGAGCCGGGGGTCACAGAAGTGCATCTCTCTCTCCTGCTTGATGCCACGTTCGCTGGCAGCCCCCTGGCACCCAGAACAGCTGCCAGGCCGGCACGCCTCCTTCCTCACAGCTGCTGGGATGTGACCTTGTCTATCAGGAGGACCCGGGGAAGCCTGCTGAGTACGCGCCCAGCTTGGTAGGTGACATAAATATTTTCCAACATGCAGGCAGCAGTCTGATTGGTGCCTTCCCCAGAGTACCAAGCTCCAGGCTTGGGGCTGCAAAGGCAGAAAGAAAGAAAAAAAAATTCCTTTTGCCCATGAAGTCTGGCTCCTTCCTCCTGTGAAGAGTTTAACTCTTCCTGTCCCCATCTCCTTGTATGCTCCGCGTTCTCATTCAAACTGCCGACATTCAGCAGGATATTGGCAAGTGCCTATGGTGACGAGGACAGCTCTGGCCCCTGCCCTCCCGGAACACGCAGAATACCCAAGCAGCACCTCAGACTTGACACATGTTAGAATGACCCAAGGGGATAATGGCATAGCGGTTAGAATTTAAAATGTATTTTTAAAAGAGTCCATCTCTCTTAGAGATGCATACAGCAATATCCAAGGATGAAATGACACAATTTTTAGATTTGCTCTAAAATAAGACAAGAGGCAGTACATTGACGGAGAAGTGATGTAGATGGAACAAGATGGGCCAGGAGTAGACAGCTGTGGGAGTTACCCATGCAGCTCCAAATTGAGTGGGCATCAGAAGCTCCTGGAGGGCTTGTGAAATACAGATTCCTGGAACCTACCCCAGATACTCACATCCAATAGGTCTGGGGTTGGGGGTAGATGCTGCAGGTCTAACGATGCCAGGGGATTCTGCTGTTGCTGCTACTAGACTACCCATGGCTTTACAATGTCCTTTCTACTTTCATGTATTGTTTGAGAATGTCCATGGTAAAAAAAAAAAAAAATGTTTTAAAAATATAAAGAATCCATTTTCAAGAGATGCTGAGGCAGGAGGCCTGGTGTGGGGCTTGGGAATCTGCATTTCAGTTGGCTCCCTGGAGCTTCTGATATAGATGTTCCATGGTGCACACTTTCAGAAATGCAGGGCTAGGGCAAGCAGACAATCCTCTTACCACGTGATACACACCATCCCAATGGCAGCCCCAGAAGGCTTCTTGGAGGAGGTGAGTCCTAAACCGAAGCTGCACGGAAGAGCTGGAGTTAGTTAGGTGATCACGAGGAAGGGGCGGACGCAGAGGGACTAGCACATGCTAAGGCCCAGAGGCAAGAGTCAGCAGAATATCTTTTGGAAGTGGAAAGAATGAGTCAGCTCAAGGGAGTAGGGTGAGAAGGGGAAGGTTTCCAGAGATAGGGCTGGAAAGGTCAGCAGGAGGCAGGTCATGCAGGACCTTGTGGACCGTGCCAAGGAGTTTTGACTTCATCCCAGGGACAGTGGGAATCATGGAGGGTGTTAGGAACGTAATGCGATCATATGCGTGATTTGAAATAATATTTCTGGCTGTGACGTTGATCATAGATGGGAAGGAGTAGAAGCCGGGAGACCTAATGAGGAGTCTTCAGCAGCATCTTGGCCTGAGATGAGTGGGAGAGAGATGTACAGATCCAAGGGCTTTCCAGGATGGAGGATGAACAGTACTCGGAGGCTGGATCCTCAAAGGATTTAAAGGCATGTGTGTAAATGACCCAATCACAGACTGTTACAACAGGGACAAGGAAGGCAGGGTAATCTGGGGAAAATGACTGCAGGTTCTGAAGTGCGTTTCCTGTATTTGTCATTTAAAACCCTCCCACCCTAACCTTGGCCTCACACAAGGTCTAAGGTAGCTCTAGAATAAGACATTGGCTCTAAAAGTTCAACAACTCAGCTTAGTCTTCATCATTTTCATCTGTGTAACCAACAAGAGTCTTGCAACCTCCCAGGACTTCAGGCTTCCTGGCTATAAAATGGGAAGCCACAACTCAGGGTTGACTAAGGCTCAGAACTAGGGGAGTTCATGTATGTGCTCAGAACACATGTCTCCACCCCCCAAGCTCCTGCCTGGATTCAGAATCCACCTTAGACGTCACCTGCTCCTGCCAGCTCAGATGGGAACAACACTGCCCTTGCAATCCTTTCCAATGTTAGGAGTGTCTCTTTTGTGACGCTAACAACCCTAAAATGTTTGGTTTGGTTTGGTTTGGTTTCGTGTCTGTCCTTCCTGCTAGATCCTGAGCTCCTGAGTATCTGCGGTGGCTGGCCTAGAACTTGATGACTCATGATAATGCTCTAAAATTCATTTATTCCCGAATTACTCAGCTGAGCCCCTACTATGTACCAGGTGTTGGGAAATATAGAGGTGAAAAATGACAAATGAATAAATGAATGTAAATTCGCTTTCTATTTGGCAGCCAATGGGATAAGCATTTTTTAAATGGATTATCTCATCTGATCCTTGAAACTCTCAGAAGTAGAGTGTCTAGTTTCCAGTTTTCAGATGAGAAAACAGACTTTAAGAGACTGGGCAGGACAAACTGCCTCAGCCCGGGAGCACTGCTAGGGATGTGAGCCCAGGGAGTCCACATTCAGAGCCCACACTCTTAACCTCTTCACCCGCTGTCTCCTTAGGTAACACTTTCCTGGAAGCTAGCACCGTAAACAGAGCCTGGAGAGTTATGTAATTCTCCCCAGCCCATCAACAGAAGCAAATCAAATCCTTGGGTGAGATAGAGGTGTTCTTGCATCAAAAGTGGAAAAAGTTGCTTAATCTGTAGTTTTATTTCTTGAGCAGATACCCACTGTGGTGTCGGTGTTTTCTTTTTTTTGTTTTTTGTCTTATGGGTTTTTTTTTTCCTTTGAGACAGGGTCTTGCTCTGTTGCCCAGGCTGGAGTGCAGCGGTGCAATCATAGCTTACTGCAGTCTCGAACTTTGGGGCTCAAACAATCTCTCTGCCTCAACCCATGAGTAACTGGGACTATAGGTGAGCTCCACCACACCTGGTTAGGTTTTCTATCTTTTGAAGAGTTAGAAAGCCCAGGCTGGTCTCAAACTCCTGGGCTTAAACAATCTGCCTGCCTTGGTCTCCCAAAGAGCTGGGATTAGAGGCGCGAGTCACCTTGCCTAGCCCCATTGTGTTTTGACCACTGTGGGAAGCAATCCGCTTATGTTAACTTCCTATGGGTAGACAGGGCGGTTCCCATTTAAAGTATGAAATATGCAGCACTCAGTGAGATAGAGAGAGAGCCTTGCTTAATGTCACACAGTAGAGATTTTAGGGGCCAGGGGAGTCTGCCTGACACCCAGGCCCAGCCTGCTCCCCCGCTCCATCCACCAGGGTGCTCCAACACCCCTCACCCTGGGGACGTAAGACACTATAATAAATAACGTGATCAAGTCAGAACACAGGAGGCATCTGATCATGGTGACTTCTGCGTCCAATTTGAGTTAACTTCAAGGGCAAACGTAAAGTAAATAGATACAGACAGAATGCAGCAGACCTACATGATGGGAAAATCCTAGACCTTTGGAGGGCCTAACTGCTATAAGGTAGTCTCAGGATCCCCTGCAGAAGGAAAGCCAGCATATCCCTCATCTTCTGGGCTCCAATGGTGCTGGGCCCATCCCAGCCTCTGAGATGACCAAGGTGGAGTCTGGACTGCAGCTCCCCAGAGGAGCCCTGGCTATGCTGTGATAGCTGAAGGGCCCAGCCCTGCTTATCCTCCCAGGCTGGCGCAGGTAGGGTGGGTGCACTAGATGTCATGTTGCAAATCCTCCCCTAGGAATATTGGGCTTTGAGGGTGGGGGGGAAGTAAGGAAGGAGGTCAACATGGATTCTCACTTTATTCAACAAAATAAATTCCAGATGGATTTTGTAAACTCAGAGTCAAATGTAACGTATAATAAAAAATTTGCAGACAAAAATGGGGAGTTAATGACACCAGGGAGAGGAAGGCATTTCTTAAAAAGAAAAACAAAGAAATGAATCACAAAGAAGGGGAAAATTGGATAGATTTACGTACCTGAAATTAAACTGGGAAAAAAGAACTGGTGTGACTAAAGCCATCATAAATGAAATTAAAATTCAACGGGTGAACTGAGGAAAAATATTTGCAACATTTCTGATAAACAAATGCTTCGTGCCCTCAGTATTTTTTTTTTTACAAAGCTCTTGCATATCTAATAGAAAATGTTAAAACCCTAAGAGAAAAAGAGTCAACAGAAATGGACAGCTCCCAGAAGGAGAAATGCAAATTACTGAATGAACACATGAAAAAAAAATTCACAGAGCCAATTTCACTAGTAGCAAATGGCGGGTTTGGAACACATTTTTAATGAGTCTATTTCATGTTGGCAAGGGGAAGACAAGATAGAGCCCTTGACCATGGCTGGAGGAAGAGTCACTTTTCTGGAAGGCATCCCGTTGCCCATCAAGTACTTTAGAAACTCGCGGTTTCTGACCCAGTGATCCCATGTCCAGGAAGTCACCCTCAGAGAAGATCACAGATACAGAGATTGGAATCACCTTACATATTCACAGGCTGTTACGGATGGTACATAAGATGGAATTCTGTACGGCCATTTAGAAAAGTTGTGAAAGACTAATACTTAAGATGTAATATGGTGAAAATGTACAGAAAACCGTATTTTTTAAGTGACTTTGATATGTGTGTGAGCATGTGTCTGCATGGGGACTATGTCAATTCAGAAATATTAGCAGAAGGATATTCTCCGTAAAATTAACAGTGGTTTGGGGAATTGGGGACCATGTTTCATTTTCTTCCTTCTATTTTAATGTATTTTTACATTTTGTATTATAAACATGTTTTTATAATAACGGAAAAGTTCCGGTCAATTCAGTAAAATTAGAAAACACTCCCTCAATTTGGGGGCATTGGGGTTGGCAGGTGCCTCAGAAGGTGTGTATTGGTAAGCCAACATTTCCCAGCCTCTGCAATCTCTGTGACTGTGGACACTCTGGGGCAAATAATTCCCTGATCTGGGGGTTGTAGGATGTTCAGTAGCACCCCTGGGCAGTAGAGCCACCAGATACCAGTAGCATACCCACCCCCAAATAGCAAACAACCAAAAATATCTCACGAAGTTGCCAAAATGTGTCCTGACAGGGTAGGAAGAGCAAAAATCACCCCCAGTTGAACACCACTGCAGCCAGGAAGAAGGAAGAAGCATTTTTCATCAGTTGTCTCTGGGGGAGACCATTCATCTCTCCATATTTTGTTCACTTATTCATTTAGCAGACATTTTCAGATCCTTGTTCTGGGAGCTGGGAGAACTGAGTTCTAGTTCCGTGTCAGACTCTCACTGCGTGGCCCACAGAAGTAATCTAAAGCTCACCTATTTACTTGCTAAACACTCACTGAACCCTTCCTTGGTCCCTCGCCCTGTGATGGGGGTTGTACATCAAGGGGCCGTGTCGCATGACCTCAGGCTCTGCCCTCAAAGAGGTCACAGCCCAGCAGAGGCGGCCCCTGTACAAACTGGTATGTTTAGATTTAGTGAGATGGGTGTTCACAGAGGGGTATTACAGGGAGATGGAGTGAAAGAGGCAGACACTAACTAACGAGGGTAACACAGATAGCAGTGATTTTTAGTATAGTCATTTGCCTGTGCACCACACTTTACAGGTTACAAAGTGGATCATCAGACAAGAGATGGTATATTCGGTGACATAACTGAGGAGAGTTTAAGAATGGGATACTAATGACAGCGTTGAAGGAAGACAGAAAGAGCAACAGAGATGATGCAGCTCCCTCACGGGGAGCAATAGCAGGGAGCCCTTCCATCCATCCCTAGGCTGAAGAGGGCTGAAGGAGGTGAGTGATGCGGGACCCTGGAGACAGCTGTGACTGCTTTTGTGAGGGACACGGGGTAGAGCAACCTAGCCACAGCTGACCCAGAGCCAGGCAGGGAGGGAACAGAGGAGAGAAATATCCCAACCTCACTCCTCCCCCACCCTCCAATTTCCTGACATCACCTCCCTTTGGCTGAGCCATACTGGCAGCCAAAGAGCAAGGGATGCCAGTGAAATGGCCCACCATCAGCTGCCTGAGTCGAATGGCAGCAGGGTGGGGGAAGAAGAAGGAGGATTGAGAGGGCCACACAGATCCAACACGGAAAGTGGCATCCCTCACCTTCTGATTTCACGCCTGCAACAGTCTAGTAAGGTAGATTTTATTATCCACCTTATTTTATTTATTTAATTATTTATTTATTTATTATTTTTGAGCTAGAGTCTCGCTGTGTTACCCAGGCTGGAGTGGAGTGGTGTGATCTCAGCTCACTGCAACCTCTGACTTCCAGGTTCAAACGATTCTCCTCCCTCAGCCTCCCAAGTAGCTGGGACTACAGATGTCCGCCACCATGCCTAGCTAATTTTTTTGTATTTTTAGTAGAGATGGGGTTTCGCTATGTTGGCCAGGCTGGTCTTGAACTCCCAATCTCGTGATCTGCCTGCCTCAGCCTCCCAAAGTGCTGGGATTACAGGCGTGAGCCATCGTGCCCTGCCTATCCACCTTTTTAAAAGAGGAAGCTGAGGTTCAGGGAGGTATGGTGATTTTCCCAACCTCACACAGAAAAGTTGGAAATGGAGCTGGTATTGAAACCATAGTTTGCTTGAGCCTCTAAGCACCAGGTTTTGTAGTTAGGAGGACCTGGGTTCAAATTCCAGGCCTCACACTCAGTGGCTTTCAGCCTTGGGCAATACCTGTGTGTCTCTAAATGTGCTTGTCTGTAAAATGGAATTAGAGATTCCTTCTCCAATGGGACTGTTGAGGGCTGGATCAGGTGTGTAAAATGTGGGAGCCTTGCTGGGTGGTGAGAGAGCTGACTCAGGCAGGCCACCCCCCGTCTGTTCCCCACCAGGCGGTTATTAACCAGAACATCAGATTCTGCATTATGCATGGGGCAATTTGTCCGCCTCCTCCTCCACCTGCAGAATCGATCTTCACGCTCAGCTGCCTCATTGAGATTCAGGTCTGCAGCTCTGGGACTCCATCCCGGCGTCTGGTCAATAGCTTATATTTTTAATTTGTCAATAATCAGTCCGGACCTTGGCCAGAGCCCTGCGGAGGGCTCAGCAAGATTTCTCCACCAGGGAGCGGGAGGCAGCACCGTGCATGGAGGTGAAAGGACTCTGAGTCAGGCTGGAAAGCCCAGATGAGGATGGGGAACACGTCGGTACCCGCGACAGCCTGCCAGGCAGGCCATGTCTCAGGTGTCAGGAGGCCTAGGGAGTCATGGATACATACATGAGCCTGAAGTCAACAGAACCTGAGTTCCAATCTCAGCTCTGCCACTTTAAGGATAAATGCCATTGGCTGGGCATGGTGGCTCACACCTGTAATCCTAGCATTTTGAGAGACTGAGGCTGGAAGGTCTCTTGAAGACAGGAGCTTGAAACCAGCCTGAGCAACATAGCAAGATCCCCACCTCTACACAAAATAAAAATCAAAAAGAGGCCAGGCATGGTGACACACACCTGTAATCCCAGCTACTTGGAGGCTGAGGTAGGAAGAGCTTGAACCCAGGAGTTTGAGGTTGCAGTGAGCTATGATTCCACCACTGCACTCCAGCCTAGCAGGCAGAGTAAGACCCTGTCTCTCAAAAATAATAGTAATAATAATAGGTAGACTTGACCAACAGACTAAACCACTCAGGGTCCCCCATTTCCCCCATTTGTCCTGTAGTTGCTGTAGTAATAGCACACAATTCACAGGGCTGTAGAACAATCAGGTGAGTTAATTGATACATGTGACGTGCCCTGAACGGTGTCTGGCATGCAGTGAGCACATTACTATATATATCAGCTTTTATTGTGATTGTTTTAAGGAAGTCACACAAGAGAGAAATTGCTAAGTAGACAGTGATTATCAGCATCGTTACAAATTCCCAATGCAGATGGGAAACATGACAGTCACAGCAGGGAAGTGATTGTCCCCATTTTACAGAAGAAGAAACTGAGGCTCAGAGAAGTGAACTCACTTGCCCAAGGTCACACAGCTGGGGTGCAGTGGAGCTGGTGCTGCAAGCCCACGGAGTCTAACTCCAGGCTCTATGCTTCTAGTCACCATGTGAATACAGATTCTGCATTATAAATGTCAAAAACAAACCTTCCTGTCTTCATTCTTGGCGTATTTCAGGGAATAAGTGCATTTCCTTCTTTCTCCCTGACAAGCAGGCACCAAGTGCCACAGGAGGGCAGGGGAGGTGAGGAGAAGAGCAAGAAAATCTGCTTCTCCTCCTGGGTTCTTACCCATCTGTTACTGAAGAAAACCTCAGCTCTTACCTGTCCTGCACTCCTCCCTAAGGAAAAAGCCCAGGGGAGGCCATGGGAGCTGAAACAGAGGAGCTTAAAGAAGGAGGAAGCAGAGCCCTGCACATGGTGAACAGACAACCTACAAAGGGGAGACCATTTTTGCAAACTATGCATCTGACAAAGGTCTAATATCCAGCATCTATAAAGAACATAAACAAATTTACAAGAAAAAAGGAAAAAAACACAAACAACCACGTTAAAAAATTTGGTGAAAGAGATATGCAGACATGTTCTTTTGTTCTTTTCAAAAGAAGACGTGAATGCGACCAAGAGGCATATGAAAAAAGCTCAACATCACTGATGATTAAAGAAATACAAATCAAAACCACAATGAGATACTGCCTCACACCAGTCAGAGTGGCTATTGCTAAAAAGTCAAAAAAATAAGACGCTGGCAAGGACGTGGAGAAAAAGGAATGCTTAGACACTGTTGGTGGGAGTGTAAATTGGTTCAGCCATTGTGGAAAGCTGTGTGGAAATTTCTCAAAGAGCAAAAACATAAATACCATTTGACCAAGCAATCTCATTACTGGGTAGATACATATCTTTATGATATGTCTATCATGAAGACATATACCTGCACGTGCTCACTGCAGCACTGTTCACAATAGGAAAGGCATGGAATCAACCTAAACGCCCATCAATGGTAGACTGGATAAAGAAAACGTGGTATGTACACATCGTGGAGTACTATGCAGGCATAAAAAAGAACAAGATCATATCCTTTGCAGGAACATGGTTGGAGCTGGAGGCCATTATCCTTAGCAAAGTAACACAGGAAGAGAAAGCCAAACACCACATGTTCTCACTTATAAATGGGAGCTAAGTGATGAGGACACATGGAGCGGACAGGAAAAACACACACTGGGACCTACCAAAGGGTGGAGGTTTGGCTGAGGGAGAAGGTCAGGAAAAATAACTAATGGGTACTAGGCTTATTACCTGGGTCATGGAATAGTCATGTACAACAAATGCCCATGACACAAGTTTACCTGTACACCAAACCTGAACTTAAAATCAGTTAAAAAATATATAGTTTGTGTTAAGAGCCAGGACTTGAACACAGGCCATCGAAGGCTAGTCTAGGGTGTTTTGGTCTTTTCATGGCTTCTTGCCTTGACCTTTGCCTCTAATATCACATCTGCTTGATTCTTGATTCTGCTATCACTGTCTGTGCCTACCTGTCTCTTCTTGTGGACTTCACTGTCAGCTCCATGGGACAGGGTCAGCCCCTGCCATTCTTCTACAGCCCTGCCCAGAGAACCCAGTCCGAAGCTGGACTCCCACCCATGAGAAACAGACGTGGTCCAGCAGTGAGCACTGGACTTTCTAAGTCAAAACCTGGCCTCACCACGTCCTAGACATGGAGTCCAAGGTGAGTCCATTCAGCCTCAGTTCACTCACCTGCCACCTGAGAGCCACAGTATGTGCAGAGTTTGGTGGAATTGGAGGATTCTCTGAGACAACCCAAATAAAAGCTCCTGACACTATATTGGTTAAAAAGCAGGCTCACAAGAAACATGCACCTTCTACAGCTTTTCCTCCTGCAGCCTTTGGGACCCAAGAAGCCTTGGAGATTTTCTTCTGTCTTCACCCTTCCATGCTCTGCTGTCTCTAGAGAAACCACCTCCTGAGTCTACATCTATTGAAATATATTTTTTCAACAGAGAACTCCCCCAGACATCAGTTGAATCCCCCATACATAGAATTCGGATGCTGTTAAATGGCCCCAGAGAATCACGGAGGCTCCTGGGACTCGTTGTGAAGTGTGGATCACAGCAGGATGTCAGAAAGCCCCAGAAATCAGTGCATCTGGAGCCTCAGCAGCCACCAAGTCTCACCCCCCTTCCCATTGAACACAGGGGAAACTGAGGCTTGGGGGAGGGGAAGTGGCTTGTTCAAAGACGCAGAGCCACCAGCTGGTGCAGAGCTGGGATTCTGTTCTCTGTGAGTCACAGTATTCACCTTCTCATGAAGATGCTGGGAGCAGCGGGTGGGCAGGAGCAAACCCATCCTCAGGGCTTCAGACGACTCCAAGAGAAACAGGCTGTCTCTCAAATCTCCTAATGCAATCATCTTCACGGACTTTATTGAATGTTGAGTGAGGAAAGGTGAGTTCCGGTCTATGCTTTGCTCTTAGCTTTCTGGATGAAGTCAGACAAGTCATGTATCATCCCTACCTCTTAGATACTCCATCTACCATGGGTCGTAACTATTCCCTGAAGTAATAAACAGAACAGCTCCATCATCACCAACATCATTATCATCTCCTCCCCCTCCTCCTCCTCTTCCTCCCCCTCCTCCTCCTCCTCCTCCAACTCCTCCTCTTTTCCCCTGCTCTTCCTTTTCCTTCTTTCTTTTTCTTCTCCCTCTCCTCCTCCACCTTCTTCTCCCTCCCCCTCCTCAGTTCACGTTTATTAAGTATTTTTTACCATACTCAAGACACACTTCAAAAACGTTTATAGGAAACTTAGGAGGAAGGTATCATTACCCTATTTTCCAGATGATAAAACATAAGACTGGAAATATTATGTGCTTGTATTGATTGGGTCACCACAAGATCCCTAGAGAAGCAAGCAGCATTTGGACCAGGGGGCCATTCAGAGAGCAGAGCCAACACCCTTCATTCTGCCTTGATCCTCCTCCGATGTGGAAGAGATTTGCCACTGACAAAACCCTGCAAACCTTGGCAGTGATTCTTTTCACTGATGCCCTTTCTGGTTGTACAGTCCAGAGAAGTCATGTTTGAACCTAAGCATGACACATTGGCTGGCACCCTGGAGGGCAAGCTCTAATCCTTCCTGCCTCCCCCTCAGCTGGGGCTGAAGACAGCAGGTGGGTTTGCTGAGCGGCACTCAGATGTGAAATGGGTCACAGAACAAATGATGAAGGAGAATTTAACATGTTTGGGTTCCTCTCTGGCTGGAGTGTAGCCACGCGGGAAATGAATTGAGCCTACAGATTTCCCATGGGGCTGGGGGTGACAGGGAAGCCCTCAGGCAGGGAGGTAGGGGAGCTGCTGCTCAACTTTTGTACTAGCCCCATGTCCCTCCAGATTTTCTACCTATTGAAGGTTCTGTCCTACCTGCTGTGTGGCACGGGCAGGTCACCTCCCTCTCTGGGCTCCAATTTCTCTCAGTAAAACAAGTACTTTGGAGATAAGAAAGAACAGTGCTAGCTTCCTTGAGTTTCCCGTAGGCGAAGCCTTTATGCTGACTAGCACTCTTCATACTATCTGTCATTAGAATTACTCAGTGTGTTTCTTAAAAATACCAATATCAGGCTCTGTCCCAAATCAACTGCATAAAAATATCTGAAGATTTGAACCCAGGCATCAAACCTCTTTAAAACTCCACAGATGCATCTAGCTGGTAGTTACTCCAGATTATCTCTGGAGCAAGGTTTCTGGGTGGCAGATGTAAATAGACCCATTTGATTGCTAAGGAACTGAGGCTGAGATAGGAGAATAACCTATTCAAGGTCACAGGGGGTGGCAGGGTCAACGTGAAGACTCGGCGTGGGCTCTGTCCAATGTGCTGAAACAGGAGGGAGACAGCTCAGCAGATGTCTCTTGAACTCTGACTGGAGGCTGGTGCACACATGTCCCTGACTCCACGCTCTCACCCACACACTCAGATTATTTCCCCACAAAAGATGTTTTTCTCTTGTTTCCTTTCTATCTTTTCCTCTTGTCATGATTATATTCCTCTTCCACATTGCTCTTTTTATAGATTCCCTCCCCCTCCCTCCTCCCCACCCTCCCTTCTTCTTTCCTTCCTTCCTCACTCCCCTCTCTCCTTTTTTCCTTCCTTCCTTCTTCTTTCCTTCCTCACTCCCTCTCTCCCCTCTTCCTTTCTTTCTTGGTTTATTTCTGTCTTTATCTCTCTTCCCACCCCTTGTCTCTGCCTCTCTCCATTTATCTCAGTCTCCATCTATCTCTCGCCTCTTTCTATCTCTTCCTCTACCTCTCTCTTTATCTCCATCTGTCTTCCCAGCTGCCGCCTCATAACTCTTGACTGATGTCTCTTCCTCACCCAGCACCTCTGCCTCTGGCTTTCTTGCTGAGGGCAAACACCAACCTCCAGTCTAAGTTCTCCTTCCCTTTCCTCTTCCAGACCTCAGGAGAAGCCCGGTTTCTCCCTATGACTGCAGACAGGGATTTAGAACCAAAGATGTACCTTCCTTTTAATCTCTCATTGTAGAGAGACCCTAAATCCTCAGAGACTGGGGAAGATGGCTTACATAATTCAGCCTGGCAATGGCTCCACAGCCACACTCCCTACCCCAGATGGGGGACACACTCCTTTAATCCAAAAACTTGATGCTGAGCACCTACTGTGTGCTAGATTCTGGGATCACAACAGTAATGAAGGTAGCCCTATCTCTTCTTTCATCTTCCTGGTGGATGAAGAGAAAACAAGACAAGAATATAGGAACTCACTTAGATTCTGTGTTTTGAAGATGATAAACAAGGTGTTGGGATAAAGGGTGACTCAGGGTGGGATGAGGCTGCTTTAGACTGAAAGATCAAGGAAGGTGTCTCTGAGAAGCTTACATTTAAACTAAGATTTGAAGATGGGAAGGAATCGGCCATGCAAAGGGCCAGTGGAAGAGGATTTCAAGCATACGGTACAGCAAGTGCAAAGCCCCTGTGGCTGGGAAGAGCTTGATAGAGTCAAATAACAGAACGAAGGCTGGGTAGCTGGAATGGGGAGGGCAAGGGAGAGTGAAGCAGGAGACAAGGGTGGGGGATAGCAGGGCCAGACCCTGAACACCCTTGAGGGCTGCAGAACAGAGCATGCCTTTGATCTTTATTGTGGTGGGATTGGGGCTGAGGCATGCCTGTCATCTCATTTGCATGGGCATTTGTCCCTCAGGGTAGTGAGGTAAGGAAAAGTGGACACATGGGCAGAGATCTCTTCACAGATGTGGCTTGGATTTAGAGGTTCAGTAAAAGGTGGGATCCTCCCCCTTCTTATGCTTGCCCCACCCCTCCAGGGCTTCAGTGATTCTAACTCATCTAACCCCCTTCACAGAACCCAGACTCTAAGGCTTTGCTTAGGGAATCATGGTATATGGCTGTCATCATTATCATTATCATATCCTCACCATCCTCATCATCATTATTTTGGAGTGGCTGTAATTAACATAGGAATGAAAGCAAGGCATGGACCAAAGTATCCCTAATGGTCTTGTTCAAGATTTTTTTCAGAGAAGACAGAACAAGTGAATTAATTCCGTAAGCACTTAAAGAATGCCTACAGTATGAAACACAGGGAAACAGACCCCTGGAGAGGCTACTATGTATAGTCATATCAAGAACCACTAATGTTTATTGGGTCTTTGCTAATGACTAAGGGCTTTACGAGGATCGTCTTCTTAAATCCCTACAATAATCCTATGAGGCACATACTATGAGTTTTTCTACTTTTCAAATAAGAAAATTGAGGCACAGGGAGTTAAAGCAATCAATTTAGCAATTAAAATCTTTCTATTACATCCCCAGCCTTGAGACAATTGTTAGCTGTCCTGCTCCTTCCTCCCAGTCCCCTAAAATTCTGTGTTAATAGGTTCATGTGTTACCAAAAAAAACTCAGAGACCAGAGTTTGTCCACGTGGGTTCCAATTCTAGCACCTATAATCTATTAAATACTTGGCTTCTCTACATTTGCTTCTTTATGTGTAAAAAAAGAAAGAAAGAAAGAAAGAAAGAAAAAAAGAAGAAGAAGATAATTGCTCAACAAATAGTGACTAGTGTGGTTGTAACAGTAGTTTTAGAATTCATATTCATGTTAGCAGGGCCTTTTTATGGGTAACTTCTTAAACCCAAGGAATGGCCTCATGGTGGAATTTCTGGCATGTTGCCAAGAAGAGGAGCTGGTGCATTTTTGAGTGAAAGACTGGGAGTGGAGGCCAACGCAGGGATAGTTTTCAACAGGGACAACCTGTCCCTCTGACCCAAGATAAGGACCTGCCCTTCTCAGCAGGGAGACCCAAAGAGACACCCCTCATCTCACCCTAGGACTGCCCATCCTCCTTTAAAAGCCCCCTCCTTCAGTGCTATAAGCTGTTTCACTTCTCGAACGCATGACTAACAAGAGCTTCATTGAAGGCAGTATTCAATCGCGCTGCAGAATTAAAGGAATGGACTATTGCACCGTATATCACCCCAGCTGCTCGTACAAACGGGAGATCAATAGTCCAGCAATAGACATTTCATAATTAAAAGAAGAAGAAGAAGAAGAAAGGCAAGGACCTGGCAGATGGTCCTGCATTTTCCTGTGCTTTCAGTTCCCAGAGCTTTGGGGGGATTTGCCAGAACAATAAGTCCTGGTTGGAGCTATCCCAAAAGGCTGGCTGGGAAGGGACTTCGGTAAAGTCACGTGGTCCATGCCCCTGCCTGGAGGCTGGTAGGGGAACAAATGCTGCCATTTTTAGACTCGCTGAAGTTCCTTTTGAGACCTCTCTGATGCCCTTCTGTGTAATCCAAAGCTGGCTGGAATGGACGCCCATTCCTAGTCTCTTCCCAGAAGCCAAGTCTTTTAAGTTAAGCACCCAGAGTTCCCGCTGGGAAAATCCCCACCTCAGGGTCTTCTGGTTCAGCGTGGAAAGAATGTGATCTCCACAATCCGGAGGCAGCCACATGGATGCATCTGGCCAAGAAGAGCATCCCATCCATTCTCACTGATTGGCTTATCAATGCACACGTGACCCAAGTCAGGCCAACTGGGGCTGATTCTGGGACTTGGGCTGGGGCTTCTCCTCTCTAAGCAGGGGTTACCAGGCTTGGAGGACTGGAGCCTGAAGCTGCTGGGGGCCATCGTGTCATCGTGAGGATAAGATGAGGCCCACTCACCAGGAAACAAAACCCAGATAGAGAGGTGGAAAGAGACTGACCAAGTCCTAAGGAAATTGTTAGAGTCATTCAGCCAGTCGTGAATCCAAGTCAGACTTTATGTATGAGAACCCATAAATTTTCCTATTGCCTAAAGTGTATTGAATGAGGTTTCCATTAGGGTTTTTAGGTCCACCCATCTAACGAATGAGTTAATATAGAGAAAGTGCATAAACATTGAAGTTAGATCCAAAGTCCAACTCCTGCCTGAGCTATCTACCAGCTGCGTGATCTTGGGAAAATTGCCTAAGGTTTTTGAAACTCAGTTTCCTCACCTGTAAAATAGATATGGTGCCGCCCCTCAAAGAGTTGCTGTGAGGATGAAATTAGACTGTCTAGTTAAATGGAAACCATTATTCTCAGCAAACAAACACAAGAACAGAAAAACAAACACTGCATGTTCTCACTCCTAAGTGGGTGTTCAACAATGAGAACACACAGACACAGGGAGGGGAATGTCACACACTGGGGCCCCGTCGCGGGGTCGGGGGCTAGGGGAGGAATGGCGGAAGGTGGGGGAAATTGGGGAGGGATAGCATTAGGAGAAATACCTAATGTAGATGACGGGGCAATGGATGCAGCAAACCATCGCAATGGCACATGTATACCTATGTAACAAACCCGCACTATCTGCACATGTACCCCAGAACTTAAAGTATAATAAATACATTTTTTTAAAAAGACGCATGAAATACAGTCAGTCCTTCCTCTTACCTTGGAGACTGACTCTGCTATGAGAAAGAATAAAACTATCATCACAAAGATTCTGCCGCCACCATTGCCATCATTTGCAGGCGCTAACTGGATCTGCTAGAATGCATCCTCCTGTGGAAAAGACGTGAGGCAGCACCGCCTGGACCAAGAGCTGAAAAACCAAAGGAAATCTTAATTGAGGTAACAGGTTTTGTTCACGTACAGAATTAGCAGAAAGGAATCATGATGATTTGAAAATAAAATATCATTTATTGTACATCAAAATGGAACCCCTCCCCTATTTTTCATATTATCTTATTCTAATGTTCACAATTCTATGAGAAAAACAGA
This sequence comes from Ateles fusciceps, assembly GCA_036589455.1. Lineage (NCBI taxonomy): Eukaryota > Metazoa > Chordata > Mammalia > Primates > Atelidae > Ateles > Ateles fusciceps. Next base: position 4,536,818 of record JAZHEH010000517.1, on the reverse strand, counting down.
GGCTCAGAGAGGTGCAGGAACTGGACTAAAGTCACACAACCGGCCAGCCTGAGTCCAGAGTCAGTGCCTTTAACCACTGGATTGTGCCAATTCCCACTAATAATTCCTGGTCTTGGAGTCTGACTGTGCATCAGGCACTCAGGAAGGCTCTGTCTGTGCGTGTCTTCCCATCAAATCCTCTTATCACCCTTTGAGAAAGTTTGGTTCCCATTGTACAAAGGAGAAGCAGCCATCCTAGGCACTAAGCGTGCTTAAAAAGGGAAACCAGGATCTTCTGACTCTATTATAAACTGCACATTTATGTTACATATATAAAATATGTAACCACAATTTTTTAAATGGTGAAAAATAAATATTTTTGGAGTTTTTTGTTTTTTGATTTTTTGAGTCGGAGTCTCATTCTGTCACCCAGGCTGGAGTGCAGTGGTGTGATCTCGGCTCACTGCAATCTCTGCCTCCTGGATTCCGGTGATCTCCTGCCTCAGCTTCCTGAGTAGCTGGGATGACAGGCATCTGCCGCCACGCCTGGCTAGTTTGTTTTTTTTTTTATAGTAGAGACGGCGTTGCACCATGTTGGCCAGGCTGGTCTCGAACTCCTGACCTCAAGTGATCCACCTCCCTCGGCCTCCCAAAGTGCTGGGATTACAGGCATGAGCCACTGCACCCGGCCAAAAGTAAATGTTTTCAAAGAGCATGTTTACTGTAAAAAGTTATCCAAATATATGAGCAACTAAAACAAGAAGCCAAACCACCACAAAGTAAAACAAACCAAAAATCTCCGGAGTAAAACCTCTCCATGGTCCATCCCCTCATCTCTTTCAGCCTAAACCCTACACCTCTCCCTGATGCTCCCAGCCCTGGGCGCCTTAATCTTGCCCCGGCTCCCCCATTCTCTCTGCTGGCAGTGCTTTTTCTTTCCACCTTCACCAATGAGGTCCTACTTGGTCTTCAAGCTCGTCCCTCATCCTGCACAACAAAGTGTCTCTCATCGGGCCATGATGAGTCTCCCAAGGAAACTGTGCCTTGGGAATCTGTGTGTCCAGCACCCAACTCATTTGTGAGCTCATCGTGATCCCAGCCTGGCCCAGAGGAGCGAGGCAGTGCACAGGGTGAACGTCCAAGGGTGTGATCTATGGGAAACCGATGACTCGGGGTCCATGACAAGGCTCAGTCCCCAACCTTGAGTCTTTTCATTGGTCATCTTCCCCGTCCCCTGTGAATTCATGTAGGATGTGAGTTGAGAGGATAGAAGTGACATTTCTCATACATCCCGTGTTCCAGGTTCTATGATGGGGTTGCCTGTAGATATGTTTCTCTTGAATCTTTCGTTTTGCATTTTTTGTTCCATTTTACATGAAAGAAAACTGAGGTCATGGGAGAGGGAAACTGACCCAGCCAGCGTTACTGGCTTCTTATTGAGGGGCATAAGGTACAAACGTAGAAGGCACAGAGGCACGAAGCAGCTGCCTCGCCCTGTGCCCTATCACACCCTGCAGCGTTTAGACCCAGTACTGTGGCAGAGTTATTCCGTCTGATCTATAGTGTGTCCTTCAGGCTACACCAATAAACAAGGGCTGGCCACTGGCAAATTGACCCATGTACGACTCTTTGTTCACCGTGGAAAGGGATGCTCATTTGTGAGCTTAGGAAGATGGTGAGCTGTCCCGAGCGCTGTCACCCTGTGACAATATTGACAGAGCCTGTGCCCCCCACCTCGTAAAACCCCAGTGTACACACGTGGGGAAAGCAAGCCCATCCTCTCTCACTGAGAGAAGAAGTGTAAGGAATTAAGGCGACTCTGATTAAACAAACAGATGTTTTTAGTTGGCAATAGAAGTGTCAACATGATCCTAATTAATGAATGTGTTAATGGCTGTTCTCTGTTTGAAGACAATAGTCACCACCTTCTAGATGCATCTGCAATGACTTTAGGGCACACGCCTAACTCGTGCATACACGGCGCCTGCATGAAGCATGAGGGGTGGCAGGGTGCAAGCCCATATGCCCTTAGACATCCAAGGAGCATGCCCTGCACTTATAAAAGGGACCCACAATGGCATGAGTCACACACAAGGAGTGTGCCCTGAGCCTTCAGGGAATAGATGGAACACTCAGGGCATACAGAGTGCTGGGATGCACGTGGTTACACATTCCCAACACACACACAACACACACACAGCACTCTACAATACAATACAACTAACAATACTTACACCATCCACATCACCCCCACAAAAACACACAACGCACACAGAGCACCCATATCACCCATGCGACACCCAAACAAAACACACATGCAATGCTCACACGATATCCCCACACCACGCACACAAAATCCATGCAATGACCTGCCTACAACAAACACAGTACACACAGCACAACACAAAATACACACGATGAACACACAACACACATATACAACACACGCTCAATACATAGCACACATACTCAACTTGCAGGTATCATATACCTAGTACACCATAAAACACAAACATACTACATGTAAATCCAGTGTATGGTTCACGGTTCCCAGGGGACTAGCCTGGCACACTTAGCACACACTCACATATTTAATGTCAGTAGTAATAATATTTGCTATGTATTTCCACCACGTAACAAGCTCTACACTAAACTATAAAAATACAGGAATGAAGATGGTAGCGTCTCTTCCCTCAAGGGTGTCACAGGCCTACAGAGAACCCAAGTCCCTTCCCGTCAGATGCATTAAGAGAGCTCCTCAACATCATCAATACACTTATATGTACACATATTCTCAAGTGTTTAAAGAAGATAGGGCATGGAAAAAAGTTCACTATGAAGAGAAAGTTTCCAGCAATACTAAAGAGTTGTGCTGTTACCACTCAATGATCTTTTTCATGAAAACGTCAGGTAGAAAAAAAATCTCATATTTCATATGTCAGGTAGAAAAAAATCTCATATTTCATTGTATTTATTCTGTGAATGTATTTTCATTTACCTCAAAAACTCTGGGAAGTATGTAATTAAACAGGTTTCCCTTTTTACCCTGGCTACTAGGAAGCTCAGAGCTATATTTTTGGTCCACACATAGTGAGGGTGTTGATTTGAATCAAATACATTTCTGCATGTTATTTCTGGCCCTGTTTTATGTTCCTACATGGATTTTTCTAATTTTGTTTCATTCGTTTTAAAAATATATGTTTGTAAATGACTTCAATTTCTTTCTGGAACATTACAGGGACAGGAAGAAAGATTTTAGGTAGATAGATGTATTAGGGCAGTTTTGCTGCCATAACAATCTCCAGTTTTCAATGTCTCAACACAACCAAGGTTTATTTCTTGTTCATGGCACAGCCCAATCTGGGTTGGTAGGAGGCGAGGCATTGCTCCATATAACCATTCAGGGGCTCAGGGTTCCTTGAGCCTCTGGTTTCAGTAACCTTTAGGGTCTCAGGTTCCTCTGAAGGGATCCTCAAAGAGCGGGTGTATAGCATTGCTCAAGAGGCACGGAAGTGGCTGACGTCACTTCCACCTTCATTCCATTGGCCAGAACTCAGTCACGTGGCCACATCACACTGCAAAGGAGGCTGAAAAATGTAGTCTTCCTGTGTGTCCAAGAGGAAAAGGCAAGAGGCCGGGTGAACCCATAGCATCATCTCCACCAAGACGGCCAGCGCAAGTGCGGTAGGTTTACAGTGAAATAATCCGTAATTCAACCACTACTTATGGAGATCCTTCTCAATTCAAGGCTTTGTGCTAGGCACTTTGGAATAGGGCTATCAAGGTAAAATGGACACCGTTCCGGGACCCCTTCACTTTGCGCCTGGAAAGTCTACTGATTAAACCAAAATGTGAACGGAAGACATCCTTGAGATATAAAGTTGTGCATAATTTTCATTTTCCTTACGCTTTCTTACTGTTCCAAACATTCTTCAGTGAATAGGTACTACATTTCTAATTGAAGGTGACACATATCCTTAAGTGGACACAGAGCATAGATGTGTAGCTCATGAACAAATCTCATTCAAGTCTAGAAATAGAATGTTGCCAGCACCCAAGACCCTTCCCTGGGCCTCTCTCAATCCCAGCTTCCTCAGTCCTTTCTGGAGGTAAAAACTAGCCTGACTTCCAAGACCAGAGTTTGGCATCATCAGTTTTGTTTTCTGTCATGTCTTGTCCTGTGTGTGCTGGCAGGAGGTGGGGGCCTTGTTTCACACAGTCATTCAGAGACCCAGGGTTTCTCCCATCTAGTGGCATTTAAAGGCAAGGGAAAGAAAAAAACGGTGAGATCCTGTTCTCAAGGTGTAGCTAAATCTTTATCGTGCCACACAGTAAGACATCAGGACTGAAAGACACTGGAAGTCAAGGCCATGTCCAGAGGAGGGGGAGGTGATTTCCCATGGGCAAAAAATGGGGGGGACATCAAGTAGGAACCAGTCTCTGAGCTGGGCATGAAGGACAAGCTGACTCTGGGTGTGCAGAGAGAGTGCAAGGCAGATGCGCAGATGGACCCATCTGGACCAATCAACAGAGGTGAGGAATGTGGGGAGTTTGGGGAGACCAGAAGGGGGATCCTTCTGGCCAAAGGCTGGGATGCAAGATAGCTGTGGTGAGCATTACTGATGGAAAGAAAGGCAGGGTTCCACCTGAAAGAACCTTGAGCATCACACACACACACACACACACACACACACACACACAATCTCTTTATTTCACAACATTTTAATTATCAAAGTTTATTGGGCACTGACAATGGTGCAAGTTGCTTCCTTTGCAATGACCTTATCAGTTTCCATAGCGACATTGTGGGTCTCGGTGCAACCGTGATCCACATTTCACAAGAGTGGACACAGGCTCAGGGAGCTCAAAGGACTTACACAAGTTCACCTAGACAGAAATGACATGATCAGAGGTTGAAATGATGCATTTTCTCAGCTGCTACCTCCTGGGGCCACTGAAACGAGGACTGTCCACTGTGTCATGGCCAGCGGCTGGGATGGATGGGATGATCGAGGGAGCAGCCTACGACATGAACTGCCGGCACAAGTCTCAGGGTCAACCACAGCTCCGTAGCTCAACCCCCAGCCCTGCATAACGCACTTAAACTTGAAGCCTCATTTTTCTCACCTGTAAAATGGAGCTAGTAATGCTTCTGTTCCAGGGTTATTGAAAGAGCAACGGAAGATGCCATCCCCGCCGTGTACCCTGTACTGAGCATGGAGCAAGGGCCGTATAAACAGCAGCTGTGGTGATGGTGGTTGTTGCTGTTGTTGTTTTTAAAGGGCTGGAGGAGTCAGGAAACAGGCTGCGATACCAGTCAGGAGACAAGTAATTTGGGAACGCTGTAGCAGAGGCCGCGGAAAGGGACAGCTGTGAGGGAGATTAAGGAAATTCACGCGGAATATATGTACGTCTGCTACGTATGGCACATTTGGCAGAGACAGAATCGGGATGGATACGCGCCTCCCCAGAAAGATGTGAACGGCATTTGGCATCCCTCGTTGTTCAAGCCAGGAGCAGTCCTGTGTCTGCGTGTGTCTGTGTGTTAAATGCAAATGTGGGTGCGTGGCGATGTAAATTGCACAAAGCTTGGGAGACTCGGTGGCAGATAGAGAACAAAGAGAGAGACAGGCTTCCCTGCTGAAGAAGCCAGGTCCTCCCGGTCAGGAGGGCTGGAGGTTGGATCTGAGTCCTCTCCCCGACTTTGGGCCAACAACTGGCACTTGGCCTCAGTGGCCTTGTCTATAAACTGGAGCTGAGGCCCCTTATCTCTCTTGACTCTGGGGCCAGACCAGGTCCATTTTTGAGGTCCCTGTGGCTCCAAACTCTATTGTCTTAGGCCACTGAGAGGAGAGAGAATGTTCGGATAGGAGAGGAAGAACAACCTGAAGTTCTCAGAAGGAACCTTCACTGCTTTAAGTCCAAGGGAGGTGAGAGAGAAGGGTAGACATTGGCAGGAGATAGTCAATTTCTCAAGGAGCCCAAGAAAGAGATAGAATGAACTCCAAAAAATGAGGAACTGGGAAACGTCCCTGAGTGGACCCTTCCTCCTAAGCCATGAACAGCAGCCACTGACTGTCACCATGCCCCCCACCCTGAGGTCTCCTTCCCAAGTCCCCTTTCTCCCCAAGGACCTCACCTACTTTATTGGCTACTTACCATCTTAACAATCAGCTGAGGTCAACTGGAGAGGACATACCTCCCCAAGACCCTCTCCTCTAGAGAACAAGCCATGTTTCAAGCTCCTTAAGGGTTTCAAAATAAAGGACAGCATCAAAACTCAAGAAACTGAACTCGGAGCAAAACGATAAGCCAAAAAAATCCTGGACTTCAGCGTCAACCTGGCTTGGGTGGCTAGTTGTGGTTTCCGCTCGTGTGGGTCACATGTACTTGGACAGGAAACTTCATCTCCTGGAGCCTCAATTTCTCCACCTGTGAAATAGAACCGACAGCAGAATCTACCTCTCAGGGTGGACGAGAGGACGCGCAGTAACAGCTGGGGTAAGTGCCTGCCTCTGCATCTGGCATGGAGCAAGAGTCATTTCACTGTCATTTGCTGCTCCCCGTTTTTGGAAGTGGGGGAACAGCCTTCCTTGGCCACGTCCCTGTGCTTACAGAGTCTTTTCTATAGCCAAGCACACCCAAACGTCTATTCCCCAAAACATTTGTCTCCCTCCACCTTTCCACTTATGTATTGATTTAGGAGAAGAACAAAATAAAACGTGGGAAGCTGGAAGCTGTGACACTATTTTTTTCCCTGGTACACACTGATTATGTGTAAACAGCAAATTGCGAATTATTTCCTCTTTATCTGTCAACTCCTCAAACCACCTCGGGGTTCCTCAGAATGAATAATTGGCTCTGGGACACTGCCTGACGATTGGCTTTGCTGCGATGTTTATCGCCAGGGGATTCTTCTTCCAGCTCTAATGTTTTCCGAGACACAGAGGGTGTGGGGCAGGGGAGATGGGGAAGGGAAGGTCAGATCTACACAACCTGGAGGTCTTTTGCTCCCTCTGGGGGGTCTCGTTTAAGGAGGAAGGTGGCGGGGGAAGAATGTAATCACGTGATCCAAAAACAGACTAATTGAAAAGGCCCAGCTGGATCGATTGTCTAGGGCGTCATTTCCAGTCTCGAAATCTCTCTTGATTCCCATTACTCAGGGCAGAGGATACTGCCTTCTAGGAACCCCCCAAACTTTGCATCTCCAGATTTCATCCTTAGAACCTTGTGAAACTCCACAGTCTTTTGGGAGACAGGAGTGTGGGTGGATATAGCTACAAAGTCCTATCTCATCTAGCCTTGGAGGTTTGCAACCTTGAGTTCAAATTACTGTCTGTCCCAGAAAGAGGTGCAGGATGCTGGTCAAGAAATCCACTTCCTCTGTGCCTCTTTTTCCTCATCTTTAAAACGGATATAGTAACAAAGCTGGCCCGGAGGCTGTGGGAGCATGAGATCCTATATGCAGACAGGACTGCAGCTTGCACCGTATGCCTTTGTGAGAATTAGGAAAAGCCAGCCCCTACTGGCAGAGCAATTAGAGAATGGCTTTCTCATACTCCAGGTGGGCACTGCCTTATGCCATGGTCTGCTTAGCAGCCCAAAGACTGGGTTCAGCTCTCATTTGCCTCTTTGGTTGGGAGCTCCTCTGCAGTACACATCCTGCACAACTGTATCTGGCAGTCCTGCATGGAAAGCACTCAGCCTGGGCCAGCCTCAAACACTCCGATCCGGCAGCAGCTGTGATCACGCCATCATGTATTATCATCTGAATGATTTGGGCTTTTAAAGACCATGAGGATCTTTAGCGTAAGGTGAACCCATATCTGAATCTTATTTTCATCTGTCCTGACCCTGCGTCTTTGAAGTGGTTCATCCAGCCCAACCTCAACTTCCTCTTCTGTAAACACAGAAAACAATAATCCCCACCTACTGGAGCAGTTTCGATTCGGTAATAGGCATCTAACACCCCAGCGGTTCAGTGCCAATTGCATGCTACGTGCTCACGATTTGTTTCTCTCACAGAAAAGAAAAAGAGACCTCTCCGCCATCGCCTTTTCCCTTTAGTAGAAGAATCCATGGTCAATGTGTTAGGGAAATGAAAAAACATATATCAAGCCATTTCAGGGAAGATGCTTGGCATTCTGAGACAGAACCTGTTTGCAGGCAATAGCATCGAGTTTGGAATTGGAAAGCTGGGGCCTAGTCCTTGAGTCCCCTCCACCCCCTAACTCACTTTGTGACTTTGAATAAGTCTCACAGACTCTCTGAGACTGGGCTACCCTTTCTGTGAAACCAAGAGTAGAGGAGATGAGGGTTGTTGCTTATTTTTTGTGCAGCAGCAAAGCCTTTAATTCCAAACAAGCTTCCTGTGTAACCACGATCTACAAAGCAGGTAAGAGCAGAGATGCTCTGGTGGAAGCAGGGTTCGGGGAGGGGTTGCAGCGCCCTCCGTCTTCCTTCTCACCCTGCAGCACTCTCTGATGCTATTTTGAGGGACCCTGGGGCTCTGGGAACACAATGTGACAGCCATTGGACTCAGGTCCTCTCCTCCTTAAATATTCCAAGACTCTGTGCTTTTACATCTACTGCCTTCCCACTCAATTCCTCCTGACCTGGTGTGTGTGTGTGTGTGTGTGTGTGTGTGTGTGTGTGTGTGCCACAAACAAATGCTCAGAAAGGAAGCAAAGAGAAGCTCTACCAGCCATTAAGGAGAAATTACAAATGCATTTTTCTCTGCCTCTGGCACATTAATAAAGAGATTACAAAACTGGAAGTGAGTTGAAGCAGACAGCATCACAGCCATCGGGGGAGGGGTGAGGAGCTGCTTCCTGTACAGTCATCTGATTTCATGGCCGTTCCCATGCTGAGAGAATCTGTCTGCAGCGGCTGCTGGGAGGATGTGGAGCTCATGCATTAAACATCAGGGGGGACCCTCTCAACATACACCATGGGGCGGGAGGAGGATGGGGAGGAGGAAGTTCTGTGCATCAGGACAGGCTAAGGGGACACTTCTGACATGCCCCAGTGCACCAGTATCATGGGCTGAGATCTGGAGATTGTTTAATAAGGGCTTGGGGAAAATCACTGAAAACTGCAGAGTTGGGGATAAAAGTGAGTGTAATATGCAGAAAGTGCAAAGATATTCTAGAGGTTTGAACATGGAAGAGCCACCCAGGGCAGGGTGGGAGGTGGTCCACACAGGGTCACTTTGTCTAGGTGGTGATAGAGAATGGTGACCATGTGCTATAAGCTCTCTGGGTTGGATGCTGGGATCGGCCATTGGAGTGAGTTGAATTATTGACCCCAATTCTTCACTCTCCCTTTATCTATGCCTTTCGCCATGTGACTTTGCAGCCTCTCCCTCTTGCAGGGTGGATCCCTGCACTTTGGGCTTGATCATGTGGTTTGTTTTGGCCAATGGAATGTAAGTGGAAGGGCCAGTGTGCTAGTTCTGGGATGAGACCTTAAGAAACCTTGTGCTTTCCACATTTTATCTTGCATCTCTGTCCCTGCCCTGAAAGAAGCATGTTCTGGCCAACTTGCTCATACACAGAGGCTGACAGACATGCGGAGTCAAGCTAGGCACTACCTGCAGCTCAGGGCTGCCCCAGCTCCTTGCAGAATAAAGCTAGACAAGAAATAATGCTTATTGTTGTAGGCAATGGAGATTTAGTGGCTGTTTGTTATACAGCAACAGCTGACTGATACAGTTATATGTGAAGTCATTCATTTTATTCACATATTTGTTCATTCAGCAAATATTTCCCGAGCACTTCCATGCCAGACATTTTGCCAGGCAGTAGGGATGTAATGGTTAGTAAGAAATCTAGGAAAATGGGCAGGGATTTCAGATTTATTAATTCAAGGATTGAACATACACTCTATACACTCTGTGTCAGGCATGGTAATAAGTACTGCAGTGACAGTGGCAAACAAAATATATGAGGCCTCTGCACTCATGGGGCTTACAGACAGCAGATCAAACAAACAACAAGCCAGAAAATTTCCAAAAAGCTTGATGAATAAATTTGTCTCTTCCTTTAAATCAGTCACTGTCCATTGAAAAAGACAGAAAAGTCAGTAGACTATTACAATGTAACTGTTAAGCATGAGAATGACATGCCTGTAGGCAGCTGGGATAAAATACCTTACCCAACCTGGGGTTGGAGACAGGAAGAAGATAAGAGAGGGGAAGCCTTTTCAGGGCACAAAATATCTGAGCTGAGCACTGAAGGTCAAACAGTTTGCAGAGGAAGAGAAGAAAGGCAGGGATGGGCTGTGAGGCAAAAGATACGGTAACCAGAGTAGGGAAGCAGGAAATGATACAGTGCCTGAGGGTAAAATGTGCTTCCATATATTATTGGAAAACAGAGTGGAAGAGGGAGAGGCAGATGAGGAGGCAGGTCATGAAGGAGTTCGGATGCCAAGCGGAGATGGTCGGACTTGACCGAAAGCAGAGAAGTAGTGAGCTATGGAAAGTTTCAGCGGGAGAGCACAGAATCAGGTTGCCACTTGGGAATTTTAGAATAGTGGATTGGCTGGGTTGAGACCAGAGGCAAGGAGCCCGGGGAGGAGGCTGATACAGTTATATGTGAAGTCAGGAGAGGAGGATAGTACCCACACTCGGGCAATGTGGGGAATTACGGCATCAGAGAATTTTACAGCTGAAAGTATCCTGGGACCTTTAAGTTGCCTCAACTCCTTTTCACTGGGCCTTGGAGAAGGTGGGTGATACCCCCTGCCCAGTCTTACAGCAGGTGAGTTTAGGACTTGGGGCTGAAATCAAGATCTTTATATTCTTAAACCTTAAACTCACTTCACAAACTCACTGTGTTTCCTAATCCACACAACTTGACAGATAAGAATAATAATAATTACCATAATGTCTGATAACGGAGTCTTTTCTGTGTGCTGGGCTCTGTGCTGAGCACATTAAGCATAGAATCTCACTGAATCCTCTCAACATTCTGAAGGGTGAGAACTCCCCATTTTACAGATGAGAAACCTGAGGCTCAAGAGGTGAAGCAATTTGAAGTTGAGACTCAGGATCACCATGGGGATCGTAGTAGCAGCTCTCGTGTAGAATTGCAGTAAAGGGTAAGTGAAGTCAGGCATACATGTGCCTAGCACAGTGCCTGGTACATAGAACGGTCTTAGCAAATGACAGTGACGATAGTGATGATGGTGACAATGACCAAAGATGATAATGGTGGAAAGAGGAAGATCGGTACCCGGGCCTTGACTACCCTGTGTGACTTTTGGCAAACCGCCTAACTCTTTGGGCCTCAGTTTCCCCCATCTGTCAAATGGAAACAGTACTGTAGGGCCACGGTTCTCAATGTCGATTGCCTGGGACAGCAGCATTAGCCATCACCCCAGAGCTTGCTGGAGATGCAAATTCTCCGGCCCTCCCTGCATTGACAAAATTCTGCCACCCTGGGAGCAGGAGCCAGTCATCTGTGTTTCACAAGCCCTTCTGGTAAGTCTGATGCATGTTTGAGTTTGAGAACCTCTGGTCTAGATTGCTAATTTTGCATTTTTTGAAATGACATCAATACTTCCTTCTGTGAAATTAATGAGAAGGCAGACATAGGAAGCAGATCAGAGCTGCAGTGTTAGGGGTGAGGCAGCCACCAGGACCTATGGTTCTGTTCACTCTCTGCATTCTTGTCCCCCCTGCTTGGAGGCTCCGCAGGGCCAGGTTGAGGGCCAAGGTGATGCTGTAGCCTCTCTGCCTGGCATTAATGCCTCCTGCTAACCAGAGCCCCTGCTCCACCCCGGCCTCCCTCCCTCCCACTCAGCCTTCCTTCCTGTTTACACATTCCATAAAGTATGAATTTGTTGTGGTCTCGTGAAACCTGGTCTATTTCTTCTTTCCGTCCTTATTTTTTTTAAAAAAAAGAGGCTTGAGACTGTAATTCGATTAATTATTTCCCAGAGCCCCGGTTTGGTAGCCACAGCGCAGCACGAGGCAGAGGAACGGAGACAGGTCTTCGGAAGGCTCTTTCCAGAAAATCTAATTTCATCATTGAGAAATCTTCTGTCTTAAACAGCCTCCGCCACCACCATAAATTTACATATTCTATATGCCGCCGGAACGGAGTGGGCCCTATTTGCATAATGCTGCTGGAGGGGCTCACGCTCCTCTTGAACCTGAATGTAGCAGGAGCGAGGAAGCAATTATTAAGCTGTAGACGTAGGCAGGGAGAGAGGCCTCAGATGGATTTCGACTCCAAACCTCATTCGCCCGGGCTGCTCATTACTGAAGGCCTGGGTCCCAGGCTGAAGGTGGATCCCAGGGCTGGGAAAAATCAGTGTGAATTGCTTTCTCCAGGTTATGTCTGCAGCCAGGGCAAGGCCAGATGTGGGTGAGCACCTTTGGTTTTCCAGCATTGATCATTGGAACAATCGTCTGTCTGCTCTCACAGGGGTAATTTGTTTCTTGGACAGTGTTGTCACTTTGCCTGTGCCACACATTCCTGCTCCTTTCCCTCACACACCTCCAAGTACCTACAAGACAGGTCAGCCAGGGTTTGCTCACCTTCTTGCCAGCAGTCTAGTACAAGCCTCTCAGGAATGCTTAATTAACAGAAAGTGATGTTTAACAAAGTCTTAGCTGGAAAAATGGCAAATGGAAACAGGAATTCTCTCATGCCTCAGTGGTCCTGCTTGAAATCTACCCTTCACCATCCATACTCATGCTGGCTAGGAAGTTGGGAGACTTTCCCTCTCGGGGATCTCTGATGGGACAATCCAGTATTTGGCGGGGGAGTGGGGGGGCTGTCTAAGACCTGGGGCCATTTGGTGTTCCAGGATCCATAGGTCACTCTACAGTTTCTGGCTCTTCCAGGACTGTGGGCTTAACCTCCAAGTCACTGTATGTCCTGCCATGCCAAACCTCAGTAGCCCATGGGTGTAAATGGCTACCTCTGGTTCTACAGGCACCATCCTGGTTTTTACTCTGTAGGGCGCCATCTTGCTTTTTACTCCATCTTGGATGTAAATGGCCGCCTACATGCCTGATGGTGTTCAAAGAATAGGTCTTGAGCCTAGGGCAATCTTTTGGTGGAACTTTGAGCCCAGCCCTCCCGGATAGGTTTTTTAACCAGCTAAATTCATGAACCACTCAGCTAGAAATCTACCTGTCCTCTTCCACAGGTAAACACCGTGGGCATATTTGCTAAGTGACAGCAGTAAATGTGCTAGGCTCGTATACTTATTGACCGAATGAAACATTGTCAGGCAAACCATAATCAGCTTGTGGAGGAAGGATCACCAGCGCTTCACCTCTTACGCTTAATAATGGATCATGTAATTTTAATTTTTTCAAAAAACAAAACCAGCTCTATTTCTGAAGAAGTGGAAATACATTTGAAAACACCAGTTTCACGTCTGGCTAACTTGATGCTCAGAATCGGTGGAGTTCACCAGCCCAGAGATGACTCATGGCACTAAAAGCTCACTCCTTTCCAGCAATTAAAAAGTAAGCCAATTGTCAGAAATTTAAAACAGCAGGTCCTTTGCTTAAAAAAAATTGCCTATCTCCACTAAGAGGTACCATCTCCTCAAAAGACCTCAATATTTTGTCCTCAGTGAAACTGTCTCATTACAAGAATTTGGAGGGAAGTCACTTTTTCCATAAGACTGCATCCAACATTGAATTATTTCTCCAGGAAAAGGAGATTGTTCCTGATGAGCCAAACTCAGGACTCTAAAAACACAAAGTGGTGACTTTTCCGAAGGGAGCTATTTTGCTGTATAACTGGAACTTGTGCCTAAGAGCCACAGATAGTCTTTAAAGTTAGATTTCAGGATTTAGGTGTGAGTCTGCACTCAAGCAAGACCTTGACATCTCTAAGTCTCAGTTTCCTGATCTTTAAAGTGAGGAGGATGATAGTACCGCCTTCATTATTGCCACTCTAGAGATTAGATGAGATGACGCACAGCAGCTGAATTGCAGGAAAGTTAAAGAACGTGCCGAAAGCCACAGGGAGTAATGACACAGGCATAATTTGAACTAGGTGTGTGTTTGCTCAGTCGTCATGTTCATGGTGCTCGCTCCCCTGATGACCGGTGCTTACAAAAATCCAGAATCATAGCAGTTGGCTTTCTAGGCTGAATGGCTCAAAGGTCTTCAAAGGGATAGACTCAGAGAAGCACGGGGTTCACTAAACTGGTAAGTTTGTTTAGGAACGGAAGTGAGTGGCTGTTTACAAACAGAACTAGTAAAGACCCTGTCTTTCATTTTATCTGGAAGGCCCCCCTTTGCTTGCCACGCCAGGTGGGTTGTTACGGTAAAGGCAATGGCATGTGAAGCAACAGGATACGTTCATATGCAAAAGAGAAGAGTTTATTTATAAAACCTCTCATCAAAGTTGACTCCTTTGAGTTAACGGGCTGCCTATGCCTGGATTCCAGGTTGCACTAAGGATCGGCCATGTTTCAGGAGCTGGTGGCTGCCCTCCAGGCATGCCTCTGATGAAGCTGCAACCTCTGAGGGCAGTGCCCAGTGACAGTAACAAGCAGTGCAAGGTACCAATCAGCAGGACAGCACAAAGTAAAGAAAACAGTTGCACCGCATGAAAACACACGCGCTCACCTAATTAAGAACTGGCGCTGTTGCAATTCTTTGTTTGACAGTACCTCTTAAAGCTGAACAGGTGTCAACACCATAAGCCAGAGATCCCACATGAGGTACATGCCCAACAAAAATGACTGCATATGCGCACTGACAGACAGGTGTGAGAATTTTCTGGGTACACTCCTCTAATCCCTGAAACAGAACTACCCAAATGTCCATCAGCAGTTAAGTGGATACATTGCGCCATATTCCCAGAAAGCTGTACCGTATGACAGGCTTGGCAAATCCAGCTGGTGGCCAAATCCAGCCCCCCTCCTGTTTTGTAAATAAAGTTTTATTAGACACAGTCATGTTCATTCATTTATTTATTGTTGATGGCAGCTTTTGTACTACAACAGCGGAATTGAATAGTCACAACAGACAGAGATAGCGTAGCCTACAGAGCCTAAAACATTTACTATCCCGATCTTTCCAGAACAAATTTACCAACTCCTGCTATGTAAGAATGGAAATGAGCAGTCTATAACTTCTCTGAGAAATGTGGGTGATTTTCACAAACATGATATTGAGTGAAAGGAGACAACACACACAGTACCTGTTGTGTAACTGCATTTACGTCAAGAGTAAAGGCAGGCAGAACTAGTCTGTGCTGCTACAGCACAGAATAACGGCTATCCGTGAGGAATAGTAGCTGAACTGGGCACTGGGAACATTCTGATTCTTAATCTGGGTGCTGATTACGTGGGAGTTCATTTTGTGAGAATTCATCAAGACGTAGACAGTGATGTCTCCACTTTCCCACATGCACGTTGTTCGTCGATAAAGATTTAAAAAAAAAAAAAAAAAGAAACGGTGGGTGTAGATAGTGATGCCAAGTATTTTCTCAATGTATTTCCTGGACAGAAAGCTCAAATAACAGATTGTCAAGTTAGAAAACAGATAACTTTAACTTTTACACATGAGCACACATTTATTCATTCACTCTACAAATGTTTATTGATTACTCACCACACGCCAGGTGCTAGGGAATCAGCAGTGAATGAAATGGAACACAGCTCCTGCCGGCTTGGTGCTTACATTCACCCTCACACACGCATGGGAAGCCTCACACGGGTGTGCACCACCCTTACCAGCATGGACCTGGAAACACGCGGGCCTGGGGTCTGCATTAGCAGGTGGAGCCCCTTCTCATGCAAGCGTTTTTCAGAATTTTGCTTTTTCTCCTGCACTGTAATCACTGCCTCCCCTCATCCCACAGACATAGGAACTGATGGAGGAGTTCAGTTTACTCCACATTACCCAAAGGAACCTGTATCTTCAGAGTGCTATGGGCCTCTACAAGCCAGGAGTCCACAGTTTAGACCACAAAGGGTGATGGGTCAAACCAGCTTTCCCAGGTCACACTGGTGTCTGAGATACATGGAGGTCAGACAAAAGGACACCCAGGGCTGAGTGAGGAGGTGACCTTGAAGTCAAGGATGCCCTTGAATCCTCCTTGGATTTTCTGCTGGGCTTCCTGCACTCAGTGTGGTTACCTGCCACCCATGCACATGCTCATCAGAGCCTTGTGACCCACTGGCCAGGGTTTTCCCACATGTGAATGAATGAAGCATGTTGAGGTTGCATATTTGTACCACATCTTCTTGAAAAAAATGCCAGAATGATAGAGCTGGGGATCCAGGAGTCCAAGTCCTGCATGTTGTAAATAAGGAGATGGAGGTTTCACTGCCGGGAGGAGCTTGCCCAAGTTTTCATGCTCAGCCCAGGTCGTGCCCGCAGGACTCCAACCAGGAGCTCGTCTGTCCCTTATTCTAGGTGAATGCTTCGTTGCTGAGGTTCTCACACTGAAAGGGGACAGCCAGTCCTTCTCTACTGGCCTCATCACTTAGATCAAATTCACCTCCCTACCCTGGAAGATGTGGCTGCATCACCTGGTCCCTGCTTACCTCTCTGACCTCATCTCCTGCCACTCTACTCTTCTCCAGCCTCCTTTATGTTCCTCCGACATACCATGCTCATTCCCACCTCAGGGCCTTTGCACATGTTGTTTCCTCTCCCTGGAGAACCCTTCACTCTGGATCGTGAGGTTGACTCCTTTGATTCATTGATGTCTTAGCACATATGTCACCATCTCTCAGAGAGGCCCTTTCCAATCACCTAATCTCAGCAACACACCATCCCCTCTGTCTATCCCCCTACTCTTATCTGACTTTCTTCACAGCACTCATCACCATCTGAAATTGCCTCCTTCATTTATTTGTCTATTCTGTGAGTGCTGTCAGGGCAAGGACTGCCTTCCTGTTCATTGCTCCATCCCAGCGCCTCCAAGAAACTTGGCATGTAGTAAGCATTTAGGATACGTTGAATGAACAAATGGATGAAGGCATGAAAAAAGCATCTGTACTAGACTAGCTCACAGTGCAGCTACATCTCTGAGGGATTGCAAGCTCTCCTGGCCACCCTGATTAAGACATCTCCAGTATCAAGACTAGCTCCTGGATTCTTTGTATATGAAGCATATTGACCCAGGGCCAGAGGGACACTTGGCAGCAATTTGCATTTACTCCTTTGATCAATAGGCATCTCAGTGCTCACCCCAACACAATCTATTGCAGATGGCTATTAATCATGGTGCCTTCCTTTTCTTGTGTCTCCTTGCTGCTCATGAGGTCTGTCTTTGTTCGTCTTCTACTACAGGGAGTTCCCAGGCCTGTAGTGGATGTTGAGAAGGAGTCTCTGAGTGTTGCTGATTTTCCCCACCTAATGTTTGAACCACAGTTCTAGGCTCTGCCTCTCTCCCCTCCCATGTGCACCTGTGAAGAGGCTGAGTTGGGGACACTGTAGGGTAGAGGGCACCTTAGTTCCAGCCTCCCTATTTTTTTTTCTTTTTTTTTTTTTTCCAGACAGAGTCTCGCTCTGTCACCAGGCTCAAGTGCAGTGGTGTGACCTCAGCTCACTGCAACCTCAGCCTCCCAGGTTCAAGCGATTCTCCTGCCTCAGCCTCCCAAGTAGCTGGGACTACAGGTGTGCACCACCACGCTCAGCTAATTTTTGTATTTTTAGTAGAGACGGGGTTTCACCGTGTTGGCCAGGATGGTCTTGATCTCTTGATCTCGTGATCTGCCTGCCTTGGCCTCCCAAAGTGCTGGGATTACAGGTGTGAGCCACCACGCCCAGCCACAACTCTTTCACTCACTGTGTGCCCTTGACCCCATCACTTTCCCTCCCTGGAGCTTGATTCTACTCACCTTCAAAATAAGAAGGCTCTTAGAGACCCCTTCAAGTTCTGAAACTTTAGAATTCTTCATCAGCAGTCTTCATACTTTCAATACCGAGTCCTGCCGTCTTCTTCTTTGGAAATGTGGTCCACTCCTATAATCTCTGAACTGCATCCATTCACTCAACAACTCATGCATCCAGATACCCACCTAACGGACACTTTTGGGGAATCTTCGAATGTTCCCATGTGATAGCATGAAGCACCTGGGATATACTTAGCCATAGTTACAGTTAAATAAAAGGCACTCAATCTCCCCTCCTCTGGTCATTTAATTTAAGCCTCCCAAGGACTTTGGGAATAAAGCTGTAACCTACCTATTACAAAGATGATGAAACTAAGGCCCATCATGGTCAGGGACTTGGCCAAGGCCACACAGCTATGGAGTGGCTAAGCCAGGATTTGAACCCAGAGACATCTGGCCTAAACTTTGTAATCTGATCATTCCAACTTGGGATCCCAGCCCTAAAATACCATCCACCTTTCCCCTCTTTTAGAAGCGATCTCTGCAGGTTCATTTAGCCATATTCCAGTGTTTCTTATCAAAGAGAGAACCGTTTTAAAGACAGACAGTGATTGTTATAACATTGAGCTAAAGCATCCATGGCTTATGGCCTGGGAGAGTTCACAAACTGGGTCTAATTAGTTGCCACCAATTAACATCGAATTACCCTTCAACTTGGTACCGCAATCATCTCAAAATCAAAAAGACAGACAACCCAGATCGCACTGGTGTTGAACGACGAGAACACGTGGACTCAGGGAGAGGAGCATCACACACAGGGGACAGTTGGGGGGGGGTAGGGGGAGAGACAACGAGGGATGGGGAGGGAGGGGAGGGTGGGGAGGGATAACATGGGGAGAAATGCCAGATATAGTATTCACCTAAAGTAAAATAAATTTAAAAATATATATATGTAAACTGAGACAACATAAAGTCAAAATGTGGGGGGGAATTAAATTAAAGTTTAGAGAGTTTTTTCATTAAAAAAGAAAGAAAGAAAGAGGCTACGCATCAAATGCCATTTACTATGCTAAACAGATTCCTTTTTCCTACAATGTGCTGATTTTGAGACACAGAAATACATTCAAATTAACCCCTGAGCTATTCCTCTTCCAAATTCTCCATTTAGGGTTGACTCCATGGCGTGTGATATTACTAATTCAGAGCTCCAGGAAGGCATGCTGATTGCCTGAGATGTGGGTAAGGACTCTGCTAACGCACAGTTTCATGCCGGGTGGAAATCAGAGCTCAGGGCACATGCTCCAGCTCCCAGAGCAACATGGAAGAATTCCCTTTCCCCCACCCCAGGACCTGGCTCCAACCAAATCCATTCTTGAACCAATTAAACAAATATTTATGTCTGGGCGTGGTGGCTTGCACTTGTAAGTAACCCCAGCACTTTGGGAGGCTGAGGTGGGAGAATAACTTGAGGCAAGGAGTTTGAGACCAACCTGGGCAACACAGTGAGATTCCATCTCTACAGACATTTTAGAAATTAACCAGGCATGATGGTGCATGCCTGTGGTCTGAGCTACTCAGGAAACTGAGGCAGGAGGATTGCTTGAGCCCAGGAGTTGGAGGCTGCAGTGAGCTATAATTGCACCACTGCACTCCAGCCTGGGTGACAGAGTGAGAGCCTGTCTCTTAAAATATACATATATAATATATATTTGTATATATATACGTGTGTATATGTATACACATTATCACCTACTATGTGCTGGACACTGTCCTTGGTGCTGAAGATGTGAGCTAGGGCAGAGAATAAAAGATAAAAAGCTCTGCCTTTAAGATACTTACATTGTATACTTACCTGGCAGGGGAGATACCATGACCACGAAGATGGTTTTCCCAGGGTGAGGCTTATCCATTGCACTCCGGATGTGCTGACCCCTCCGATTTCCCAAATGTGGGAAACTCGACTGCATAATTTGTGGTAGTGGGGGACTGAGTTTGCACTTTCCCCTGGTTCTAAAAAAAAAAGAAAAAACAAAGATACATTGTAGTGGGAGAGACAGATAATAGTAATAATAAAGTATATACTACATTTGGTAGAGAAAAGTTCTATAATCAGGGTCAAGCAGCAGACTGTAGTGTAGGGCAGAGATTGTGATTTAAAGTAGGGCTATAAGGAAGATCTTGCTGAGAAGAAGAGGAATGAAACAAAATTTTATTCCAAGGCTACTGAAAGAATCCAAGGAAAGGTAATGAGGCCTCCATCCACGGGAGAAACAGTGGCGATGCAATAGCAGCTTAACGTCTCCAAATATTTTGAAAGTAGAGTCTGCAGTGTTTGTGATGGAGTGGAAGGTGGGCAATGGAATAAAGGGAAGAGACAAAGGTGACTCCCAGGTGTCCTGAGCACCTGGGAGGGCGGATTTGTCATTACCCACAATGGACACACCTGCTGATAGAAATGGGGCGGATAGGTTCCATTTGGGGCACACTGTGTGTGAGATGCCTGCACGCCAGTCACATGGAGTTGTCAAGTAGAGCAGATATGTTCCCTGTAGATCCTGCTCCAGGCAAAGTCCGCTCTGCCCTTTCATGGCCCCTGCTGTGTGTTTGGTTCATACCAAGCCCCTACCTGAAGGCCCCTCCCTCTTGTCAACAGGGGCCATTCCTATGTTTGCAATCCCAATGCGTCCATGAACCTGGAATCCCGCTCTTCAAAAATCTCCTAGTCTCTTTCTCTGTACTTTTCACAGGCATTTCTTCTTTCCTACCCAGCTTCTAACAGGCAGATGAAAGAGGAAATATTTCAGGGTTGGGAAGAGCATGAGGGGAGGCCCTGCCCTTATATCTCACAAGTGACAAACTCTCTCTGTGGGAGTATGCTGACCTGCTCTCTCCCCTTGTCTCCTGAGAACCCCAGTCTCTTCTTAAGAGCCACAGGCCTTTTCACAATATGCCTTTATCAATATGATTCCAATAAACGTTTCAGTTCCGCATATAAATTCCAGTGCCTGGCTGCCCAGAGGAGAAGACCTGCTCAATGAGTAGGTCATAAAGATGTAATCATGCAATTAAAAGGTGTGGCCTGTCACCCTCGTAAAGTTGGAGATCAATGTGGGGGGTGAGTGGGGGAGCTGAAGGCAGCGGGGAGAGGAATCTGGCTTCCCTGCAGTGTCTGAAGGATGAAGAAACAGATTCAGGGGGAAAAGTACCAGGCCAGGCCTTGGGGAGAGGTTTTGGCTCCGGCTGGGGGTCCCATCCTGGGCCTCTGACCTCCCCCTACGGAAGGCTGGATGTTAAAAGACATGGATTCTGTATCCAGGCCAGACTCAAGAGATTTGAGGCTTTAAACATGTCCCTTCTACTCTATAAGCATCAGTCTCCTTACCAGTAAAATGGGTGCATGATAAAACTATCTTCTTCACAGAGCTGTTGAGATAGAACAGATCCAAATAATTTTAGTGCCAGAGAGGTTCTGACTCTCTTCTTCACAGAGCTGTTAATACAGAACAGATCCAAATAATTTTAGTGTCAGAGAGGTTCTGCCTTCAGGGGCTGCAAACTCAAATACCTATAGAGGCTGATCAGAGATACACATGAGGGAGAGAGGTGGGCCAGGTGAAGAGTAGTAGGGAATGGTGGAGACTGGGGCACAATGCAATGCAAGCCTCACTGAAGGAAGGCAGCACTACCCTTTCCCTCCTGCAGAGGCAGGAAGTGTGACGTCTTGCAGGGATGTCAGTCTGATGTCACCAGATCTAATTTTTTTTTTTTTATTGCATTTTAGGTTTGGGGGTACATGTGAAGAACATGGAAGATTGTTGCATAGGTACACACATGGCAGTGTGATTTGCTGCCTTCCTCCCCATCACCTATATCTGGCATTTCTCCCCCATACTATCCCTCCCCAACTCCCCACCCCCCCACTATCCCTCCCTTTTTCCCCCGACAGACCCCAGTGTGTGATACTCCCCCTCCCTGTGTCCATGTGTTCCCATTGTTCAACACCCGCCTATGAGTGAGACCATGCGTCAGCCTGTTTGTTTCCACACCTGTGTGCATGTAGAATCATCACAGTACATCAGCTGTGGCACAAAACTGCCCAAGCTCACCTGCCAGCTCTGCCTTTGGCTGATTGTGTGATCTCTGGCAAGTTACTTAGCCTCTCTGTGCCACGGCTTTCTCAGGTGAAAAGTGAAGTCAGTAGCAATTCCTACTCAGAGCGTTGCTGTGGAACCACTCTCAAACCGGAAACTTGGACAATCTCCTTCTTCTGTCTCACCTGCTTCCTGTAAGAAGCCAGCCCCATGGAATCACCCTCCGTAACATTCCCTGGGTCTGGCTGGTTCTCTAAGCCTCACTATCACCACCCGCCTCTGCCTCGGTCTCTCTCCTAGCTGATTTTTCTCTCTCTCCTGGCCCCTGCATGCTGTCTCCACTATGGCTGCCCGAAGGAGCCCTCAAAGTCACACGTCCTCCCACGTTTTCACTGATGCTTTTCAGTTCCTGGAACCCGGATGCCCTTTACCACCTTTATGGTTGTGCTTTGCCTCCTCCACCTGGAATGCTGTTTGTCATTTTCCCACCTCAGGTTTGCTTGGCTAAAACTTCTACTCTCCTTCAAGGTGCAGCTGAAGTCATACCTCCTCCAGGCAGTCCTCCCTAACCCCTTTAAAGTGTTCGGTGCCTTCTCTGTAGCTTCATGACTCTGGGTTCCACGAAAATCCTGGAATCGATCACACTGAATTTTCGTTGTCTGTTTAGGTGACTGTGTCCATCTGCAGTCTGCAACCTGGGAGGACTGGAACCCTGTCTTATTTATCCCTATGTATCTCCTGTGATTGGCACAGAGGAGAATATGCTTGTCAAACAAGTGAATGAAATCATTCAATGTTTGCTCAACGTGAAACATTGCCATCAACATCATTAAGGAGAATATTGCAAGGCAATTATGTCACAGACAGGTACTGAAGATTCTGGGTCCTCTGAGGTCAAATCTTGAAGCGCAATTGGCATTTCCAGGAGTGGGATCCAGGACTCACATCCATAACAGGCAGACACAGTGGTAGTGAGACCACTACCTTATGAGACAGCCAGCTCCACCCAGAAGCAGCTCTACTAGTTGGAAAAGTCTACATATACTCCTACGTACTTCCAAAGCTTCTCCTTAATCTGGTCACTAATAATGAACGAGATTAGCTGTGTTTTCTCCCACCTTCATATTAGCAAACACGAAGAGCTTAAAGGGAGAGAGGGAAGTGGGTGATACCGCTAACTGACGTTTAGCTTGGGGTCTGTGAATGGATTTCAGGGAGTTCTTGAGCATCCTTGACTATTCATTGCTTTGCTCAGTCATTTATTCAGCAATCACAGGACACTAGATACGGAGTTGAACAAACAGATGGACTTCCTGCCCTCATAAGGATTACACTCTAGAGCAGGAAGACAAATCTTCATCGAACATGTAAATACAGTTGTGCATCATTTAACAATGGGGATATGTTTTGAGAAATGTGTTATCAAGCCATTTCATCATCGTGCAAACATCATGGCATACTTACACAAACCTAGATGGTATTGATACCTTTGCATAGTTTTGTTTACATATTAGGTTGGCACAAAAGTAATTGTGGTTTTGCCTTTAAAGCGATGGCAAAAGACCATGATTACTTTTGCGCCAACCTAATATTTTTGTTTATATGGAAAACCAAATGTTTCAGCACCATTACTAAATGCGAATCATTTTCCCTACTTGATCTGCAATGTCAATATCAAACGCTATTCATTGGGTTTCTATATATGCTGCATTATAATCTTATGGGAGCACAGTCATGCATGTGGTCCATTGTTGGCCGCCATTCTGTTATGCAGTGGATAACTATATATATCATATCCCCACTGTGGAGAGAGGTTAAGAGGGAACTGCAGAAGTTGGCGTGGTCTGAGAGATTGGGATCAGCATCTCTGAGATCTAGGACTGTGAAGAGATGAGGACTAGAGGAAGAGGGGGAAGGGAGGGCCTCCCTGGCAGACAGAGCAGCAAATACAAAGGCCATGTGGTGAGAGGAAATATTGGAAGTCATTGGGAGTAAAATTATGGATGTGAGAAGCTCTCAATAGGTACCTGAAGGATTGCATAAAACTCTAAAGTATTGAGAACCTTGGTGTCTGAGCCGATGATTCCGCAGCTGTGGCCTAAAGACCACTTATTCAGAACTGCAGGCCCCAGACCTCTAGAATCAGACTCTGGCAGGACTCTGGGATATATATTTTACTGAAAGATTAGATACACCTTAAAGCTTTAAAACTGGTGCTACATGTACTCCTGAAGCACTCCCCCACCATCCCCCCCCACAACACAGTATTTTGGCAACTATTGCCAGAAAAGTGGGAACTACAATGTATTAAGTACCTACCGTGTGTTATCCCGTATATGAGTTTTATCTCATTTAATCCTGGCAGTGGTCCCACAAAGAAACTGAGGCTCAGAGAGGTGAAGTCACTGAGTCAGATAACGGTAGATCTGGCACACAAACCCAAGTGTATGTATCACCCGAGCCCAAGCTCACTGCTTCTTCCTGACTGTGCCTCCTCCCTTTCAGCCCTTCCACTCCCAAAGCTCCCTGCTCCATTCCTATGGTAAGCTGAAGCTGAGTACACTGGACACCAGAATAGCAAGTGGGAAAGAGAAGGACAGCTCTGATGCGTTACCACGAAATAAGCACTGGACTGTGGGTCAAGAGGCCAGTCCCAGCTTTGCTGCTGACATTCCATGTTGTCTTGAACCAGTCACATCCTCTCTTAGGGTCTCCATTTCTTCATCCATCAGTGAAATAAATCTATAAAAATATTCACCTGTCTTGTATCATGAGCTTTAATGAGATGCAAGAAAAGAGAGTTTCATGTCTAGAAAGAGAGTTCTATGACGTGAATAAGGGTAAGTGTAGTAACTCATATTTGTTAAGCCTCTACTATGTGCTAGTTAATCAACAGTGACCTTGTGAGCAGATGAAAAAACAGAAGCTCAGAGAATATGGGAGCAGAGATACTGTGCTGTTTCCAAGCCAGTATCACAAAGGGCCTTGTGCAATTCTTCCGTCTCTTGGACCCTAGAGAGAGACTCCATGCGCCATGGAACCACGGACCATGAGAACAAGCCCAGGCTGGCCTGATGAAGGAGAAGACGAGTGATTTTCCCAAAGCCACGTAGCCAGCAGATTGCCTGAATAAGCTTGCCTGAGAACCAAGGCCTACCTCATTCCAGAACTGAAGTCCATGACACTATATTGACTCCCAGCGATACAGCTTTATACACATATATTATCCAATATAGACTTTCTGGAGCCCAGATATTTTCCCTGAAGTAGAGACTAGGATGGGGGTAATCTCAGGACAGGTACAGGTGTGAGCTAGAGCACTAGGGCCAGGGAATCACTTACTACTCATAGAATCATAAAGAATAAGCCTGGAAGGAACCTCAAATAGAATCTTCTCCATCTTATATATTGTACAGATGGCAACACTGAGGCTCAGGGAGGGTGAAGGATTGCCTGAGACCCAAAAGGGTATTTTTGATGGAGATAGAAACAGAGCTCAAATGGGCCAACTCTTCCCTTCCTGCTCAAAATGCCATCTAATTCAGATGTCCAAGAAAGGGAGATGGTGAGTGGGAGTGAGAATCACTGGGAGAAAGAAGAGATGAGCCAAGATTAATCTGCAGACAAGAGCGAGTCAGAGTGAGATGGAAAAGAAGGGCCAACTTATCTCTAGGATGATGGCCCATCATGGCTGGCCTTGGAACATTAGAACTTAGAGCCAGAGGACTCCAAGTTCAAGTCTTATGTGATTTATTTGCTTGCAAAACTGGCCCAAGTTTTCCCTGCCTTTCTGTGTCCTTGCCATTTGTAATGTGTCTTTTCAGTTCCCTCCATTAGATGGCTGTGTCTGTCTCCACCTCTTCAATTTGGATTGGCTGTGTCACTTACTTTACCCACACAATGTATGCAGGGGATGCTGTGCCTTTTCTAAGCCTGAGTCCAAAAAGACCTCGTGAGTTTCTGCTATTTCTCTTGGAATTTGCTCATCTACCATGATCTTGCTAGAGGATAAGAGACACATGGCCCCACACCTCCAGCATCCCAGTCCAATAGTCAGCCAATCACCAAACTTAGCAAGTCCATCTTTTTGCATGAATAAGCCCAGTCATGATTAGCTGAGTTTAGCCCAGACTACAAAAACTACGTAGCTGACCTGTAGACTTGTAGGCAATAACAAACACTTGTTATTCAAAGTCACTGAATTTTGGGGTTGCTTGTTACTCAGCAACAGCTAACTGATACATCTTGGTCCCCTTCCTTCCTAACTTTGTGATCTTGAAAATAATCACTTCACCTCTCCAAGCCTTCATTTGCTCATTCGAAAAATGGTGGTGATCATGATGATATAATAAAACTAACTTCCCAGAGTCTTTATGAAGATTAACCAAAATAATGCATTTGAGATTAACAGCACAGTGCCCTGCTTACAGTGAGAGCTCAATACCTGTTGATTTCTCTCTTCCAAGGGGCCATGCCACAGCCTTGGCCCACCTAGAGATTAGAGGATGTATGGTTTGCCTCACAGGGAACTTCTCAGAAAGACCTATAATTAAATAGAAGCTAATAGGTCCTGGAATTCCAAATCACAGTCCATCTTCTTGAACCTCTGGCCTATGGGCCAGTCAGGGAAGGGGCAGTGCCAGGGCAGGCGGCCCTGATGCAGGCTAAGTTCAGCAGTGCAGTTTGCTCTGTTTGCCAGAGCTTGCATGTTTACATACATCCCATAATTACCATCTGCACAGCCAGCGGCATTTGTTGCAAATGGGCCGTTTCCATCTGTTGAAGCAATTTCCTCAGAGGAATTTGCATTGATCACTTTTTTATGCAAAGCTTTTGTATAGATCATTTTTCCCCCCCCAATGGTTTTTAATAGGTCTAAATATTTGAGGGCCAGGGAGGGGCCTCAGAAGGAAGGAGGTTGCAGACTGGGCAAAGTCATGGTGTGGGGAAGAAGCTGGGGGAGGCTGCTCTTCCATGAAACTCCACCCGTATTCCTCATCCAGAGGCCCAACTCAACCACCGTTAAAGACCCCAGACTGGGCAATGCCATTTCAAATATTTATTGTTTGCCTTTATACTTGAGCTTATAGCTCGTGGTTAATGGAGAGGCCTCAGAATGAGGGAAAATGGGGCGTGGTAATTAAGCAGGCAACTAGGGACTCCAGCTCAGAGCTTTGTACCTGAGAGGACCAGATGGACGATTTTGCATATTTTTGACAGCTGTAATGAACAGGGCAGCTCCGTATTGATTAAATGTCTGGGAAATTAGTGCAACCCTCTGGAGCTTCATTATTTACTATTTCTGTTCAAATTCTCGGCGAAGTTTACATAAGCAGGAGTCCGCAGTAAGAGAGGGGGAAGAGGAGACAGTTGAACAAGATGATAAATGCTTTATAGGGTCCCAGCCCAACAGATGCAGAACAGAGGGGTGAATGTGGTTTTGACATTGAGCTCCTGAAGGCTAAGATCTTGGTGGATTTATTTCTGCATCTCCAGTGTCCAGCAAAGTATCTGCCACATAGCGGGCTCTCAGGAAATGACTCACTCTGGACAGAGCACTTAGCTAGAAATCAAAATCTGGGTTCTGGACCTGTGCAGAGATTTGGTCTTCAGGAAGAAAATGACAGACTCCAGTCTGTTCCATCTTTGTAGTAGGTGAAGTCATGCCCTTGAAGATAAAACCTGAAACCTTTTGCAAACAAAAAGTTCACATGTAAGTAACTGCTACCTGGGCACTCCCCAGCCCCATGTCGATTCTTCTCTGAGCACTGTCACATTCCTCATGACAATGAGCCACAAAGAGATGCTGGAAAAGAAGTCCCCCCAAACATGACTCAGCAAGGTTCAGGTGGAGTTTGTCAAAGTGTGATCTGCAAAACACCTGCATCAGGGTCACCTGGGGATCTTACTCGCTAAGCATCAATGGGCTGGAAGAGCTCCCAAGGGATTTTGACGTGCTCAGTTTTGGGGATAATGATGGAGTCTAAATCCTGGGTTCCAATCCTAATCCTGCCTCTTATCAGTCATGTGACCTTGCATAACATGGCACAATGTTCTTTGAGTCTGAGTCTCTTTGCTCATCCATAGCTGGATAACGTGATTCCCCCTCTTGAAAGCTCGCAGTGGAATTCAGTGACATAATATATGGAAATAACAATATCTGGTATACAGTAGGTGTTCGGTAAATGCCATTTAGGATTATTGCTGCTGGAGAGAGTATTTTAGGAGTTGTTTTCCACGGTCAGATTTGCCCAGATTAAAGGCATTCAGGCTGTCCCTGGTGTTGTCCTAAGCCTCGGCCCCTGACTCATGACCTCATCATTCAGTAAGCCACGTTCTCTTCCTTCCACTGGTGTCTGATCTCCTATACATGACCTTGCACTAGGAAAAAAGTCCCAAAAACCTTGAATGTGCCTAGAGCCTTCTCTTTAAGACTTTTAGTGATGTCTCCTACTCCTGATACCACGGATCTGACCACCCCTCAGCCGACACCTATCGGTTCCAGTCCTTAGCGAGTACATTTTTTTGCAAAAGAATTTCAATGTGTTCATCAGGAGAAGACAGATAAAAGTCCCTGGGTAAGAGGCTAGGCATTAGCCAGATACATAGATTGGTGTAAAGGAGCTTTTCAGCAACACCGTTTGATCATATTCACAGAAGCCAATCAGGTCTTAACTAGCCTAGTAAGGCTTCAGTGAATGTTGAAAGAATGGAAGATGAATGGACAAATTCAATAAATGACAGATATATTGATGCTGATGAGGAGGAGGAGACAGATAGTGATGGCTCCATTTTGCCACAGGATTCACCAAGATAGCTGGATGGAGAAATCGATGGATGGATGGATGGATGGATGGATAAATGGGTGGGTGGATAGATGGGTGAGTGGATGGATGGATAGATGGATGGATGGATGGATGGGTAGACAGATGGATGGATGGATGGATGGATAGATGAGGACGAATGAACAGAAAGAAAGACAACAGGGGAAGAAGGGAAGAAGAACTGAAAGAAAATGAGATGTAAAAGGCAGAAAAAGAAAGAATGAAAAAGAGAAAGGAAAGAAAAATGGGGAGAGGAGAGGAGACCATAAATTCTATTGTGCTGTAAACACTCATCAAGCAAGACTAAGAGAAAATGAAGTAAATTCGTCCAATGCGTCATGGAATATTACTGTACTTCATTTACTTTCCCTCCAATTAGGGAAAAAGCCTATTCTATTAACAGCTACCCTTGCAGATCCAGACAAAATTAACTCCTGGTGCCTCATCCCGGCAGCAGGGCAATTGATTCTTCCCCATAATCCGTTTATTCCATTAGCAATACATTTATTTGGTACATGCGTTTTGCCACGCTGCAGCAATGAAATGTCCCTGCAAGGTGTGGGGCATGGGGGAGCGCTTGGAATATTAACCAAATCGCTATTACTGCCATGGCAGTGCTTAAAGATCATATGTAAATCAAATGTCAGGGGAGAAAATTGTAGCAAGGGCTGTCAGGAAACAATTTACCAGTGGTTAAAGGCACAGCTCATGGCTGGGTGAATTGTGAACTTTGCAAATGGAAAACCAAGCTGGCTTTCACTGTGGGAGCTGATGAGACCTGAAGGAAGAAGAGTGGAGAGGCTGGGAACATATTGGATATTTTGTACCCTACAAATGTAAAAACAAACAACAAAAATCTCATTCGTTTTTAGATATTCGCAGCCAGTTGCTATGGTGAGTTACCACTGAAAGTGAATCTTGCTTGTTGAGGAATTTCACCACCATTTCTGTCCTATTTATCTAGAAGGAGGATTTCGTTACGTGGGAAAAGCAGTCGTTGGCAAAAGGTAATGTGTGGTCTCTTCTTCCCGGACTTCTAGAAATTGTTCCAGAAATGTTTCCATGCTGGATAAAAAACACATATTGTTATTGTTATCATCGTAATATCTTACTTCCCCAACGTGTGTGACCTGCAATTCTATTCTTGGGAATGTATCTTTGTGAGTTGAGTTTGTGTGTGTGTGTGTGTGCATATGTGTATCATGCATGTATTTAATGCTTACCAGGATACTTTGCAAGCAGGGTTCAGACATTGTTCTCAGTATTTCAAGCAGGAGGGGATTGAATACATGGAGTTAGAAGCTTCCTTACTGGTTGAAAAGACAGGGAGAGGGAGAGCTCAGAAAAGTTTCCAGAAAATCCAGAAGCGCAGGAATCACGGAATATTCATGGGTTATGTTGACTGCAGGCATCCAGGAAGTAGATGACTCCCAGGAGTCAATAGAAGTCACCTGCAGAACCCTCGCTTTCCCTCTGCTGGTACCACGCACCTGCCTGCAGCTACCTCTGAGCTAGCACGGCTTCTCCACCTTTCAAATCGCATGCAAAGGCTCCTTCTTCCAGGCAGCGCCCCTCTCCATAATTCATTTCATGAAAAGAAGATTGCTTTAGACTATAAATCCTGACTCCAGCACCAGAAATGAGATCTTGGCCAAGTCAATTAACCTCTGTGTACCTCAGCTTTCCCAATTCTGAAATGAGCTTAATGGTGCCTTGTCACAACAGAGTCACGGCAGGGACAAAGTAACGTGATGTCTGTAAAATGTCTACGTACTTGGCACATAGTAGGGACCCAGTGAATGTCAATTGCTTTTTGTTCTCTTTCTTTTACCCTTTGTGTAACCCTTGGAGGTTCATTGAAAGCCAATTCTCTCCGTATAGATATTGCCAGGGCACATGGAGCGATTTCCCAGGGTTCCTCGTTCCCCTGGGAAAAGTCCTCCCCTTAAAGAAAGCCATTAAGGATTTAATTTCTTATCATCTTCCATTCCAACTAGCCAGAGTGTTATGAATAATATCCTATTAGCTGGAGACATTCAAACAATCACCCGTTAACATGTTCTTACGGCGAAATGATGAAGCGTCCTCCGAAATCACGGTGCTTATCTGCGGCCCACTCAGCGGGCACTCCATCACTCCCACCAACGACACTTCTTGTATTGCTGTCTTGGATTCCAACTAATCACTAAGGGGCGGGCAGCAGGGTGGGGAGGAGAGCCAGGAGCCTCCTGGACTACAGGCTCCTCCTGCAGCTTGGCCTGCCCCGGGGAGCATGGTGACGTGCCTGTCCCAGAGGGGATGGAAGCCACTTCTTGAGACATACCGTGAAACAAATCACAAACACATAGAGATTTTGTAACAAGAAAACAAGGTCAATAAAACTGTGATTGTAAACCGCATCGAGACAAACACAGACAAGAATGAAGAAGAGTTATGTAGAGGAGTTATTGAAAAAAAGGAGAAATGAAACAGCTAAATAGAGGCATCAACTTTCACGAGTGAGGAGCTCCTAGAGATTGGCTAACAGTTTTTAATTCCCCGTCCCCAAAATAGCATGCCCTAGGGTCTTAGTCCAGAGAGATGCCCCATCCAGAGCATTCACCGCCACATAGGTTGGGGAAAAAAACTCTGAATATGTAAGTTCCTCTCGTTGCTTTCCAGTGTACATCTCATTCTAAGGGTCCAGCCTACCCGGTGAGAAGACACCCATTTACTTTCATCAGCGCAAGGCTTACCTAAACTATTGAACCGCAGAATGCTGCTTTTGTCCCCCACATGCACCAAAAAATATTCCTTGGTAGTGATGGGTCTTTCTACCAGACGTGAACCTAGTTTTTCTTTTTTATTTACTCTCTCTTGATGAATATGTGTGTGTGGGTGTGTGTGTGTGTGGGTGTGGGTGTGGGTGTATACATACATATCTTTTAATTTTTATACTGGTCAGAGAGCAAGTGAAAGTGTGATGCATATTGCTGAAAATGTAGCTCTGCCCCAAGGAAGCAGGAAAACAAGCCAATAGACTTCGTGTTCCTTCTGTGTGCTAAGGGCTTCAGAGGCATTACCCTGCTGAACTCTCACAATAACCCCATGAAGCACATCCCATTCTTTCCCCTTGCTTACCCCATTGTTTCTCAGTGACAAACATGAGGCCAGACAGCTAGCTAAAGAGTTCAGCCCCGGGCCAGTGAGAGCCCATATCTGGATTCTGAGTCCTGGCCCAGAGCACCTTTCCCCTGTGACACCATGTCCCTTAGTTCTTTGGGATGCCGGGGACCTGTCCCTCGCCCCATCTAAGGACATGATGAGTTTGTGTGTATGACTGCAGAGGACTGATTCATAGACCCACTAAGATCCATGAATTACCTATGATTACCTGTGATTCCACACTGCTGAGACTGTGAGCAGAAAATACTGCACAGGAGAAAGCAGGTGAAGAAGGCGTCTACCTACTACCACCTTCATACTGTGAAAAGACAAAATCCGTCAAGACAGGTGAGCAGTCTCCCTGCTCTCAGTCATTTTGAGACTCATTAATCCGCACACTCCACCAGTAAGCCCTTATGGTTACTATCCCCACTTTTAAGATGAGCAAACAGGCTTGCAGAGTTTATGAAACTTGCCAAGAAGTGAAGTCACCTAGAGTTTAGGAGAGAAAAAAGAATTTCTTGGGAAGAAAGATTAAAGCAACAAGGAGAAAGAATCATTTTTGAGCCCTTTCTATGTGGCATCCAGGCTAGAGTTCTTCATTCAGTTCTAGCTGAAATTACAACTAAGCAGATGGCTTGGCTCTCATTTTACAGATGATACTTTCTGAAGTCTGAAGTTTTTAGTAACTCTTCCTAGGTCTCGGCTAAGACTGGGATACTCTGTTTGTTTGTTTGTTTTTGAGATGGAGTCTCACTCTGTCACCCAGGTTGAAGTTCAGTGGTGCAATGGCAGCTCACTGCAACCTCCGCCTCCCGAGTTCAACCAATCCTCCTGCCTCAGTCTCCCAAGCAGCTGGGATGACAGACGTGCACCACCATGCTCCATTAATGTTCGTATTTTTAGCAGAGATGCAGTTTCCCCATGTTGGCCAGGCTGGTCTGGAACTCTTGGCCTAGTGTGATCCGCCCATCTCAGCCTCCCAAAGTGCTGGGATTATAGGCATGAGCCACCACACCCTAAAATTGGGACACTCTCTTGTTCCCAGACCGGGCCCATCCTCTTTCCTCTCTCCTTCCTCTACCTCCCTAAGGAATCTCAGTGACTGTTCTTTTTCTTGGGGTTGTTGATAAGGAGGGGACTGATGAGACGTTTGGCAGATGGAGGAGAGGGACAGCTCTGGGAAGGATGCTCCTATTTAGGGGCCCTTCCGTGCTTAAGTGCTTCCCTTCCGTTCTCTCTGACCTTGGGTGGCTGCAGTTGCCTTAAGTGCACAGTAATATACTCTCAGTCACTGTTCAATGCCCAAGGGAATGGTTTAAGGCCTTCCACTGGAGTGAATATTTTTATGCAGGCTATAATTTCTTTTAAGACCTTCACAGTGTTCCTGCAGCTGCCACCATGCCCTCTCCTCCAGAGAGCACACAGCCAAAAGAACAGCCACTTTCTAAGGAGGGGAGTCGCGAGCTTCAGGGAGAGAAGATGGACTGAGCCACCCCCGGGGCTGAGAGCAGGAGCTGATCTCTCCCTGTCTTCTATTTTGCCCCCAAATCTGTCATCTGTAATAATAATCGTGACGACATTTATAGAATGCTTACTCTATGCCAGGCTTGTTCTAGGAGACCAATGCATATCTCATTTAATCTTCTCAACAACTTCAAGAGGCTGGTAACCCATTTTACAAATGAGTGAAATGGAAAGCAAATGCTTTCAGAAGCAGGTGCTTCACAGAGAGAGCCAGTGCTGTGTAACTTGCCCACCGTCATGCCACAAGCAAGGGGGAAAAGCTGGACTAGAAACCTAGGGAGTCTGGGATCTATCCACAGTGCCATCCTACCTCTACCCGGCAGCCAGGGGCATCACTCCAAAGAGCAAACCTGATCACGTCACTCATCAGCTCAAAACCCTCCAGCAGCTCCAAACCCTCCAGCAGCTCCTTATCGTCCTTGGGCCAGAGAGCAAATCCTTCCCCACTGTGTCTACAGGCGCCGTGCCCTCTCCATCCCTGTCTTGCACCCCACTCTTCCTGGCTCTCAGCATGCCAGCTGCACTGGCTTCTCTTGTGTTTCTAGAACTCTGCATCATCTTGATTCTGGCACAGGACAAGGACAAGAATGTTCCTCTGCCTGGAACATCCTCAGCCACATACCTTCAATCCACCCCCAGCTGGTTAATTCCTTCTCCCTCAAACACCACCTCCTCAGGGAAGCCTTCCCTGACTGCCATTCTTGGTCAATGCCCCCATAACTGCCCCTTTGTTCTATTTCCACATTTTTACTTTTACATTGGTTTATGTGATTATTTGAGTCATATCTGTCTCCCTGACTAGACTGTGAGTTTCAGGAGAGCAGACTCGATGACTATCTTGTTCACTGACTGAGGGGGTTTCGCTGTGTCTCCACCCAAATCTCACCTTGCGTTGTAATAATCTCCAGGGGTCAAGGGCGGGGCCAGGGAGAGATAATTGAATTGTGGGGGTGACTTCCCCTATACTGTTTTCGTGATAGTGACTAAATCTCATGAGATCTGTTGGTTTTGTAAATGGGAGTTCCCCTGCACAAACTCTATTGCGTCCTCCCATGTAAGACGTGACTTTGCTTCTTCTCCTTTGCCTTCCACTGTGATTGTGAGGTCTCCCCCAGACATGTGGAAGAAACTGTGAGTCAATTAAACTTCTTTCCTTTAAAAATTACCCTGTCTTGGGTATGTCTTTATTAGCAGTGTGAGAACAGACTAAAACACTGATATTTTCCCAGTTCCTGGAATCACCAATTTCCCAAAATACTTGCTGAATGACCAAATAAGTGAATGAATGAATGAATGAGAGAGGAGATGCAGGAAAGGAACAAGGCATCCTGGTTGGCAGACCTGTAGGGCCCAGACCAGGGGTAAGATGGGTGGCAAGAAACTTGAGGGGTACCAAAAACCTCAGTAGCCAAAATAAACATTTTCACGCAGTCTTTTAAAAAATCAAATTTAATGAAAAAGGTTTATGATAAAGTCTAAACATTCTAAATAAAGTTTTATGAAGAACCATTTTGGAGCCTGAGGCAAAAGGAGAAATGAGTAATACTCATCCTGTAATGGTTTAAATGTTGATCTTCTGCTCATCGGCAATTTATCTGCATTAACTTTCATTTCTTAAATAATGTTTTATGAACATGTTATTTATCTTTGCTGAACTTTTTGGTGCCCCTTAGGTTTTGCACCCAACGCTTGTCTCACTCTAGTCCTGTCTGGTTCCAGCCCTTGCTTTGTCACTGGAGAGCTCCACAACCTCAGGCCAGTTACTTGACCACACTGGTCCTCTTGACCCTCATAGATGGCGTGATCAATGCGAGGCGGCCCGCAGGTGGTGCCTTCCTCTCTGAGATGGCAGTCGGAGAGCATCAAGCATGGTGCCACAGGGTCTTTGCACTTACAATCGCCTCTGCCTAAAACACCACCAAGAACTCATAAATAGCAACTGCCCTTGAGACAGATATGCATCAAATAATCATTTCTAGTTCATGGATGAGGAAAGTGACAATCCAGGATATCAAGTGTGTTGCTTCCAGTCATGAATTTTGTAAGACACGAGGCTGAGTTTTGAAGGCTAACCCTGGTGTTTTTTCCACTGGTTCTCCAAGTCCACTCCCCCACATCCAAACCCCTGCCTCAGTGAGCAGAGGCAGAGTTGGAAAACAGAGTAGGGAAAGGACAGACAGTAAGCAAGGGGCAGAGATAGGATTGCGACCCAGGTCTCCAGGGCTCCAGCTGAAGAACTTTCCTCAGCCTCATGGTGCATTTGAAACTTGCTAAGATTTTTTTTAAGAGACTTTGCAGTGCCAAACCAAGAAGCCAGTAAACAATGTCTCTCCATAATGGGGGCATTGGAGGCATCTTTCAATCATCGGCACTGGAGGGGTCCTCCCTCTGGGATGGTCTTACATTTTATGCAGCCCAGAGTTTTTTCTTCTTTGATCTCATGGGGCTACACATGCCCTTCTGGAAGCATGACACAGTGAGGGACAGGTGTTCTCCCCGAAAGATGCTTTTGGGGGCAAACTCTTTAAAAAACAATCCTCTCCCAATTCACCCACCCCCCAAGCACAATTCACTCTGTTATCATAGGAAGAAAAGTATTGTGAATACAGCACAAGCTGTGTAGTCAGATAGAGGTGAACTTGAACCCAGCTCCATGGCCTTAGAAAGTCTGTTCACCTCTGTGCTGTGCCAGTCATTTATTAAAAGCATACTGGGATGTCGCAAGAGTTATGAAAAGCCATACATGCATGTATGCACCCACATATATGTGTTCAGTTTCTATATGAATGGGATCGTACTGTACGCCTTTTTCTGCAAAGGGATTTTGTCTTCACTGATTGCTTCTTGGTCATCTTAATGTGAGTCTTAAGAATGCAGGCTTTAGATACAGATCATGTGGTCTGAATCTCGGGTCTGCCACACGCTGGCTGGACAAATATCCTAACATCCTTCAGAAATTTGCATGTCATCCTTGCATAGGGACCATGCTAATCTTCTCTGGATCATTCCAATTTTAGTGTCTGAGAGTGACAAATGTCCTAATGTCCCAACCCCACCTCTCCTTGGTGTTCACATCTGTTAAATGGGAATGTTAATCATGGGCAGGTATCTCTGAAAAGATTAAATGATGGACTGCAGGGAGAGTGCCAACTCCCATTTAGGGCTCGGTAGATGCTGACTAATATCATTCCAAAAATTGGCTTTGGTTATTTTCAGCTATTGTATGGCATTTCGGAGTGTGCATACCCTGTATCCTGTTGACGGACACTCGGGGGCTTTTCCGTACTACAGAAATGCATGTCAAATTGGGGGATGCCGGTTCCACTTGAAATTGATCACAGCCATTATTGCTCAGAAATTGAGTAGTTATGAAGGCAGAAAATATAAAGGTGGAAAGTTTGTTCTGTCAGTATAATGTTGATGTTTTACAATGAGAAAGTGCTCGTGGAACTGTTAGTGAAAGAGGAAAAAATAAAAAGAGAAAGAAAAAAAGAAGGAAGAGTGGGGGGGAAAAGAAAAAGATGTAGAGGGTGGTAAATGGAGCATCAAATGCCAGGCACAAGATCTCAAACATGTGAGGTCCCTCTCAGAATGGCAGCAGTTACAGTATCATCATCCCCTCCTCATAGTCATGACCCTGGCCCAGGAGCAGTAGCTTACGCCTATAATCCCAACACTTTGGGAGGCAGAGGTGAGTGGATCACCTGAGGTCAGGAATTTGAGACCAGTCTGACCAACATGGTGAAACCCGTCTCTACTAAAAACACAAAAAATTAGCCAGGTGTGGTGGCGGGTGCCTGTAATCCCAGTTACACAGGAGGCTGAGGCAGAAGAATCGCTTGAACCCAGGTGGCAGAAGTTGCAGTGAGCCAAGATCACACCATTGCACTCTGCACTCCAGCCTGGGCAACAAGAGCGAAACTCCATCTCAAAAAACATTTCACCAATCCAAGACAGTGAAAAAAATCTTTCAGGCTCACTGTTCTGAGGCAATATGTGTGCACGCCTGTGTGCTTATGTACATGCACATGTGCACATGCGCATCTTTGCATGTAATTGTGTGTAATTGCATGTAATTGTGTGAGCCTGCGTGTATCTCTATGCATGTCTGTGTGTGTATTTGCACATGCGTGTTTGAGTGTGTCCATCGTGTACTTTCCTGTGAAGAGACGTCTTTTTCCTTTATTGCTTCTTGGGTATTTTAGGATGAGGCTTACTCTGTGTGTCAGCATCTGCATGTATTTGTGCATGGGTGCGTGTCTTCATGTATGCGTGCACATCTGTGTGTGTGTGTGTGTGTGTGCATGTGTTTCCTCTTTGGTAGACAAGGATCCCAATAAATGAGGTGATGTATAATGGATGCGAAATAATTTTGAAAACTGCCCTTTCTATACATATGTAGCTAAGGACAGATCACATTCATGTCCAGAACGCAAAGCAATCCTGATTGATCCCCCTCTCCACCTTCCACTTCCCCTTTCCCTTCAGTTCTCTAATTGTCAACTCCAGCCACACAAAGAGCAGTGGATCCTCAGCATATAACCTCCCCTGACTTAGTCACTTGAGAGAGCCAAGCTTTCGGGTTGATGGAAGATCGCCTCTAATCACCATCTTAAAAATTATGTTTGGGATGAAAATCTCTGCAAAATGCACTATGCTGTTTGATAGTTTGGACAGGGGCCCTTGAACTAACTCTCAGATCTATCATTATGAGCATCATTTACTTTCCAGTGAGATATGAAAGGCTCTGTACGATGCAAAGGGGTGTCTCCCCTTTGCCCCTTCACAGAATGGCCCTAGACCGCTCAGTTTTTCCCATTAGTGAGGCTATTTTCAAACAATCCTACCTATTTCTGATGCCCGCAAAGACACCAGCAGCCACCTTCATTGGCCTTTATTACCTGAAGCTTTTCCTTCTCCCTTTTTATTTGTTGAATTCAATTCGTAGACGGGAAGGTCAGCTAACCACCTTTGTTAGTACTGTATGCAAACCACGAGTAGCTAGGCTCTAAGAGAGATCCAAGGGCTGCTGATTAGCATAAAGGATTTAAAACATAAGGATCTTCACTCCTATTGGTTGCTGGGTGAACAGTAAAAGTCATGGTTCATCCAATCAAAGGAGCTGCACCAGGCTCTTCCATGCATTTATTCACGCATTCATTTAACACAAGTTTATAAAGCTCCAGCTACATTCCAGGCATTGTGCTAAGCATAGGGGCTCAAGGATGTCAGGGCTTTCTGGATATGATATCTGAGGTTTCCAGAGGGGGTGACTTGTGGGTAGGGGTAATGTTCCCGATAAAACGGGGGCTCAGCACTTGAGATTTGGATCTGTTTGGCAGTACCAAACATTTACGCTCACACAGTAGATATACAAGAATAGATGTCAACACTCAGAAATACCCACACTCACATATCAGGCGGTGCATTCTGAGGGCTACCCATGGAGTGTGGCACCTGTGCACCTCAGGCATTTAGATGCACTGGGGCAGGACAGGAGCCCCCTCCCTACTTCTCCATCACCTCTTCTATTTCGGGGGGAGCATTCCATGGCAATGGACTGAGGAGAGTGACGGGAGACTAGCCTCTGTACCCCAAACGACTCCTTGTGTGATTGTGACCTTGAGTATGGCCCTTCTCTTCTCTGGGCCTTAATTCCCCCACTTTAAAATGATGAAATTGGACCTGATGATGTCTGAGGCACACTTGAACTTAAAGCACTCCTTGAATCTGATTCTGATAATGTGATTGATAACAAGTAACATGTGTTGAGTGTTTACCACTTTTTTTTTTTTTTTGAGACGGAATTGTGCTCTTGTTGCCCAGGCTGGAGGGCAGTGGCGCAATCTCGGCTCACGGCAACATCCACCTCCCAGGTTCAAGCGATTCTCCTGCCTCAGCCTCCCAAGTAGCTGAGATTACACGCACCCACTACCATGCCTGGCTAATTTTGTATTTTTAGTAGAGACGGGGTTTCTCCATGTTGGTCAGGATGGTCCAACCCCAGGTGATCTGTCCACTTCGGCCTCCCAGAGTGTTTACCACATTCTATTTCTTCCTCAATTTGGCCCAGCAAAGCAGGTGCTACCTTCCCATTTTACGTACAAGAAAACTGAGACTACAAGCAATTAAGAGGCCTGCCCTAAGTCATACAGCTACTTAGTGTCAGAGTTGGAATATGGACCCGGGGCAATCTGGCCCTAGAGTCCGTGCTCTTAATCACCTGTGCTCCTGGTGGCCCATAAATTCACCATCCTGGAGTCCTGCACCGCTAACCCTTCCTTGCCCCACCCTGAGATTCCCCATGCCTTCGTCTGGGTCTTTGTTAGTAACGTCTCAGGGCTCTCGAGGGTTGAGAGAGAGGGGAAGAGGAGAACTGGGGCCTCCGATGCCTTGGCACCTGAGGCAGGCTGGCACCCTGAGGTCCCCGGGCACAGTTCCCCTGCACGTTCATCTGGCGCCGGTGGGCAGATGGGTATGCTGGCCAGTCCTGCCAGCCTGCCAGCTGGCCCGGAGCGCCCGATGGCTGGCACCTCGGCCACTCGGATGGGCTGCCGGCCCCGCCTCCCACAGGCATGCAGCTGGCAGTGAGGAGCAGATGGTCCGGCCGGCCGGGCCGTTGGCTCTCCGTTACGCTGCCAGCTGGCTTCGCTGCACTTGGTGTCTTGGCACCTCTGGGCTGGCGTCGGTGGGCAGGAGGGCTGACGTGTTGGCTTCCTATGGATGGACAGCTGGCACAGATAGCAGAGAGGAGGGTTCCTCGCCCTCTTCTGGCTGCTCCCTTAAATGTCCAGGGATCTTGGCCAATGGAAACTGAAGCCGGAATCCACCACCTTATCACCCGAAGAGTTTGCTGGGACAGCGAGCTTCCTCTCCCATGCCTCCTACGATCCGTATTGATTTGCACAAGCTCTGGCTTCCCCAGGCCCTGACACCTTCCTGCCCCTGACTCCCAGTGCTCTGGCCTCCTTCACCTGCCAGGGAAGGAGTATCCCCCTGGCAGGCACCCCCAGCTCCTGCCAGCTTCTCTCTGCCTCCCTTGAAGTTGGACCGCCAATCCTTTTTCAGCTTGTCTAATTCGAAGGCTCGGCTTCTGTGAGTGCCAGAGAACTGGGCTCAGCAAAGGCTGGAATTCTGGTGAGATGCTCCATGAAAGCCCAAGAGTCCTGGCTCCAGTCCTTGCATGTTGCCATGGGCGCTGTGAGAGCATGGGCCTCCCTCTTCAGGCCTCGGTTACTCTATTACTTCTTTCTTATTACTCACTCAAAAATGAATAGTACAGAATGAAATAGAATCCCGCCTTGGGGTGTCTAGATAAACCATAATATGTTCATGATCCCTGACATTCTAGGTGCAAGCTTGTGCACTTGGATGGTGTTACCGGTTGAATTGTGTCCCCAAAATCATGTTGAAATCCTGACCTCCCGAACTTGGGAATGGGACCTTATTTGGA
Source organism: Ateles fusciceps (assembly GCA_036589455.1). Lineage (NCBI taxonomy): Eukaryota > Metazoa > Chordata > Mammalia > Primates > Atelidae > Ateles > Ateles fusciceps. Next base: position 4,495,974 of record JAZHEH010000517.1, on the reverse strand, counting down.
AATAGGATCTTTGCAGATGAACAAACTAAGTTATGGTCATGGGGTAGGATCTATCCTCATCAAAAGGGGAAATTTGGACAATGACGATGACGGAAGATGCAGGGAGAAAACAGCCGTCTACAAGGCAAGGACCCCTGGGACCACAGGCAGCTAAGAGAGAGGCTTGGATCACAGTCTTCAGAAGGAGCCTGCCCTGCCCACACCTTGATCTCTAACTTCTGGCCTCCAGGTCTGTAAACAAATAAATTTCTGTTTTTCTCAGCCCCCTGGTCTGCAGCACTTTGTCATGGCAGCCCTGGAAAGCCGACACAGGTGAGCACGCCATTTCCTGGGGGATGGGTCACATGATTCATCAGGTCATCATGGGGGCTCATGACCCACCCCACCTCAGATTACAACCATTAGGATCTGTCCCAATCCTGCATGGGCTTCCCACGAGGTAACATAATAGCTGTCCTGGCAGGGGGCAGTGGCTCATGCCTGTAATCCCAGCACTTTGAGAGGCCGAGGTGGGTGGGTAACTTGGGATCAGGAGTTTGAGACCAGCCTGGCTGACATGGTGAAACCCTATCTCTACTAAAAATACAGAATATTAGCTAGACATGGTGGCACACACCTGCAATCCCAGCTACTCGGGAGGCTGAGACGGGAGAATCACTTGAACCTGGGAGGCAGAGGTTGCAGTGAGCCAAGATTATGTCATTGCACTCGAGCCTGGCCAACAGAGTGAAACTTCATCTCAAAAAAAAAAAAGCTGTCCTAAAACCCTTCAGGCAGCCAAGTTAAGGTACCTGTTACCTGCTGCTCAGAGCATCCTGAAAAACCAACCCTATTCAGGGACAGTTACTTCAGGGGCTGACTCTCCTCATGGACATAAAATGGCTGCAGAAGCCCCAACATTACTCCCAGATCCAATCACACTTAGAGATACATTCTGACGCCCTACATAATAAAGTATAAAGCACAGAAATGCTTATGGTAGCAAGGTTTGGCTACCCAGGGGATGCTTCATTCAGAGAAACTGAACCCATCACCCTTGATTTCAGATTTAAAGGAAGTAAAGAACAGCTCCCTTTTCATATCTGGCTTTGGATGTGATATCAGACGACCTGGAGTCTAGCCCCCACCCTTTTATTTTCTAGCTTTAGAGACTAATTCTGTAGAGTCTTCAACTGGAAAGCAAATAAAAATATGAATCAAGCAACTTTAAAAATTAATATCATTTCAGTCATTTAATTTCACTTCTGGGAATCAATCTGAGGGTATGCATCAAACTATAAGAAAAAGTTTTATTTAAGAAGATGCGTATTGAAGCAGTTGGTTTGTAAATTAAAAAAACAAAAGAAGTGAAACAACTGCCCTGGATGGGGCTGGTGGTTTAGGATGCTCTCAGCTGCAAGTAACAGGCATCTTAACTCAGCTGCCTGAAAGGGTCAGGACACCCACTGTCTTACCTTATGAGAAGCCCCGTGTGGGAGTACACTGAGAAGGCGCCTGCAGGGGTTCTTTTCCACTTGTTAGCTTAATTTCCCAGGCTTGCTCTCCTCATGGACACAAAATGGCTGCAGATGTCCCAGCATCACACCCAGATCTAGCCATATTTAGAGAAAGAACAGGGACATTGCCTCATGAATGCCTCTTTGTAAAAGCCAAGAAAAGTTTCCCAGGGGCCTTCAGCAAAGTTTCCCTCATATCTCGTGGCCTGTGATTGTGCCATATGTCCATGTCTTAACCAACTTTGAGAAGAGAAATAGAGTGGCTGCGATTGGATTGGTCAGTCAGCGGCTGCTCCCTGAGGTTGGAGGCAGGGCTGGCTTCAGGACAGTGATGGTAGACTTGGACTCTATGAGGAAGAAGAAAATGGGTGTAGGAGTTGAAGGTCTGGCAGGCAGTCAACAGGATGGTGTGGTAGCCACTGGTTGTAGGTCAGTTACAATTAAAAAATTAATATTATGCTGAAACTAAATGGCAAAAATGAATGGGTGCTGAAGATTGAGACGTACATGGCAAGGGTTTTCATCAACGGAGAAATGCATTCTTGCAGATCAGTAAGACCAGCACTCCAGAATGACTGGCAAATATACACATGTCAGTGGAATATAAATATCTACCAGTCCAATGAGAAAAGTAAGTAAAACCGATATCACTAATAATCAATATATTTTGCTTACAAAGCTGGCCAGGTTTATAGAATCGGATTTTTTTAGGAAACGGGCACTCAACTGCATTGAGGATGGATACGCAAATGGGCATAGCAAGTTGGCTTTGATGTTATGCCTGTTTATTTTTCTAATTAAGGTGAAATTCACATAACATAAAATTAACCATATTAAGGTGAACCATTTCAACGACATTCTGTACACTTACGATGTCATACAACCATCACCTCTACCTAGTTCCAAAGCATTCTCATCACCCTGAAAGAAAATCCCATACCCCTCAAACAGCCACTCTCCATTACCCCTCCCCATAGCCACAGGCAGCCACTAATCCACTTTCTGTCTTTGTGGATTCACCTATTCTGGACATTTCATATAATGATGGATCATGTGATCTTTTACGTCTGGCTTCTTTCACTTAGTGTGGTGTCTCCCAGGTATATCCATGTGGTAACATGCACCAGCTCTTCACTCCCTTTCACCACTGAGTAATATTCCATTGCATGTGATGTGCCTGCTTTTTGATCCACCGATTTCACCTCTGGAAACTCGTCCCAAGAAAATGATGATCATGAAGTTGTGCAAAGAACAGCTACCAGGATCTTTCTGAACGTGTTGTTTAGATGGCCACAAGATGAGCCTTGGGAAAGTAATTATGATTCGTCTATGTGACAGCATATGATGAAGGCAGCGTCCATTATATTACAGTAGAATATTTCATAACACCAGAAACCACTTATGATTGCTTCTTAGCCTTTTGGCTAAGATCAAGTATTAAACTACATGTGGCATGGTGATGCTTCTGTTAAAAGCATATTATAAAACCTTGTGTTCTGTGTGACCCCCTTGTCCGTCATTGCTTCCGTGCTAAAGAGCGTTTGTGAGGTATGGAACTTCTACTGTGCACCAGGCACTGTTCAAGGTGCCGAACAGAAAGCAGTGATTTAAATAGACAGAATGACTGACTCTGGGTAGCGTGCAACATTCTAGGGTGTGTAACTTTGGTGGGGGCTGTTGAATGGGCAATAGGGGGTCCCCTGGGGGAGGGGAGGAGGTGAAACCCATGTACGCTGAGACTATAAATGTATAAATAGGAAGACGCATGGGTGGTAGATTATAAGTAATCTCTATTTCTTTCTTTTTACATTCTTGTAATGTCCACATATTTTTTCAATAAATGTGTATTATTTTTATAATCAGGAGAAAGAAAGCTGACTTGTAACTGGTAGGCTTATTAAGAACTAGCTGCATTACAACATCAAAGTGAATATAACTGAAATATAAATTAAATTGCAGAATTTAAATTTTGTAGACTATGCTGATAATCATATATGTGCATGTGTGTATATGTATACGCACACATATACATGCACACACACACATATACATACACACACACACACACACACACACACATATAAAGCTGGGTAAAAATCCAGTTTCTTTGTATCATAATTTGCACGTAGTGGGTATTTAATAAATTCCTGTTGAATGAATGGATTATTTGTCCACTTATTTTTTATTTTTTCATTTCCACATTTTCCTCAGGATCACGTGGTTCCATTTTTGAGACAAAACATCAACCTATTATTGTTTTATTTTAAAATTTTAGTCACATAATGCATTGGCAAGGTAAATAAACTTTAGTGTAAGAAGCTAAACAAGACCAGGTTTACACGGTGTCTTCTGCCTCAGAGCAGGCCTTCTAGAAATGTTTGTGCCTTTCTTTCTCCCTGGAGTGCTCTAAAAAAGATCCCATTTACAAGAGAAAAATTGGCTCCTCTGCAACTGTTTCTCTCCTGCACATCCGTGATATAAATTACAGCCTTCCTGAAGAGCATCTTCAGAGCTCGTAGACTGTCAGAGTTGGGGGGGAACCCTGAAGAAGATCCCCCATCCATTCTCACTCCACCCCAATATACAGATGAGGAAACTCAGGCCCACAGAGGGAAGATGACCTGCCCAAGGTCACACAGGAGACAGTGGCAGTGCAGGAATGGGAGCCCACTCCTTACTTCTCACAGTTTACTTCCTCCCATCGTATTGGCAGTTGCCTCTGCCAATTTTAGCGTAAAGAACGCTCATGATATTAGGAGGCTTCATGCTTCTTGGGAGTGAGTGTGTTAGGCTTTTTGGAGGCCTTGTTTTCCCTACTCAAACCCACACATTCGCTGGAGGATGCCTTCATCCTTGCAAAGAGACAGGTCCAGCTTCAAGAAGGAACATTCTAGAAGGCTCCCACACTGCCTTTGCAGCTACTGCAAAAACTGACTGTGACACCAAAAGAGACAGGTCTACAAATGTGTTTGACGTTTCCTGAGGGCCTCCCCTGGGCCAGCACCTGTGTTGGTCTTCCGGGATGCAGAGACAGGCACAAACCCTCCTCCGCCAGTGGAGGAGAAAGACACGTGAACATATGACACATAAACATGATGGAGCAGAGTCCCAAGGTCCAGGGAGACCAGTCCCAGGAGAGGGGCTGATGGTGTTTTAGGACAAACCTGGATAGAAGCTTCCATGAAGGCAATGACCTTAGCAGAAAGTTCTTGAAGCAGAAACTCCTAAACCACAGAGATGGTACTACTGAGGCCAGGGAAACCATTGACATTGTATACAAAATGGTGAGAATGTGCATTACTCTCCTCGGGAAAGAGTGCACAATTTCTCATCTGGTTGTTAAAATGGATTTTAGTCTCTACTCCCCCACAAGGACTTTAAGAAGCACTGTCTTACTGGATAAGGAGGCGTTTCAAGTGACAGCAACAGTATGTGCAATGACAAGGGATGCAAAGTGACGTGGCATGTTGGAAAAACAGAGTCCTTGAGGATGGGGCTCCTGGATGGTGGCAACAAAGCCTGGGAATAGATGGGGCCCACATCGAGAACCTCACACTAGGAAAGGGTTTTACCAGGTAGAGGCATGAGGAAGTTTTCTTGAGTCCTCTGTTGATTTCAGAGACAGTGTTTTGCATTTCATGCTCTGCTTTAAACCACGGATTGCCTAAGATTTCCTAGAGCCCTCTGTTTCCCATCCAGCCCTGGATCAGATTAAGTGCCCCCCCTCTCCTGCAAAACTGGCAACGCTGCATCCCATATTGCAGAGGAGGAAACCAAGGCTCAAAGCAGGGGATGTGGATTGCCCGAGGTCACAGGGTTGGAGCGGATCCTGGGTGCGTCTGTTGTCTGCCACCCTGGGTTATCTTCTACACAACCTTGAGAGAAGCGCCGTCTGCGCAGAGCACCTGCCCACAGCCCACAGCCAAGCCCTGCCAGAGAGGCCCAAGGAGGGGGCCGTTCACACCCTCCCTCCCCTTCTGCCCACCTCTGCAACTCACAACTCCCCAGCCATGTATAAAACATTCCCAGAAACCACTTATTTCTCATGCATTTTCCATGAGGTTGGGCCCAAGTTAAAACATATAAACATAAAAATATCAAGAAGCACTTTAAACAAAAAAAAAAAAAAGGTAGGGGGGGCATGTTTCATAAAATACCAAGAGACCAATTTCCACACCTGCCCTGCTCCCCCTGGTCAGACACCCAGGATTGTTCATTCTCTCCTCCCTTCTCTCGCCTGCTGTTCTCTCCTCTATCAACCTTTCCTCCTTCCCTTTCAACTTCGCCCTTTCGTTTTTCTTTTCTCTCCGCTTTTTCTCTTTTCTGGACCACTTTCCCTATCCATTTACCTTGCTCCGTCTGCGTTTCCAGCGGGATGTCTCTGGTTCTTCCTGGCTGTTTTCCTCTTTCTGTGTGTGTGTGTGTCTCTGATTCTTTTTCTCTGTGTCTTGCTGAGTTGGCATCTTTTGTTTTCTCCTTGCTTGGTTCCTGCCAAGGCTTCTTCTTGCCTTTCCTACACCCTTTAAAATAGCTCAAGCTAAAAGAAATGGCAATAATAGCAAGAGCTGGTGACAATACAGAGCAACTGAAACCCCAGCCGCTGTTGGTGGGAGAGTGAATTGGCACAATCACTTTGAAAACTGTTTGGCAGTTTCTACTAAAGCTACATGTCTATTTGCCCAGTGACCAGATATCCCATTCCTGGGTAAAGTCCAAGGAGAAATGAGAGCTTCTATTTCCCCAAAGGCATAGAGGAGAGCATTCATGCCCAGTTGACTCAAAATAGCCCAAACTGGAAAGAGCCCAAATAACCATCCACAGGAAAAGGGAGAATTGAATTCTAACGTGTGTACGCATTGAAATATTGCACGGCAGTGATGACAATGAACTATCACTACACGTAGCAACATGGATCAGTCCCCCAGAAGTTTGTTTTTAAGAAACAGCCTCAACACGAAAGAGTATGTGCTGTAAAATTTCATCTGTTTAAAGTTCAAGAACAGGCCAAATGAATCTATGTGGCAGAAGTCAGAAGACAGGCTATCGTTGAGGAGGTATGCATTGACTTGGTTGGACAGCACAAGAAATCCTTCTAGGGTGTTGGAAATATTCTACATATTGATCTGGGCAAAGTGTAAACATGGGTAAAAGATTCATCGAGCTGCACATAAGATTCGTGCAGCTTACTGTAAATTATAACTCCATTTAAAAATGAAGAAAAATAATGGTACATAGTATGGCTTATTATAATCATTACGCTAAGAATAATTTTTATGATCACAATTGGCAAATGATTTAGACTCAGGACCCATAAACTCATACATGTTTTCGATCCCAGTGATTAAGATGGAGGTGGACATGTAGGTGCCCGTGGCTGAGAACTCATCTTCCTGCTAGACGGACTCACATCCTCAGATGCTTCAAACATCGTTGTTTCTAGGAGAGCCACACACCCTCGGGACCCTTTGGAAAGACCTGCCTTGGAGAGGGAAAGACTGCTCCCGTTCCAGATCTCACAGTTAAGGCGTCTTTCTGATACTTCGTTATTTTATTTCCTGCTATACCATATCATGATTATGGTATAACTCAGCACTTACTCTGATAATCGAGTAGTTAATTAGCAGCACAAAACCCGAACCCAAGTTAACGGGAAGAGGCTGGTCTAGCCAGAAACCTCAAGGAAATTGTTCCATCTGCAGAGCCATCAGAAAACTACGACAGCCAACAGGGGAGGCTGAAGGAGAACCAGAACTCCAGCCCTGGGACTCTGAAAGGCCTTTATTTATGTTTTTCTTCTTCATTTGAGTCCTCCCAGGAGGGGAGGAAAACATAGAACCCAGCTTTCCTGCTTCAACAGCGTGGGTGTGAGCCCAACACACACAACCCTTGAAGGCAGACTAAAACCCACTTATTTTCATTGAAAGGGAGGAACTAGGACCAGAGGGACTCAGGCACTATTAGTTAAATAATGGTGCTTAAAAATGCATTGAATTTAGCTGCCTCCCCACCCCTAAAAAAAATCTGGAATTTTCCTATTGAGTATACTTTTTTTCTCTTGCCCATGAATATTAATGCTTTTCTCAGAGAGCTCTACTTGAAAAAAAAAAAAAAACAAGAATAAATTAAATACCTACAGATTTTTCTAATTCCTCTTTTTGGTGACATGCCGTCATTACATCAAATTACTGAGATGGGCCCGCTCTTTTTTTTTTTCTTTTGGGTGAAAATTATGGAATATAAAGTATATGTAAATGGAGCAAAGGAGGTAAAAAAAAAAAACTGTGAAGGAAGAATAGGGGAAGGAAAGGCATTAGGTATTCCGCTGGCGTAGTAGTCAGCCAATTAATCAAGCAGTGGCGAGAAAAAGATGCAGAAAGGATGAGTTCGCCCTTCATGTTGATGGGGCCGGCGCAGGGCAAACGCTACGGCACCTGAGCTCACGGTTAGGCATGCAGAAAGGGATCATGGGAATATCTTCCCGTCTTTGTCTTTCTCGTGAAGGATGGAAAATGTCAAGCTGTTGTTTGGCTGGATTGAGGGGGGATGGGGGCGGGGAGAGTCGAGGAGGATTCGCAGTCTGGTGAGGCAAGGTTTTAACTCTTTGAGGACGTCTCTGCCTCCCCTCCCTCCCCAGCCCCAGCTCCACCTTCTCCTTCTCTCAGCCCCTGAGCACATCTGTAGGGAACTCTGCCTGCAAACTGCAAGCGGGAAGGCGCTGATTGATGGTGACATGCAGGCTGGGGCAGCGTGTGTGTGTGTGTGTGTGTGTGTATGCGTGTGCGTGTTGTGTTTGTGCACAAACATGTCCGGGGGAGGGGGCAAGAGGCATTTTTCCTCTCCCTCATATGTGTTCTTTGTTCATTCTGGAAATGAGCGTGGATGACCCCTTCTCTCTCCAGCCCTGTCATGTCCCCTTGGAAGTGAGCAGCGCCTTGAAATCAGAGTGGCTGCAAAAATGACGGTTGTAGTAATAAGGCTTTGAGGACGCAACCCGGGCTCCCTCCGTATGGCTCTCAGTATGCTAAGCCCGCCCAGGAGGGTGGCCTGACAGGTGTGCCCTGCAACCATCAGAATTCCCGAGTGACTCTGTAAGGACTGGCCATTCCTGGGGCTGGAGATCAAGAGAGAATCACAGTGCAAGTCTTATCACACACTGATAACGATGATCATGTAGTGATATAATAATTAGCCAACTTCACCAGCAATGTCTTGTCCTGAGGCCTTTACATTTCTACATCGTTTCACCGTTTTTAAACTCTGGAAAATCCAGGGTCCCAAAAAAGCTGTGTCATTAATTCACTCATTGAGAACATGGGTATTTGATTCTTCCCACTTGACCTTGGGATGGACTTGGCGGGCATTGCATGGTCTATTTGGCAGATGAGGATGCTGAGATCAAAGGGCTTCCTTTAGGCCAGTATGTGGGTTCAGAAGGAGCTCAAACCATGTCTCCAGTCCTTATGCCAAGGCTTGCCATCCTTCAGCCAGAGAGGAATGAGCAAAATGAACTACCTCCTGTTCCACCCTCTCCCAGGACCAGTCCATGACCATTGCCAGTACATCATGTGAGCCCACTGTGAGACCCAGAGGCTGGATCCAATCCATACCCAAAGTGTGGTCCAGGCACCAGCAGCATCCTCCCACATGAGATCTTACTAAACATGCAGCATCTCTGGCCTCAGCCCTACTGAATCGGAGTCTGTGTTTTAATAACATTCCCAGGGGGATTTGTGTGCACATTGAAGTTTGAGAAACACTGTTTTAAGGCAAACTTATGCCCTACATTTACTGTGTGAATTCTGAATGAGTCTGATGATCAAAATCAGCTTCTACTCCATGAAATATGGTACCAGATATCATCTGCTGGAACTAAGTGTGAGTGCCATTCGACTACTCTTCACCCATCCTGACACACCCTGTGAGATGGGCACTGTGGATGTGCCCGTTTTACAGAAGAAGGACGTAGAAACGTGAAGATGTGAAGGGACTTGCCTGAGGAGGGACAGCCAATTAGTAGCACAGCAAGAATTGGAGCCCAAGCACTAGAGTCCCCTTCGGGCCAGTGATTTTTTTTTTAAGACGGAGTCTCATTCTGTTGCCCTGGCTGAAGTGCAGTGGCGCGATCTCAACTCACTGCAACCTCCACCTCCAGGGTTCAAGCGATTCTCCTGCCTCAGCCTCCCAAGTAGCTGGGACTACAGGTGGAGTAGCTGGGACCACAGGTGTGCACCACCACGCCAGACTAACTTTTGTAATTTTAATAGAGACAGGGTTTTGCCATATTGGCCAGGCTGGCCTCAAACTCCTGACCTTGTGATCTGCCCACCTAGGCCTCCCAAAGTGCTGGGATTACAGGTGTGAGCCACTGCACCCTGCCTCAAGCCAGTGATTCTTAGGCTTGAGTATGCATCAGAATCACCTGAGAAACTTGTCAGAATTTAGATTTCTGGACACCAACCTACAGAGGTGGACCCCAAAATGTGCCTTTCTAACACGTTCTCAGGCAGCAATGCCAAGGTTGCAAATCCGGGGCCCACTCTTTTGAGAACAGCTGCTCACTGAAGGGTCATCATCTGTGTTAAGAAACTAGCACCGGTTTTGTGATGAACTCCAACCAGATATGATTGAGATTCGAATCAGTGCCCCTGCCCTAAAAAGAAAAAAAAAAGGTGTATGTATGTGGGAGCGGGGTGTATGCATAGGGAATCATACATAACTAAAACACGAAGAAGGCATGGCCCTCCACAGAAGGGAAAATTGCCTTTTGATGATCCCCAGCTTGGTTGCATGAGCGGTCCCCACGCTCCTCATTGCCATGGCTAATTGCAGGTATATTGCAGCCTCATTGCTTTAAAAACCCTTTCCGTTATTTAACCTGGACCATGCATGGTGTTATAATGGGTTTCCTTCCTCTGGTCGTTAAACCAATACTGACAAGGCCCAGCCTGTCCTGGCCAGGCTTGGTGCAGCACACTTGAGACCAGGCACGTAAGCCACTGGCCCCGTCCCTCAGCTACTCCCAGGTGGCAGGCTACCCTCCTCCATTTGGGGGAGGTGGGCGGAAGAGAAGGCATGCATAGTTCTAGAAGAGAAAGGGGGGGGCCCTGAAAAGCATTCCCAGCTGAGATGACCTGGTAATAGTTGAGTGTTCCTTTCTTGTTGTTGTATGCTGTCTGGAAAAAGTATATCTGTAAGTGGACAAAAAATACAAAAGATTATCTACAGCCATACCACCCTGAACGCACCCCGATCTTGTCTGATCTCAGAAACTAAGCAGGGTCGGGCCTGGTTAGTACTTGGATGGGAGACCGCCTGGGAATACCGGGTGCTGCAGGCTTAAAAAAAATGCAAACAATTTTAAAACACAAAATTGAAACTATAATTTCCAAAGTTCTTCCCCCTCCAAGGATAAGCACTTAACATTTTGGGGTGGACAAATATCCTTTCAGATATCTCCCTCTGTTTTCTTCTCTTCCTCCATATCTCTCTCCTCTCTCCCCTTCTTTCCTTTCCCCTCCCTCCCCCTCTCTTCCCTTACTGTCTCTCTGCTTGTCTCTCTTCCTCTCTTTATGTATTCCTCTTATCCCCCTCCCCCTCTCCTCCTCTTCCCTCTTCTCTCTTTCTCTTCCCCCTTTGTCTTCCTCCCTTCCTTTCTCGCTCCTATCCTCTCTTCTCTCTGTCCCCCTTCCTCTCTCCCCTCCCATTCTCTCCCCCCTCCTCTCTTTCTGCTTCTGTCTGTCACATACAGATATATGACTAGATGCAGCTCTGTGTATTTGAGAGCAGTGGTGGAAAAAGACTAGAAGTTCATCAGATAGTCAAGAGCTGGAAAGGTGTGGGGAGCAAAGGGATGCCATATGCTAAGGAGCATAAAGTGACCTGTGGAACAACAGCCCTGAAGAGCTAACCCAAGTGTCTGAGGAATGAGGGGGATTCCCCAGCAGGTGAACCTGGCGAGTCAGCAGGACCTGGACCATGGTGTGTAGTTTGCACCTTACCCTAAAAGGAATGGGAAGCCAGGGAAGGTTCTAAGTAGGGGAAAGGCTTGGTCATTTTGCCTTTTAGGGAGACCTCTCTGGTAGCTAGTGTTGGGTCAGAATGAAAGGAGAGAAGCCAGAAGCCTGAGGCTAGCTGCATCCGATTCATCACAGCTAAGAAATTTTTAAAGAATAGTGACACGATGCCAAGGAGGAGGTATGTTTGGGGTGCTGGGCATTTTCTGATCAACGGAAAATAGAACCCTGAAGATATTTCCCTTCTGCAAACTCCAAGGAAGTACATTTTAAAAAAAGATAAAAAATAATTCCCAGACTCCCCCGTCTTTGTCTCTTTATCTCTATGAAACTCAATTCCTTTATCTATAAAATAGATTTAAAATTCCCATTTAGCAAAGTATTCAAACAGCAAATGGGTGCCCTGAATTTGCAAATTACGAAGTTCTTAACCAACAAGCGACCATGACTGCTGCTGTTGTCCTGCGGTTGATTGTATTGGTAGCTCTTTACATACTTCACAGAAGTTCTCACAGCCTGCCTTATGTTTTCATAATTGTGTATCTTTCAGCTTCTCCCTCTAGAGCAGCGCTGTTTCTAATAGGACTTTCTGTGATGATGGAAACATTGCATATCTGAGCTGCCCAATGTGGGAGCCACCAGTTTCATGCAGAACACTTGAAGTGTGTCTGATGCAACTGAGAAACCACAGTTTATATTTTATTTAATTGTAATTAATATACATTTAGATTTAAATAGTCACAGATGTCTACCGATCTGGAGTCAGGTAAGCCTGAATCTGAACCTAAGTTCCACCTCTTAGTAGCTGTGTGGTCTTGAGATAGTTACTTTACCTCTCTGAACCTCAGTGCCATCATCTGTAAAATCAGAATGGATAATCATACCACCCTCTAGGCTTCCTTTGAGGATTAAGTGGCCAGGTAGGTATGAGGTGTTTAGCACAATGTCTGACCCCCGCCCCCACAAAAAAGGCATTCAAGATGCCGATTCCCTTCCAGAAGGAATCTGAGACATGATAGATGCATGTTAAAGGAAGTATATGTGTTAGTTTTCTATTGCTGCCACACTAAATTACTACAGACTTAGCAGCCTAAAGCAACACACACTTATTATGGCATAGGTTCTTTAGATCAGAAGCACAACCTGGGTCTCACTGGGCTAAAATCTAGGTGTCATCAGGGCCGTATTCCCTGCTGGAGAAAGAAAAGAAAAGACACGAGATGCCAGAAGTGTTTGGCATCGTCTGAGTGGCTCTCTCAGGGAATAAAGCTGGTATCCATGTGGGCCATGGGGTGATAGTGGCGACCCACTCAGGGGACAAAGAAACTGCAGGCTGGAGACTGTGGGCTCTGCCTCCCAGTCTCACCCCCTCCTGACTCAGTTTCCCCATCTAAAAAGCCAGGGTGTGGCCTCGACAGTGTCTTAAAGGCACCGTGGCATTGGGGTGCTGCAGTGGAGCTGACCTGGGTTTGGGTTCTGGCACTGCCACTTACTAATTCTGTGACCCTGGAGAAGTCATTTCACTGCTCAGTGCTTCATTATAAAGGGGGAAAGCAGAGCCACCGTGAAGGTGGCGAGTGTCACATGCACGTGAGATACACAACATGTAGTAAGAAGACTTCTAGCAGTAGGCATCTTTGCGGTGTCTGCATCATTACCCAGAAGTGTGGAAGCCTGTGACTAAGGTGGTGGTTCCATTTCACACCTGAGACCTTCACTTTTTATAACCTGGCCAGGTGATAGAGAACGTTCACATCCCCCCTCCGCTCATACCCCAGCCACTGTCTCCCTCAGTCCCCAAAACACACACACACACACACACACACAAACACACAACACACACACAAACACACACACACACAAACACACACACACTATTTCTCTCTCCTCCCCCGTCCCTCTCACACATATATGTGTACACACTCTCACAGACACATGCAGACCCATGTACATGCGCTCAAGTGTATATATACACACGTACATATGTACATGTATGCATGTATGTGCACCCTCCCTCTCTCACACATGTGCATATGCACACATGTCCACGCTGCATACATGTGTACATATCCTCTCACAAACATACATGGATGATCAAGGCTCCACCCACCATCATCTTCATCCTCTCTGACATCTACTGGGCACTTCCTACCTGCTGCATACCATGTATAAGCTCCTCCCAGCAACTCTATAAAGCAAGTATGATTATTGGCCTCATTTTACAGGCAAGGAAATAGCCTTGGCTTTCCAGCCTTCACACTCAAGCCCCCAGGAGCCAGCGTCCCCCTAGCTCCTCTCCAGCTTATCCAGTACCTGTCCAACCTTTATGATTCTGAGGCCACCTCCTCCAGAAGCCTTCCCATTCCAGCCTGGCCCTGAGGAAATTTTCCTTCCCCTGAACTCCAGCCACACGCAGTTGCTTTGCTCTACTATCTGGCATCCCTTTGGAGTTGCTGTCAGAAACAGCTTTGGACTGTCCGTTCCTTCACATAGTGGTATTGGGTAAGCACAGAAGCGGGGCTGGGATTAGGCAGTGATCAGAAAGACCTCCCGGGGAGGTGATGGAGAAACTGAGAGCTGACCGACCTGCAAGAGACAGTCAGGGAAAGACAAGGGAATAGAGCTGTCTGCCGGAGGATCAGCATGTGCAAAGGCCCTGAGGCAGGAGAAGCCATGTAAGTCACACTTATGGGAGTTATCTCATTTATCACAACCACCAAGTCCTTCCCTGGGCACCGCCTGGCCACAGCCTGGCGTCTGTGCTTACCCAATGACACTGTGAGGAGGAATTCTGTCTCCTGTTCTCTAGGAGACACTTGGCAATGCCTGGAGATATTTCAGATTATTGCAAGTGTTTGTACTGGGGTAGGGGTGCTACTGGCATCCAACAGTTGAGGGTAAAGATGCTATTAGGCATCCTGCAATACACAAGACAGCCCCCACCACAAAGAATCACCCAGCCCGAATGCCAATAGTGCCAAGGGTGAGAAACTCCAGTAAACCAGCAGCATTAGCATTGCCTGGGAACTTGTTAAAATGCAAACTATCTGGCCCCACTCCAGATCTGTTGAATCAGAAACTCTGAGGGGTAGAAGTCCTTATTGTAACAAGCCCTCCAGGGGGTTCTGAGTCTGGCTTCAGTGTGAGAACCACCGATGCAGCCGGATCCGTGGTTCTCAGCCCTGGCTGCTCACTGGAATCACCTGGGAGTTTCCACACCACACAGCAACGAGACTCTATCCCAGAGACCCATATTCATCAGCCCAGGAGCCCAGGCATGGGCACTTTTTGAAAGTTTCTAGTTGTTTGTAATAGGCAGCCAGTGGCGAAAACTACCAAGCTAAAATAGCAGGTCCATATGCAGGGGGAAGAGAGAGGCTACAAGGTTGACACCAACAGGGCCTCCAGTTACAGGCTAAGGAGTGCTGACTTCACTGCGAGGGCATGGAAGTGTTGGTTGCAAGGAAGTGGCACTCTCAGATAGTTCAGAAAGATTTCTGACTCTAGGGAGGAGGCTGGTCAGGAGAGGTAGAGGCGAAGGCCCGGAGACCAGTGAGGAAGTTGAGAGGTGATGGTAGACCAAATCGCAGTCATGCCCCCAAAGAGATATGTTGACACCCTAACACTTGGTGAATGTGGCCTTATATGGAAACAGGATGTTTGTAGTTGCAATCAATTTCAGATGACATCATACTGGATTAGGGCGGGCCCTAAATCCAGTGACTGATGTCTTAGGAGGAGCTGGAGACTTGCAGAAGAAAGCCCTGTAGAGAAAGAGGCAGAATTTGAGGTGATGCCGAGGAAAGTCAAGGATTGCCAGCAACCACCAGAAGCCAGGAGAGGCAAGGAAGGTCCTTCTGTAGAGCGCACGGAGGGAGTATGGCACTGTCAACACCTTGATTTTGAACTTCTGTCTTCTAGAACTGAGATAATCGTTTTACTATTTTAAGCTACCCTGCTTATGGTATTTTGTTACAGCAGCCCTAGAAACTGATACAGGGAAGAAGCGGCCCAAAGCTGTAACCAGTGACCCTGGAGGATCAGGCCCTGTACGTACCCAGCCAGCTGCTGCTCCCAAGGGCTGCTGTGGGCCAGGTGGCTGGTGCACCCACCAGCCGCTTGGTGCACACAGGCTGCCAAACACAGCTGGGGTCGGCAGGGCAGGTGGGGACCGGTGAGGAGTCAGAGTGAGAGGGACAGAACTGGGGCCTGGAAGGGGAAAGTGTTGTTGTCCTGCACATCTGAGGAGCTGAGGGAGACAGTGTCACCCAGTGTGGAATGGCCATCCTCAAACTGGGCATGGCTCTCACAGCCGAAGTGAGTGTCGCCTGCTGAATGCCTTCCTGTTCCTTTTCCCTTAAAAGGGTGACATGAGGAGCTCCAGGAAAGACATACTGAGGGGTCACCCAGCCTCCACGGCCCCATGCCTGGGCACTGCAGTGGCCTGCTAACTGATCTGGCTTCTGCTCTTTCCCCACTCCTGTGCATTCTCCACATAGACGCGGACGTGATCCTTTCAAAATCCAAGTCCAATCTTGGCACTCCCCTACTTAAGAGCCTCCCCGTGACTTTCATACCACTAAAAGTAAAAATCAAAGACCTTATGATGTCCCATAAGACTCTGTGCAGTCTGGATCCATGTTGACTCATTGACTTCATCTCCGGTATCCACTAGCTCTGCCCCAGGCAAATCAACTTCCTCAGTTTTATTGTTTCTTGAATAGGCACATGCCTGCCTCAAGAACTTTGCACCTGCGGCTCCCTGTGCCTGAAATGCCTTTCCCACAGATATTGGGAAATATTACATCCATGACTACATCAAGTCCATTTGAATGGCGCCTTTCTCAGTGAGTCCTCCCTTGGCCACCATACTGAGAAGTGCAACCCTCTGCTCCATCACACTGATCCCTTCGGCATGTTCTTTTTTCAATAGCGAGATTCATTTTCAGAACTTGTGTTTCCTATTTCTCTCCTCCCACTGGAATGAGAGCTCTTGAGAACAGGGTTTTGGTCACTTGCATGCCCAAGTGCCTAGTACAGTGTCTGGCACATAGAAACACCCAGCAGAGTTTGTTGACTGAATGAACGCTGGAACCCACCATTTATTAGATACTCACTGCATGCCAGGCTCTGAGTGATGAACACACCCATTATCTCACTGTGTCTTCCTAAAGCCAGGAGAACGACAAAAGGAAGTCGCCACCCCTTTCATTTTAGTGAGATGAGGAAGCTGAGGCTGGGATAGGCGAGGTGACTTAGCCAAGGTCACTCATCTGGCCAAAGTGAGGTCTCCATCTACATTGACTGGAAAATGGGCATAAGAACACATGAATCTGGCCCCTTCTATGCAACTGGCTTAGGGCTGTAGCTGATTCTGAGCCTGAATCTGTCTCATCTCATTTAATTAACTAATATTGGTTGAGCACCTACTATGTGACAGGATGTGTGCTAGGGACTTTAAATGAAGGGGAGATGGAATCCTTTCTCTCTTGCTCTTACAGCCTTGTGGAGTGGGATGCTGCTTAGAGACCCTGTGTAAGATGATGATGATGATGTTGATAATGATGATATGGTGATGAGGATGGTGATGGCAGTGATGGTGGTGATGATGATGGCAATGGCGATGGTGGTGGTGAAGATGATGGTGATAATTATGGTGATGATGATGGTAATGGTGGTGAAGATGATAATGATGGTTATGGTGGTAATGATGATGGTGGTGATGATGATGATGGTGATGGTGGTGATGGTGATGATGATGGTGATGGAGGTGATGATGGTGACGGTAATGGTGGTGGCGGTGGTGATGATGGTGATGGTGGTGATGGTGATAATGATAGTGGTGATGGTGATGATGATGGTAATAGTGCCGATGACAATGATGGTGATGATGATGGTGATGGTGATGATGATGATGGTGATGGTGATGATGACAGTGGTGATGATGATGGTGATGGTGGTGATGATGGTGACGGTAATGGTGGTGATGGTGGTGATGTTAATAGTGGCGATGACAATGATGGTGATGATGACAGTGGTGGTGATGATGATGGTGATGGTGGTGATGATGGTGACGGCAATGGTGGTGATGATGGCGATGGTGATAATGATATTGGTGATGGTGATGATGGTAATAGCGGCAATGACAATGATGCTGATGATGGTGATGGTGATGATGACAGTGGTGGTGATGATGGTGATGGTGGTGATGATGGTGACGGTAATGGTGGTGGTGGTGGTGATGATGATGATGGTGATGGTGATAACGATGACCATGGTGATGATGATGGTGGTTGTGGTGGCAACTAATTTTTATTGAGTGCTTACTATGTGTCCAGCCCTATGTGAGGCTTTATCTGCCCTCACTTAATTTTTCCAATCTCCTTTGATGTGGGCACTATTCTTATCCCAACTGAACATATGAGGAAAACAAGGCACAGAGACAGGATTCTGCCCAGTGCCACCCAGTTCGTAAGCTGGGAGGTAGAGTCAGGAGCCCTACACAGGCAGTTTAACTACAGGACCCCCTCCTCCACTCAGCCCATGCTTTTCCCGGAGGGGTGTGTGTGTGTGTGTGTGTGTGTGTGTGTGTGTGTGTGTGAATGCACAAAGCACACAGTCCAACCCACTGTGGAAGTTATTTGCAATGATAAATAACACATGTAACAGAAGTTTATACAAATCGTTAGTGGAGGATTTACGTGGTGAAGCCTGGGGGCAATGGCCTGTGACCAGTACCTGTAGCTGTTAGCACTCTGCAAAATGACAGTGTCGCTTCCCCGCTGCAGCCTGCCACTCTCCTCATGGGTGCTGGTAGTCCAGCAGAGCTTGAGGCCAACAGCCATTCACTCTGAGACTCCAGACACCACGAGCTCCTGATGGGCCATCATGGACCCCACCAAGGGTAGGAGGAGCGGCAATGCCAACCAAATGTTTAGGTGGTGGCAGTGGAAGATGAAGCACAGGAATCTGAGTCAGACATTCACTCATTCATTCACCGATCAAACACTTACTGAGTGCCTACTATGCACCTCGCACTAAGCCAAGGAATGAGCGGAGCACAGCAAGCTGAGGTGGTGCCCTTGTGGGAAGTTTACTGGAAGATAATAGATTAAAATTTAATAATACAATAGAAAGAAACACTGTCGCATGAGTCTACATAATAAATGGACCTGACCCAGACAGCTGGGGGTATAGATGGGGATGGGAGAGACTTGCACAAAGAAGCGATGCTTGATCTGAGGTTTGGGAGAGCAGAAGGCGAAAAGCATCTCAATAGGCAAAGGGAATGTATCATATGCAAAGGCCCTGTGGCAGGACCAAGTTGCCAAGAGATGACTTGTATGCCTGGAGCTCAGTGACAACTGAGCAAAAAAGAAGGATAGAGAGATGGGTTTGGGGAGAGAAGCAGGAGGAAGCTCTCACGGGGCATTGTGGCCATTGTGGATGATGCTTAAGGGCTTAGCCCTAAAACCAGTGGAAGAGAAAGGTATGCACTAACTCGATCACATCAGATCTGTATTTTTTGAAACCCCTCTGCTGTGGAGTGAAGGACCAATAGTTGGGGTGGCCAAAATAGACGCAAAGAAACCAGTAAGGAGACTCATCAGGTCATCACATAGGAGACACTAGTGGTGTGGCCAAATCTCTGGGGGATTTGGTTCAAATTCCAGTTCTGACATTTACAGTCTCAGTAACCTTCGGCAAATGACTTTCTCTCCCTGAGGTTCAGTGTTATCATCTGTAAAATGAGGATAATACTACTTGCCACGCAAGGCATTGAAACAGTGCTATAAGATAGTAACTCTCATATCCAAGCAGGGGAAAGGAAATCAGAAGAAGCTGCCTCAGACGGTAGTTAAGTTCTGCACCTCTTCCTCTGCCCTTCTGCTATCTGATATTGGAATAACCTAATTCTTCTCTTGTATTTTTTTTTTCTTTTTAAGGGATCTACAGGTGACACCATCACCTCAGAAGAAGGTTTTGCTTTGGTGGACATGGCCACTGGGGTACCAGATGTTCCTTTTTTTCTGAGACAGGGTTTCATTCTGTCATCCAGACTAGAGTGCCGTGGTGCGATCTCGGCTCACCACAACCTCTGCTTCCCAGGCTCAAGAGATTCTCCCGCCTCAGCCTCCCAAGTAGCTGGGATTGCAGGTGCACGCCACTACTGCCCAGCTAATTTTTGTATTTTTAGTAGAGACGGGGTTTCACCATGTTGGCCAGGCTGGTCTTGAACTCCTGACCTCAAATGATCCACCTGCCTCGGCTTCCCAAAGTGCTGGGATTACAGGCATGAGTCACTGTGCCCGGCAGATCAGATGTTTCTTAAGAGTCCTCCTAGCTCCGAGGTTTGACCACTCCTTGACTTCACATTCAAGGCTGCCCACAATCCAGTCCCAGCTCCCAACCCCCTGGGGGGGGCCATCTTTCCGCTGTGAGCAATGACAGTAAAGGGGAGGTGGAAAGAAAGTCTTTGAACCTGAAGAGTTAAAAGATTGTCATATTCATTGCTATATCCATGACACTTGGCACAACATAGGTGCTCCATTTCTGGTGTTGGAATGAAATAACACAATAAAATCCAGGGCTTCCTGGACAAGAGTATCTTAATGGAGTTAGTAGCATCTCCTAAGGGGAGTTTTGGGAATCTAGGATGTGAAGCATTTTCTATTGTCTTATCCCCGTGATTCTCAACAGGTGGATATTTTGCACCCTCAGAAGACATTTGACAGTATCTAGAGACATTTTTGATTGTCATAACTTAAGGAGGAGATGTTTCTGGCATTGAGTAGACGGAAGGCAGGGATGCTGGTAAACATTCCATAATTCACAGGAAGGCCCCCTACAATAAAGACTTCATCTGATCCAAAATGTCAATGGTACTAAGGTTGAGAAGATCTGTCCTAGTGACAGGGGAGAATTACACCAGCAATGTAGGACATGCAACTCCCAAGACAGTCCCACACCAGGAAGAATAGCCCCAAGTGCCTCAGGAATTTTGAGTGCCCTTCTAGGGCATTCATGTACATATAATTCCTGCTTAATAATGATCTGAGCCTAGAATTTAAATCCATCTTACATACAGCTGAATGTTTTGGCACAGATTTGCTCTACATGGGATTCTCCTTGAATGCAGTTGCAGTATACATTGGGGGAAAGGAATACTTTGTTTCATCCCAAATCCTATCAAGAGTTGTTTTCCACTTCAGAAAATCCAGGCATTGAACTCAAAGTTGATTGTGGACTGTGAATTGCTGCCACAGTACACCTGTGTCAGTCAACATTTGCAGTCCTATTCACAGTGATGCTACCATACATATGAATATACTAATTTAACTCTTATTTCAAAATGTCAAAAATAGAGAAAAAAATGTCGACAATATTCAATTGAATATTTGAAATTTCAACTTACTCATTATAAGTAGACACGAGCATCAGACGGCTTCATTATGTTTCCTGGCATATAGTGGTTTTCGATAATTTACATATTAAAATAGATACTATTTTATTATAAATTGCTTTCATTTTGTTCCTCTTTTACAGTACAGTTAGGGAATTATGTTAACTTTTTTTGAAATTATGTGTGTATGTAGATGAAATGTATGATTTTCAAATCAGAATGGTGAAGTGGAATATATATAATGAAAAGAGAATGTGTGGTCTGATAAGGTAGTTTTACTGTCTAGTTCCCATATTGACAGGTCAATGTTGATATTGAAGTGGTCGAAGCCAGAGACTCTAGGCATACTGCAATTCACACTCAATAAAGAATTGCCCTGAGTCACACATGAATTTTAAATATTCTCTAGAACATTCATGAAGGTAAATCTTTGTTTATAAACACCTGAATCTAGCTATTTTATTAGTCAGTGTTTGCTGTGTAA
Source organism: Ateles fusciceps (assembly GCA_036589455.1). NCBI lineage: Eukaryota > Metazoa > Chordata > Mammalia > Primates > Atelidae > Ateles > Ateles fusciceps. The sequence continues at coordinate 4,474,578 of JAZHEH010000517.1, read as the reverse complement.
CAAATACTCCCAAAAGCCTCAATGACTGGCAAAAGCATTTATTTCTCTTATTCACAAGCCCTATGGACTGACTGCATTTGACTGTAGGCTGCTTCAGCTATCTCTCTTCCGCCATAGATCAGCATCTACCTGGGTATGTCATTCTCATGCAAATAACAGGTGTGCAAGAAGTCAAGGCAAACCACACAGTATATTTAAATCTTCCCTTTGCATTATGTCTGCTTAGGGGCCATTGGTCAAATTAAGTCACATGACCAAGCCCAGTAACAACCGGATGAGGAAATAAGCTCCACCTCTAGTGGGAGGGGCCTCAAAGTCACATGGCAAAGGGCATAGGTACATAGAAGCTTAAAACATTGGGAACAAAAATCAATAATCCAACCTAACTCTGTTTTATGTCTAAACACAAATTACCTGTCACAGTTATTTCTTCCCCATGCTTAGCAAAAGTTTTGTGGATAAATGCTTTCACCACAGAGTGTAAAAATGGCACAAAAAACCTTGAAGCGGGGAAAGATGAGGGCAGGCAATTCGCTTGTCCCAACCTTCATACTGAAAACCTACTATACGTCAGACTCCATGTCTGAGCTATTTTTGTGCTCACAACAACTTGAAGAAACAGAAATGGTTGTCTTCATTTTCACAGAAGAGGAAATGGAGGCCCAGAGAGGTTAAGAAAGTCACTCAATGTCACACAGCGCATTAATGTTGGAGCCAGCATTCAACTTACACATGCATGACTCCAAAGCCTGCATGCTTTCTATTTCATCGGGACATTGCTCTGTGGATTAGGAGAACCAACCCGGACCCAGTTTCTCCCAGAAGCACCCAGACATTGGACCTAGCCTCTAACGTTGGCCTAAGTCATTTCTCGCTGTGGAAGGCAAGTTGAGTCACTGGGACATGTGACATTTATTTAGTTACATATCTCTGGTGGGGGGGTTTCGAGGACCATTAATGTAGTGTGTCTGCATGGCTAGTTTACATGCTACTTCTTGTTATTGCTGTCTCTATTCCAGAACCCTCACACTCAATTTCAATTCAAAGTTTGGCAGTCAAGGTGTCAGGGCTAAAAAATGGAATGGCCTCCCCTCCGAAATGAAATAATTTTGTTGTTCAGTTCCGAGCGATTTTGTAATTTCATGCTTGTGTATGATAATTTTATGCTGTCCTGCCTCACGTAACTCAGTTCTGGCAGATCCTGACAGGTGATAAATACAATCTTTTCCGCCCCCGCATACGACAGGCCAGTGCGAGGAGGGGGAGGGGAAAAAAATGGCAATTTCACATCTGAGGCCAGTGCACAACTGGAGTCAGCGGCAGCCCCATTCTTTCATAATTTCACGCCTGGATTCCAGCCGGCGCCACCTCTGTTGTGGCTGAAGGACCCACAGGTCAAGGAAGCCTTCCTGAAAATAGAATGGTGTTGGCAAGGGCCAGGGAATTGGAGGGTAGGGAGGGGGAAGAGGAGAAAGTTATGACTCTGGACCCGCCCTGGGCTGGCACACTGTGAGCTGGTGATGTTCGATTTATGGTGCAGCTTCTCACCCACACGCTGTCCTCTGAGTGCTCCTATTAAATGGTAGCCTTTTGGAGGCGTGAGTTTTACAAATCTGTTAAATCTTTGAAGGATAGCCACTTCCCAGAAAAAGACGGAGGGGAAGAAAAAAAGGGAGGAGAGAGGCAAGGAGGAGAAGATAAAGAGAGAAAGACTGAGACAGAGAGAGAAGGAGAGAGACCAGGAGATGGGCCTTTAACATTTATCAGCAAGTACTGCATTTTTATAACTGCTCCTTGGTATTGTTCACGAAAAAAAATTTCCTCTTTCTGAGAATGAAAGAGTCGAAAGATTATTAGGGAAATGTTGATGATACAGAGGGATGTAATCGTGGCTGTTGAAATGGAAGTAGGGGCAAGGACATCAGGACTGACAATGAGGCAGATCAATGTGTCTCTACTGTCATGGCCAACTTAAAGGACACTCCATGCCCTCCTGTCCCCCCAGCTCCCTGCCTTCTCCAAGGAGGCTATTTTTCTTGCTAAAGGGAGGGCAAGGAGCTGTTTTGGCTTAAGCTGGAAGAAGCTCGAGAGAAGACTCATCAGTATTAGCAACAATTAACCACAATTCATTAAGCACCAACCATGTGCCAGGTAATATCCCCAATAGTCTGCATGCTGGATTTCTCTCCATTTTTCAATGCCTCTCGAGAATAAAGTCTACAAGATGCCCACTTTATAGATGAGGAAACAGAGGTTCAAAAGTCTAACCAAGTTGGCTGAGGTCACAGCATTCGTTTCCTAGGGCTGCCACAGCAAATTATTAGGTTGGTGCAAAAGCAGCTGTGATTTTTGCCATTAAAGCCACAGTTGCTTTTGCACCAACCTATTACTACAAACTAGGAGGCTTAAAACAACAGAAATGTACTCTCTCATGGTTCTGAAGGCCGGAAGTCGGAAATCAAGGAGTTGGCAGCGTTGGTTCCTTCTGGAGGCTCTCAAAAAGAATCTGCACCACGTCTCTCTCCGGCTTCCAGTGGCTGCAGCAGTCCTTGGCTTATAGACTCATCACCCTAGTCTCTGCTTCCGTCTTCACATAACATTCTCCTCTGGATCACTGTCTTCTCCTCTTCCTTTCTAAGTGTGGGGGCAATGGGGAAACTTCCTCTTCGCCCTCTGAAGCTTCCCTGAAAGTTAACTGACAAAAGACAGAGTAATAGAAGAAAAGGCATACAAAATTTATTTTAATGCACAAAACACAACGGAATCACAATGATTACCCAATATCCTAATGGGGTACAGAAGCTTATGTACCCCGATTCATGGTGGGGGCAGTTGGGGAATGTCTATAATACTTTCAAGGATCAGCTAGTGATTATTAGGCATAAAGAAGGGACAGAAATTAACTTATAAATTTGAATGAGCCCTAGAGACAGACATTATCTTGCGAAAAAGTCCCTCCACATGTGATTGCACTCCTCGGTCTTCTTTTTCTGAGACAGATGATGCGATTTCAGAAAAGGGAGGAAGGCAATTGTGTTTCTTTTGGAAAGAAGCTTTTTCAGGCAGGTAAGGAAATTCCAGAGAGAGTTCCTTCCTGGGCTTGGGTTGAGGGAGAAAAGAAAACGTTGGAGGAAGTTTGATTCTGAGGACTCTCTGTACAGCAAAGTGTCAGTCTTTGGGGTGTGGCTTTCTGATCCCCAACATGAATTTAGATTTGGGCTCGTTTTAATCCAGGATAATGTCATTGGGAGATTCTTACCTTAATTACATCTGCAAATGCTCTATTCCAAATAACATCCCATTCTGAAGTCCCAGGGACACATGTATTTTAGGGGGGCCATTCAAGCTTTTACAGTCACGCAGCTCTGAAGTGGCAGAGCACACGTGCTTAATCACTATGCTAGGGGTGCTCAATCTTCGGCTTCCCGGTACCACACTGGAAGAAGAAGAATTGTCTTGGGCCACACTAAAAACACAGTAACACTGAAGACCAGAGTGGCCAAGATGGTGAAACCCCCTCTCTACTAAACATACAAAAATTAGCTAGGCATGGTGGCGGGTGCCTGTAATCTCAGCTACTCAGGAGGCTGAGGCAGAGAATTGCTTGAATCTGGGAGGCGGAGGTTGCAGTGAGCCGAGATTGTGCCACTGCACTCCAGCCTGGGCAATAGAGCGAGACTCCATCTCAAAAAAATAAAAAATAAAATAAAATAAATAAATAAGTAAAATACACTAACACTAACAATAGCTGATGAGCTTAAAAAATTACCAAAAAAATCTATAATGTTTTAAGAAGGTTTACAAATTTGTATTGAGTCACATTCCAAGCCGGTCTGGGCCACATGCAGCCCACAGGCCATAGTTGGACAAGCTTGCAATAGACTCAACTGCCTTCTATCATGAGCTTTTCATACTGAAGGGCACAGTGCGTTGATGGTTTCACCACCAGAGGGGACAGGCTGGAGAGGAGACAGATTTAAAAGGAGCATGCTTAACTTCTGAATTCTTCATCCACTTTGAGGAGGCAAACCACATTTCTTCCCTTTATGGACTTCCAGGTTGACTCGGAGTCCTTTAAAGTTATTTTGTTATTGTGATTTCCATGCACTTTAGCATGGGGAGAGGTCTTCACGGTCTTATAGATGCAAAGATCGTGTCCATGGAATCAAATGTTGGGTCATCTTAAGGATCAACACAAGGACACTGACACTGGATGTGTATTGAGATTGTTTTATGGCCCTTCATAAAGCTCCATCCACTAACCCTCCAAATACCCTAATGGCACCATTATCTCATTGGTACAGGAGAAAAACCAAGGTTCAGTGATGCAAAGATCCCTTGTTCAGGGGCACATTGGTGGTAAGAAAGCAGAAAACAGATTTGACCTAAGTTAGTTCAACTCCAAAGGCTGGGCTCTTTTTTCCCCCTGCTAGACTGAAGTCATTTTCTTGAACTCAGAGCTTCCTCAGCAAATAGAGGTCACGGGATCACTATGCTCTCAGAAAATCCTCCCTTACCTCCCCTTTACACCACGTGTCATTGAAATCTGTGAAAACATTTCCACATCCACAATTTCACCTAGGCCCTGGGACCCTTAGCCCCCTTCATAATGAAGCAAATGATTAGGGTATCATTGTTTCCGTATTTATGATTAAAAAAAAAGGAAGCTTGAAGACTGGAGTTGGGGAGACAGCAGTGGGCAGATCAGATGTGATCCCTGCCTTCACGGGGCTTGTAGTCCAGTAGGTAAGACAAAAAAAGAAAGTAAACAAAATACAGCTGTAAATAGTTCTAAATATTATGAAAGATTCATGAACTGATTGCTGCTGTAGGGAACGTACTTGAAGGGGAGTAATGGTGAGGCTGAGATTTAAAAGATGAATGATGGTCACAGTTTAGGAGGGGAGGGCATCCCCTCCCAGAATAAATAGCATTTGGGGGTAGGAACAGTCTTGATATATTCAAGGAAATGAAAGAATACTGGGCTGCCGGGGCACAGGAAGCAAGGGGAAGTGGGAAACGGGATGATGTTAGGAGTTCAGTGATAGACGAACTGGTCTTTGTGTCAGGGACAGGATTTGGAATGCCATCCACAGAAAGCCATTGAAGCATTTCAACAAGGGGAAGACAGGATCCTAGTTACACTGTTTTAGAAGAGTGTTCCACTGTGCTGGTAGAGAAAAGGCAGGGGCAGGAGACAGGAGTGGAATAAGCACGGAGATCCGGTGGGAGACTCGCTGTCTCCCAGGAGTGAAATGATAGTGGCTTGGGCTGGATGGAGCAACGCAGATGGCAAGCTGGGCTCAGACCCTAGAGATATCCAGAGATGAATCTGGAGACAGAACTGACAGGACCTGCTGATGGATTCATTAGATGTTCCAAGGAGGGGGAATAACTCACATGAAAGCCCTCTTTTTATACTCCTGGGTTTCTTAGAAAACATTAAGTTTTTTTTTTCTCCCCAGCTACTAGAATTTCCATAAGGAACTCCCTGCCCCAAGACAGCATGCTGATGTCTCATGAAAGTTTTGTCAGTGAGTCACAGCAAACACACAACTCCAGCACCAGCCTAAAAGCAAGAGAGGGTGGCTCACCTCCCAGTGCCAGGTGGACCCTCAAAGCAAAACAGAAAAGGGGTCCCTTTCTGCCAGAGAGGTGGCCTTCTATCACCCAGAGCCTCCAGCAGGAAATGCCATCTTGGAAATGTGCCTTCAGATGTCTGGGCACGTTTCCTACAAACGAGTCTTATTCTATCTTTTGAGGACAGTCTCAAATAAATAGCTCCTTGTCAGCTCATTTTGGGGACTGTCAGCCTCTGCAGGATTAAAGGCTTCTGCAGAAAGTGCCCGAATTTCATTTTGTGATCAGAAATGGGCTTGCTTCCCCTCGAGGGCTCTGGGCTCTGGGCATTGGTGGGTATGTCAGCCATGGGGTCCCATGCCATCATGGGATCACTCAGAATCAGTGATTTTGACCAGACAATCTTGAGTGTCTGGCCTGGAGAAGTAATATGGGGAAACCAAGCCCCAGGGTGATCCAAAAATTTGCCCAAAGTTATGCAACAATTGTAGGCTCCTTCATGGAAAGGACACGGTGACATCTGCCTTGGGAACATCATGAAGAGAGGTGTCCTAGAAAGCCTGCTGGTGTATAAACAATAATAATATCTGGTCTTCATTGTCAATGCATCCCTAGATCATAGCATACGGGCTGCACAGAGTAGATTCTGTCAGTATTTGTTGGAGGAAATTTTACATTTACTTACTCATGGGTGTTGGGTCTTTATTCCACTTTCTTTTTTTTGTTTTTTTTTGAGATGGAGTCTTACTCTGTCAACCAGGCTGGAGTGCAGTGGCTTGATCTTGGCTCACTGCAAACTCTGCCTTCCGGGTTCAAGTGGTCCTCCTGCCTCAGCCTCCCAAGCAGCTGGGACTACAGGTGTGTGCTACCATGCCCGGCTACTTTTTGCATTTTTAGTAGAGACAGGGTTTCATCATTTTGGCCAGGCTGGTCTCGAACTCCTGACCTCATGACTCACATGCCTCAGCCTCCCAAAGTGCTGGGATTACAGGTGTGAGTTCATCTCAGTTTCTAGATAATTGTATGTGAGCAGAAAGGGAGGAGTGGGATGTGAACCCCATCCGCTTGGCCCCAGAGTCAGTGTTCACATTGCCAATGCCTCTCCTGGAACCAGAGCTCACTCACCAATCTACAATACAAAACAACGAAATATAAGAGTAAAGTAACCATGTTCTATGGGCTATTAGAGTCCCAGCCCAATGATCAGGATGATGAGTGGCAAGACCGCATGGCCAGCCAGCCCTGCAGTCAAGGCATGAGGCTTCACTCTGCCTTGGGACTTTTTTCTGGGGTCTCAGTTTCTCTATCTGGAAATATGAGAGAGAAAGGAGTTGCCTTGCCACATAAATGTGCTTTGCATATAAAAGAAGACCATAGAGAAGAAATGTTTTACCAGCTGGAAAGTGCTGTGTACGTGGGTAGAATCTGATTATTTTAAAGGCTCTTTTGCAGCTCAAAGCCCTTATCTATGCTTTTTCCTGTATGTGGGCCTGCCCTACCCCAACCCCTTCACCTGGAAAACTCTGATCCCTTCCTGAAACTTTCAAACCGACTCAAAAATCTCCACTGTGAACTTTTATTGCACTGTTCATCTCCTCCAAACTGATATCATTTTTCTAATAACTTGATCAGTATCTGAACTCCCATGACACAATAAGCTTGGTGAGGCCAAGATCACATCAGCTTCAGTCTACTCCATATACTCGTCTTGTCGTTAATTAATTGTGTGTTCAGCAGATTCTCGAGAGTGGAAGACACAGTGGTCACAGAAGAAAACTCCTGACTTCATGGAGCTAGCACGTGGGATGACAAAAAAAAAACAGTAGGATACAGTGTACTGGCAGTGCATGGTAAGTGCTGTGGAGAAAAATAAAGCAGAATAACGTAAGCCTTTATTGACTGGCAAATGATCACAATAATTTGCCTGCTCATTCAACAGCCCTACTGGTCTGCAAGATCTTTCAACGCAGAGGCTGTGTTTGGCTTGTTTATTTCTGTAGCCCTGGTGACTGACACAGTGCCTAGTACCTAGGAGTTATTCAATAAATATTTGATGATTTAATGAATAAATAAATGAATGAAAAATGAATGAATGAATCAATCAAATAGATGAATAAATATAAAGACAGGTGGATGGACGGTTGGAGGGATGGATGAGTGGATGGAGGAATATATGGATGGATGGATGGATGGATGGACGGATGGATGGATGGGAGGTAAGATGGATGAATGTGTGGATGGATGATGTGGTAGACTGAATAATGCCCTTTCCCAAATAAGTCCATGTCCTGTTCCCTAGAACCTGTAGAAGTCATTTTGCATGGACCAAGAAATTTTATAGATGTGATTAAGAATCTTGAGGTGGGGAGATTATCCCAGATTTTCCAGATGTACACAGTTTGATCACAACATCAGTTATAAGAGGAATGCATGAAAGTCAGAGTCACAGGGAAAAGTAATGAGATGAAGGAAGCAGAGACTGGAGTGACTTAAAGATGGAGGAAGGGGCCACAAACCAGTGAATACAGGTAGCCACTAAAAGCAAAAAAAAAAAAAAAGCATGGAAAGCAAGGAAAACAAGTCTTCCTCAGAGCTTCTAGAAGAAATCAGCCCTCCCAACACCTTGATTAGTTCAGTAAAACTGATTTCAGACTTCTGAACTCCAGAATTGTAAAAGAATAAATCTGTATTGTTTTAAACCATTAAGTTCATGATAATTTGTTATAAGAGCAACAGGAAACTAATACAGATTTATAGGTGGGTGAGTGAATGGAAGGGTGGGTGGATGGGTGGGTGAATGGAAGGGTGGATGGATGGGTGGGTGAATGGAAGGGTGGGTGGATGGGTGGGTGAATGGAAGGGTGGGTGGATGGGTGGGTGAATGGAAGGGTGGGTGGATGGGTGGGTGAATGGAAGGGTGGGTGGATGGGTGGGTGAATGGAAGGGTGGGTGGATGGGTGGGTGAATGGAAGGGTGGGTGGATGGGTGGGTGAATGGAAGGGTGGGTGGATGGGTGGGTGAATGGAAGGGTGGGTGGATGGGTGGGTGAATGGAAGGGTGGGTGGATGGGTGGGTGAATGGAAGGGTGGGTGGATGGGTGGGTGAATGGAAGGGTGGGTGGATGGGTGGGTGAATGGAAGGGTGGGTGGATGGGTGGGTGAATGGAAGGGTGGGTGGATGGGTGGGTGAATGGAAGGGTGAGTGGATGGGTGGGTGAATGGAAGGGTGGGTGGATGGGTGAATAGATGGATATGCAGGTAGATAGGTAAATGGGAGGATAGGTGGATGTGTGGGATGATGGGTGAGCGAATAGGTAAATGGATGGAGGAATGTATGTGCAGGTGGATGGATGGATGGATGGATGGATGGATGGGTAGATGGATAGATGGTTGGACTGAGGTATGGGTAATGGATAGATGAGTGAAGGCATGAGTTGGTGGTTAGACAAGCATCCACAGGCATTTAGAAGGATGGATGAAGAGTAGGAACATAAACCAGATTGTGAGTCATCATAATCTTAGAACTTAAAAACTGACATTGGAGTAAAGAAAAGGTAAATCGTTCCCACAGAGAAAAACCATAGCAAGGTGGTCCAGGGCAAATTCATAAACACACAATGATAAAATTGACATCAAGTCACACATGGTGGCTTGGTAGAAGTTTAAGTACACTGATGTGTTCCCATGGTCTGAAAGCCTGTAACTCACAGGTGACTCCATGCATGGCAGTCATCAAGGAGCCCTTTTTCCTCAGGGCCACTTTCCTGACATCAACCTAAGGAATATGATGTGGTGAGAGAGGCAGGTTTGGAGTCAGAATTTCAGGTTGGCTGCAAGCTCTGCCACTTGCCAGCTGTGTGGGCTGGGGTGGGTTGCTTTACTTCTCTGAGTCTGGCTCCCTTGTGGCCAAACTAATCACAACCTAGCGATGTGATTGTGGGATTAGCTGCAATGCAAAACTGTTAAGTGTTCATCCTAGACTGGGCATATAGTAAGTGCCCAGTTAGCCCCCAGCTCTTCTATTGCTACATCCCTGTGGATTTAACCTGTTCCCTATTGTTACCATTTGGGTCACTTCCAATTTTCTCTGTTTTAAACAACACAACAGAAATGCTTGTAGTCGATGCTTTGCATATGCCCATGATTAATCCTCTAAGGTAAAAGCTTCCAGAAGTAAAAGCTGCTGAATCAAAGGAAATGAATGTTTTTACAGCTTTTGATACATAGAGCCAAAAAGTAAAAGGGACCCCTTGTAAATATCATCCCACAAGCATTAGTGAATGTGGGAGCTGCCAGATTTAGGGATTGCCCTGTTAAAGTCCAGGACACAGCCCAGGGAGTTTCAGATCAACTATTTAAGTTCCCTTATTGTGCAGATGGGAAAACTGAGGACCAGAAACAGGTGGAACATAACAGCAGTGATGAAAGCCAGCATTTATTTGGACTGGGAATGCTTTGCTAAACTCCTTCTGTGCATTGGACTATCCCCAGCTCCCAACACTTCTCCAGAGTAAGAGTCATCATCCTCTACACAGGTGAGGAAATGAGGCCCCCAGAGAAGTTAAGCAGCTAGCTCTCCTAAGCGGTGAAGCTGGGGTTTCAACCTAGGCAGGCTGGGCTCTAAACGCTGTTCTTTAGAATCACTGACTCCAAAATCAGAGCTGAATGAACATTAGACTTGAAGGAGAGAGTGTGAGGGAGTCCAGCAAGAAGGGGAAGAATCTGTTTCTGTATGAGTTCCCCGAATCCCTTCACGCTCCAGGTTCCCAGTAAACCAAAATCCCCGGCCAAGTGCCATAGGTAAATTCATGCCTGTCTGGGCCATGAAGTGGGTGGCACTGCCAGCTTCCAGATCCCCAGTGCCCCCGTGAGTGGATTCTGAGAGCCACTTATATAGATTTCAGCTCCAGTGTTTCTGCACATGGTAGTTCTACTCTGCCCTAGTATGGCATGCTAGAAGAAGTTCAAGGAAAGACTTCTTCAGATTACCCTTGTCTGCCCATTTTGGAGTTGCTACTTTCTTCCTACCACCTGGAGGCCACAGGAGGCATTATGAAACCTGTGGCAGATTCTTAAGCAGCTTTGTGACACCCCAAGGAAGAGCCACAGAAGGACTTCTAATCCTAACTCTGCCACTCGCTTGCTGTGTGACTTTGGAAAACTTACTTAACCCCTCCGGGTGGACCTTCCCCATCTCTGGCATCAAAAGAAACACCCTTAACAATCCCACTGGCTCTACCCTGCTTCCATAAAAGTCCTTAGATCCACGAGCATCCCAGTGACAAAGTTCCCACCAAATCCAGCCTTTGCCAGCACTAAGACCTTTGCCACTACTGCAGTCCACAGCGTCCCCCTTCCCCCACCTCCATACATCTGGAAATTAACTTCATAACTTTCCATTTTGCCATCACTCCATGAGTAATCATAAATCACCATCGGTTTTGGTTGCATATTTTTACACATAGCCCTTTTCGTGTCTCTCAGAAAATATAAATAAAGCATACATAACCATTAGAACTCTCCGAATCCTGAAAAGTACATAAGAATTTATTTGTCTCCATGTGGATCATACATATTGTATTAAAACCGCATAAAGGGGTTTAATAAAATGGCAAAAGAGAGGCAGGAGCGCGGCATCTCAGGCGACGGTGAGAGGTGGAAGTGATCTTTCTTTGATGCCTGTTAAATGTTCCAGCAGATGAACCCTATATTCTGCCAGGAAATGAGTTTGCCACAGGCCCATTGGGCCTGTCGTAAGAGGTTGGTCTCACCACGGTCATCCCTCTTTCTGGCGCGGCAATACATTACGCCGCCTCAATTTTTCATTCCTTGCTGCCCGAAATGCAAATTTCTTCTCTGTTGTTTATATTAGGTTTTCAAATATATGGAAATCCAGAGATCTGCAGGGAAATGCCAGGGCCACGGAGGCACTCAATCTGTCTTCTTCCTCTGACTGACTTCTTTCCATCACTTACAGGATGGTAATGGAGTTGAGCATAGGGTACAGGGCACCAGGACAGAAAAGTGCCCCCACACTAGTATTAAGGGTGGCTTTTTTTTCTTTTTCTTTTTTTTGGTGGGCGTGGGGAGACAAAGTCTCACTCTGTCTCCCAAGCTGGAGTGCAATGGCACGATCTCAGCTCACCGCAACCTCCGCCTCCCGGGTTCAAGTGATTCTCCTGCCTCAGCCTCCTGAGTAGCTGGGATTTCAGGCGCCCGCCACCACGCCCGACTAATGTTGTATTTTTAGTAGAGACGGGGTTTCACTATGTTGGTCAGGCTAGTCTCAAACTCCTGAACTTAGGCGATCCACCTGGCTCGGCCTCCCAAAGTGCTGGGATTACAGGCATGAACCACTGCGCCCAGCCAGGCAGCTTTTTGTTGTTTTTTTTTTCTTTTCTGAGACAGCGTCTCACTCTGTCGCCCAGACTGCATGCATTGGTGCAATTTTGGCTCACTGCAACCTCTGCCTTCTGGACTTAAGTGATCCTCTCACCTCAGCCTCCCAAGTAGCTGGGACTATAGGCGCATACCACCATGCTCAGCTACTTTTTGCATTTTTTGTGGAAGCAGGGTCTTGCCATGTTTCCCAGGCTGGTGTCAACCTCCTGGGCTCAAACTATTCACCTGCCTCTGCCTCCCAAAATGCTGGGATTATAGGCATGAGCCACCATGCCAGGGAAGGGCAGCTTTTGAGTTGGTGGATTTGCTTTGGGCCTTGAAGGGCTGAGTGGCCCCAGTAATTGCTGTTGCTGAGTGACCACCATGGGCCAGCAACTAACTACTGTACAGCAGAGAGATGAGGTCTCTAATCTCTGCCTAGGCAGAGATGACAGAGAAGATTCCCGCATGAGGCAACAGGAACATATTCTGCACCCACTGGATACCACGGACCATGACACACAGCAGCTGAAGCCCAAAGGTCCCTTGAGTTCCTCTTGCATGCAGACACAGTGAGAAGCATTTTGCACAAGCATCGAATCTCATCGTCCCCACAATCCTATGGTGTAAATTTATCACTTCAGTTTGGTAAATGAGGAACGGTGGTTTTACGTAATATGTTCCAACACCACACAGCCAAGGAGGCCAAAGGCTGAGTTTTGAACTCTGGTCTTATAAGGGCCAGTGCTCATGTTGTTCCACACCAAGGATCAGCAAACTCTCACTGCAGAGCACCAGATCAGAAATATTTTAGCCTTCGAGGGCCACAAGGTCTCTGCTGCAACTGTTCACCTTTACCATCACATTGCAAAAGCCGCCCTACATTCACAAACAGCCATATATGAACAAATGAGTGTGACTGTGTTCCAATAAAACTTTATTGACAAAAACAGGCAGTGGGCCAGATTTGGCTCATGGGCTATAGTTTGCTGATCCCTGCTCTCCTAAGGTTGTCTCTGATGTGATCGGGAGCACTTGATATTCCACAGTGATTCACCAAGATTATTTTATAGATGCTGACCTTCTAGAAACTAACTGGGTCCCCCAGAAAATGTCATCATTGTCAGCATGATAGGCATAATCTTGTTTCAACTTCACAGCAATCCAACACAGTGGGGATTTTAATGACACGCATTCTACAAGGGAAGAAGCAGGCTCAGTGAGTGCTCATGTTCAAGTTCACACACTGATGCAGTAGTAGACCTGGGTTCTGAAACCACTGGGCTACAGATTTTTGCCTGGTCAGGGTGGTTTGGAGACAGTGTGACTATAAGCAGAGGCTGCTTCTGGTGGGAGGTAGAACTGCTCAGGGAGTGAGAGGCACAACTCAGGCAGGCCCTGGAACAGGGTGGGCCTCCACTGTAAGTCCTTATGATCAGAGTGGGTACGGCAGCCCCCTCACCACTGACCCTTCTTGCAATGACCATGGCTGGAATGCAGCAAGACAGCCCCAACCCACTGCAAGAGAGGCTGGAAATGCAGCCTTGCTATAGCTCCAGATGGAATGGAGAATGAGTTTGCTGAACAATTAGAGAGTCTTTGCTTTATCTACAAGGCTACCCATTAGAGAGTAATAGAGAAATGAACAGGGCGTGACCCCAGCCCTCAAAGAACTACAGATTCTGGGTGGCGAGGCACAGACACAGCACTGCGGTGGCCAGGCTGGATACGGTGCAAGCCTCAAGCCACTCTTTAAAAATGCAAAGACACAGGTCAGAACCGCCCTGAGTGTCTGTTGAGGCCAGTTCACAGAGGTACTGCAACCCCAGTCCATCCCCTGCATCCCAACTGCAAAAGAAGATTAATTATGGAGATCAATGAATTAGCATTAATTGAGGGTTGCATACGAGCTAGGAACTAGAATGTTAAACCCTCCTCAAGTCCTCATATTGGCCGCCATGGGCATGCATAATTTTCTTTATTTCATCAATGAAGAAATTGGAGCCTGGAGAGGTGAAGCCATTTTTACAAAGCCACACAGTGAAGAAGTTAAAGTTTGAGCCATGACTAGGCTGGCTGGGGACTTGTTGGACTCTGGAAAGCTGGGCTGTCTTCTTTGCATCACATGGAAAGGAGATTTACAAATGGCCAACAAGCAGGTGAAAAAAAATGCTCAGCATCCTCTAGACATTAGGTAAATGCAAATCAAAACCACAGTGAGATACGACCACATACCCAATTGAATGGCTAATATTAAAAAAAAAAAAGGAAAGGAAATAACAAGTGCTGGTGAGGTTGTGGAGAAACTGGAACTCAGCACTGTTGGTGGGAATGTAAAACGGTGCAGCTGCTGTGGAAAACACTAGGGCAGTTCTTCAAATAATTAAACATACAATTATCTTGTAATCCAGAAATTCTACATCTGGTTATATGCCCTAAAGAATGGAAAGCAGCACCTCCAAGATATACTTGAACTCTAATGTTTATAGCAATATATTCACAATAGCCAAAACGAGGAAACAACCCCTGTCCATCAACGGATGAATGCATGAGCAAAATATGATCTATCCATGCAACCCATATGTGTGGACTATTGTTCAGCAATAAAAAGGAAGAAAATTCTGATACACAGTCACAGCACAGATGAACCTTGAAGGTATTAAGCGAAATAAAGCCAGTCACAAAAAGACAAATACTGTGTGATTCCACTTAGATGAGGTACCTAGCGGAGTCAAATTCACAGAGGCAAAGTAGGATGGTGGTTGCCAGAAACTGGGAGGTAGCAGGGAGAGAACGGGGTTATTTTTTCATAGGTATAGAGTTTCAGTTTTGCAAGATGTAGGGAGTTCTGGAGTTGGATGGTGGTGATGGCTGCATAACAATATATTTAATGTCACTGAAACATACACTTAAAAATGGTTAAAATTATAAATTTTATGTGATGCGTATTTTACCAAAATTAAAAAAGAGAGAATGAGATGTGTGCTTCTCTCTCTCTCTCTCTCTCTCTCTCTCTCTCTCTCTCTCTCTCTGTTTCGACTGAGGGTTCAGAAGGGGTGGGGAGCGGTTGGGGGAAGAGAGCAGAGTGTTGGCCTGGAACTGTGGTTTGAATCTCAGTGCTCAATGCTAATACTGCTCAGCCCTGAACCTCAGCTGGCAGCTTCTGCTCTCCAAGCAGCAGTTGGTGCCTCCATTCATAGGAACATTAATTGTCTTTTTCTCCTCTCCATGCTGGATCTGAAAAACGCCCTATAAACTCTAAAGCACTGTTTTCTGCAGTCTTGTCATTTTGCATTCACCTCTTGGTCATAGGAGGTCCACGCTTCTGCGACCCTGTGGCTGGAGCCAAATGCCTTCCCTGCTGAAGGCCGCACCACCGCCCATTGGAGCCTTGTTATCCGAATTCTATTTCTGTCCCGTATACCTTTGGCAAGTGAAATGTCTCCTCTGGAGGGTGAGAAAAGCATCTGGTGTTCCTCTCTGTGCCAGAACATTGTTCAGCACAGGTGGGGGATACCTAAGGCCCTGAAGCTTCTGCTTCTCTGGAGATGGAAATGACAGCAGCATCTCCCCTAAATAGAGTTCTATGCCCTTGGGAGGGAAATAAGGGGGCTACATCTTTGAGGACTCAGATGCTGGAGCCAGGAAAGCAGAGGAGCTGACCCCAGACTAGAGCCTGCAACATAGAGCTCCTCTTCACCCCCAAAACATCCCCAAAGCCAAAAGGCAGGAGAAGAGAGGACTATGTTAGTCTAAGCCTTACTTCCCTTCACCTGGTGAGATGCTATTTCTATTCTGCTTCCCTACAAAGCATCCCTGGACTCTTTCATTTATTTTACTCCATAAACAAATAGGTACTAAGTCTCCACAAAGAACACCAGTTCCTACTGTTATTCTGAGGCTCTTTGTAAAGTACTCAGCCACAGCCTGGCTTCTGGCAAGCCCTCAACACCTCTGCATGGTCCCCCTGGGGTATGTTATCATCAGAATTTCCCGGGAGCTGTCCCACTCTCTGAGATCACAGGCCAAGGCTGCAAACATGTCCTTTCCCTTTCTCCCACCTGTGCTCTCTGGACGGATGCTCCAGCCCATGAATCCTTGGCTCCTGGTCTCCATATGGGTCTATCCGTCATTAGCCAAGGTCAAGTCACAGGTGCCTCCTATCATTTCTCAATTATGGGTGGCCCCTGGGCCAGCACCATAAAGTGGGCTCTGCTTGGCTCATATTAATTAAATATCACAGGCTCCAGGGAAGGAGCCAGGGAAGGAGGCTTGGCAGCTGGCCTCTCTAGGCACGTAGCTCCTTCTCCAGGTAAAAATATGTTCACTCATTGATTCAACAGATATTTATGAGGTCCCTACATGTGTCCAGGCCAGGCACCATGCCAGTCTCTGGGTACCCAGTAGCAAAAAAAGATCAGCATGAATTATGCCCTATGGTGCATATACACCAATGAAAAGGTCCCCATACTCCAAGACGCATCTTTGTGACCTGGCGTGATAGTCTTGGTAGGAGGGCCTTCAGGCTCCATAGCAATGAAAAAATAGACGTGAGAGTAAGGTAAGGTAGGGGAAATGTGACAGTTGCCTCATTTCTGAGTTCAGTAAGCATCAATGATGGAAACCAGAGACAGTGTGGCTCAGGACAGGGGGCCTGCCTGGCTCTAGGAGTAAGAAGACCCGACCTCTGACCTCCTCTCCAGCCCTAACACTGATTTTGTGACTCTCAGATTCTTTGGGGCCTGTCCCTCTTTACAGTAAAGGAGAAAAAAAGTAGCTTACTCACTGTATGTTAACAGTTATCACATGGAATCCTCCTCACCTACCATGCAATTCTTCATGCTAAATAAATGAGGACTACAAGGGTGACGTTATTGGAACGTTTCAGAACCAAAGCTTGCAAAGAAGAGGAAAACGTCTGCTTTGCATCTTATAGTTTCCGTAATCAAAATCTGCCCATTTCTCTGCCTGTTCAGTGTGATACAGCATGGCAAGCCCCTGACATGTGGCCAGGTACGCAGGAGCCACTCAGCACGTGTCTCAGGATGGTGACTGCTGAGGAGTAAGAGGTCGGGGTACTGGCATGGGGCAAACACCAGACATGCATTTGCCCATTTGATTCTCTCAGTGAGAATCAACTCCTGCAATCTGGGCACATTTGCCACTATTTACGGATAACACCAAGGCTCAAAAACTGGAAGTTACTTTCCAACATTCTCCAGGCCTCTCTTACTCCAAAGCCCTGGCTCTTCCTGCCACATTGTTCAGAAGACAGATCTGGGGACAAGACCAGAAATGTGAAAGAGAAATGATAGTACAGGCTGCTGACGGACATGCTCTGGAGAATGGTCATTTTAAATTGTGAGCCCATTCGTGGAAAAGGAGATATTTTGGCTCCTATCCTGAGCATTCTAAGGTTTCGAATTCTAGCAGCACTCAGAGTATCCTGACAACGCAGTCAGAGATGCAGTTAAGGCTCCATCCACCTGGACAGCCCTCTCTGAATCATGTATGAACAACTGAAAACAGTAATTAGTGTTCAGTAGGCACCAAGAACTGTTCACCATATTTTATTTGAATCGATTTTATCTTTATAACAACTCCAGAAGTTATCACCATCGTTTCACAGATGAGGAAACTGAGACACAGAGAGATTACACAGCCTATCTGCAATCGTGTGGTCATGCTGCTGAGATGCTGGTATGGCGGTTTCTGAACCTTGGTGCTTAGGGCTGGAGCCCAGTGCCTTAACTTTCATGAAATACCATATTCTCAAATGCACACCAGTAGGAAACTGACTGAGTGAATTAGGGAGTGTCAGCCCAATGGAATACTACATAGCCATCAAAAGTACTCATAGTTGTTAATATATAGGAAAATGTAGAATAAAAAGTCAGATACCAAATTACACATTGTATTATTTTATTGATATCTAAAAATGTCAAGGAAAGACTGAAGAAGGATATTCCAAATAAGTTCGGCTATCCATCCAGCCATTCATTTATCTAATCATTCACCCATCCACCCATCCACTCACCCATTCATCCACCCCTTCATCCACCCAGCTATCTATCCAGCCAGTCAGCCAGCCAGCCATTCATTCACCCATTCACCCATCCTCCCATCCACTCATCTATCCATTCATCCACTCACCCATTCATTCATTCACCCATTCATTCATTTATCCATCCACCCATTCATCCACTTATCCACCCACCTACGCATTTATCTATCCATCTATCCACCCACTTATTCATCCATCCAACAACCTATCCACCCATCCATCCACTCATCTATTTACCTACCCACTCATCCATCCATTCATCCATTCATTCATCCATTCATTAGTCAATCTAGCCATCTAGCCATCCAGCCTTTCATCCACCCACTCTTCCACCCATCCACCCATTCACCCATTCATTTCAACAAGTATTTATTGAGTACCTCCTTGTATCTGCTGGCCCTGAGGTGACAAATGGGACTCTACAGTTGATAAGTCACACAGGGGTAGTCTCTGCCCACCGGAAGCATGCTGCCTAGTCAGGCAGACTGCAACCAATCAATGGCACATATAGATGGTTAATGGTGATTGTGACCTGTGTGAAGTGTGGCAGGGACTGTGTCATCAAATGACAGAGACACAATTCTAAACCTGAATGGGAAGACAGCCAGGAAGGGCTCCCAGGAGGACGTGATGTTTGAGTTGTACCCTGAAGAAAGTGGGAGTCAGTTAGGGGCAGGGTAGAGAGGAAAGTGCTCTGGGCAGAAGGCACA
This sequence comes from Ateles fusciceps, assembly GCA_036589455.1. Classification (NCBI taxonomy): domain Eukaryota; kingdom Metazoa; phylum Chordata; class Mammalia; order Primates; family Atelidae; genus Ateles; species Ateles fusciceps. The sequence goes on along the minus strand of JAZHEH010000517.1, from coordinate 4,455,844 downwards.
GCAATGTTCAAAGTCTCTGAAAGGGGGAGAGGACCAGCCCACTCCAGGGACAGAAGAAAAGCCAGCACAGCTGGAATCGGGGCGCAAGAAGGTGGGGGAAACATCTTCCTGGATTCTGAGGTTAACAGCAATTTTTTCTTCCTGCCTTTGTAATGAGTATGCATTTCTTTATAAGAAGAAAAAAGGTTTAAAGAGGGTTAAAATGAAAAGAGTGAAGCTTCCTGAGGAAGACATAGAACACACAGGGCAAGGCTGTCATTACAGGAAAGAGACTGGGGGCCAGAAACAGAGCTGGGGCTGGTGAGGAAGCCAAAGACTCCTCCCTACCGACCCCCCACTCCAGCCTCCCTTCCATGCTGGGCCTTCCTCTGGGGGGGATTTAGGCACGGAAAACAGGGAGGGGGCTGTGTTGGAAGAGTCTGGCATGAGGAATAGATATTAATGTCGCAGGAGGGGGAGCTGAGGGGAAAGCAGACTATTAAAATTCTGTAGTCCTGAAAAATACATAAGTCTAAAATAAGACTAATGAGACATTTACTGGTGTGGCTGCCTTGCATTAATGACCCTGCTGAGGATAAGATCGCAGAAGGCTTTCAATGTAATTACCAGGCTAATGATTAGCTGTGACATCACTGGAGACTAAGACACAGGCCTTGTTTTGGATTGCTTTCAAAGTCAGGATGCCGCTGACCGCCCGGCTGTCTGAGCAATCTCGGGGTGCCTGCACCCCACCCCTCTGTCCCTTCCTCCCACGGCTGCGGCTGCTGGCCTCCAGCCAGCATGCCCCCCCCCACTCCCCCTCTTTACCTTCCATGCCTGCATTCCTGAACATTTTAAGAAGACCTCTGGGACCAGGAACTTCAAGCAGCAATTTGTCAGCACAGTTGGGGCTGGGGGGTTGAATGCCTGGAAAAGTGGAATGTCTAGAAATAATCTTTAATGAACAAGTGATGCATTAACTGGTGAATGCTCTCAAAACCCTTCTGCCCCTAGAGACTCAGGAAGGACCAGCAGACAGCATACAAGGCTTCATCTCAGAGAACCATTGGTTCTGAGTCTAACCAGCCCACCCATTTGAGCAGATGGGCAATGCTGAGGCTCAGAGAAGAGAACTCACTTCCTGAATATCACTTGGCAAGCCTTAGATTCTCCATGTGGATTAGAGCAAAATACAAGAGGAGAGTGACAATCTTATCTAGTCCTCCCTCTTCTGGAATCCACAGCTTTCAAAATTGCTTATTGCATTCCCGTGTCATAAAAACACAGAATAAGTTCTAATTAAGTGTTAACCTTTGATTAAGTCTCATGCCTCCCAATACAGAATTAAGAAGAATAGCCTGGACAACGACATGGTGATGGGAAGGACTCATTGAGACTAGTTGGTGTATTGCTGAAGAGTTAAGCCTTTATTTTACAGATGCCAGGGATACAGCGAAGAGATGAAACCTAGGGATATGGTTCCTGGTCTTCGGACTAGCTGAAAGCTTTCGGGACACACAGAGCTTCATATACAGCAGCACATCCTCTTTCTTGAGAGTCTATCCAGGATCATGTTGCAGGAAACGTCAAGCCATCAAGGGGAGGAATGATGGAGCAAGAAACTTGGGGGAAGCAGAAGACATTCCAGGGCAGAGTAAGGAATGGCATGGAGTAAGAGATTCAGAACCAGGACTGAAAAGTTAGGTAATTTTGGAGCTTCTCTTTTGCATGAGTTTGGCACAGAACCATGTAATGGTGGTTTAAAGTCATTTAGACCTAGACAGTAAGTTTCCATTGAAACAGCTCCCATAGCGCAGGGGACTGGAGCAATGGGGGGATTGAGCTGGAGGAAGGGGAGAATGGGAGGCCAAAAGCAGAGAAACTCAGAGAATCTCCTGCAGTAACACTAAAGTCTCTGCAGATAGCAGGGCGCATAATGATGCATGATAAATACCAGTTTCATTTCCAAGCCCCCAGAAACTCATATTCTGGGATCCACCCCTCCTAGGCTTGCCTGCATCACCAATGCACATATCTTGCACATCCAGAAGAGTTTGGGGAGATGGCATCATCCAGAAGGATGGAGACAGAAAATAGGGTTGCACAGAGCCTCCCTTCTACCAATTTACAGAGGAAGAAACTGTAGACCAGACTGGGCCATGACTGGTCAAAGATCACACACCCAGGTGTCCCCCCCCCTCCAGCCCACTGACCCTCCATTCCACAAGTTAATTCCTTTCTTCCTGCACTTCCATTTTAGCAGTTCCAAGATGGCAGGTTGAACAGATAACTCAGCTTAGAAACTGAACTAGAAAAGGAAGGACTATCTTAAGCAGTCATTATAAGAGCACAATCAACTGCTCTATTTGCAGGGACAGATCATAATAAGACAAATATGAGGTGAGCAAAGGAAAGCCATTGTTCCCTGAGTCTTGACTGTGTCAGTGCCGAGCAGAGAGGCAGCTATGAGACCATGCATGGATTCCAGAGAATAAACCCCATGCCAATAGACACTGGTACACACCTCAGGCTTACAGATATGGAGGGCAACCCCATTCCTCTAAAACTCAGGTCAGATCCAGAGTGGAGGTTTGCTTTTCTTGGATCATGCCAAGCATCTTGGGTGGCACCATCTGCTTCTACCACCCACCACCGGCTGCCCCCAGACCCCTCTCAGCCTTCAAGATCGCCTCAAAGTGTCCAAGCCAGATACATGAGCATTCAAGTCCTGATTCTGTCCCTCCTCACCCAGGCAGCTTTGAAAGAGTGAGTTAAGCCTTTAGTGTGGCTCCGTCTTGACTTTTAACCACCGGTTCTCAGTTTCCTCATCCTTAAAATGGTCATAGAAATTGCCATAGGTGCCTAGAGGCAGGGGCTGCACCAGATGAAACTGGAGGTCTCTTTCAAGGTCTGAGATTTCTTTTCTCAGTTTAACTCACCTTTGAGTCTCTGCTCCCAATATAAGCAAGCATATTTTCCTGAAGACAATACGATCAGATTTGACTTCAAATTATCTGAGCTCCATCTCTTCCAAGCTGTGGGATCGTGAATAAATTTCTGAGTCTGTCCAATCTCATGTCTCCAACTATGGATTAGGCACAATAAAATATATTGTCTTGAGTTGTATTTCCTAAGGTGAACCTAATTCTGGAACTGGGACCAGAGTGAGGGCATGAGAAGAGGGTGTGTACGGCACATTTTGTTTAGATGGCGAGTGAGGTGCCCAGAGTGCAAGATTTAAAGAAGCTCTCACTCTCAGACACATACAAGTGCAAAGTCAACCCCCAAAAGTAGAAGCCACCTTAAATTTTGTGCCCTGGGTGCCTCTTCTGCCTCACCCTAGTCCTGTCCCTGAGGCTCTGATGACTTTTATGCAAGAGATTTCTTTTGGGAGAGCTCTCGGGAGAAAAGTTTGTAAAGATGAGAGGAACTGGACAGAGAAGGGGAAGAATCCAGGCCAAGTAGTGGTTTCGATTAAGTCCTCACCTTTGCCTGATTCCTGGGAGCTGTGGATCATGAATGACACCAAAATGTTGCCCTCCAGGAAGGCAGGGGAGCTCCTGTATTAGGACTCCCTATCATTGACTGCAGGCCATCCCTGAGTGTGCATAATTCCGCGGGCATTTCTGAGCAAGGTGGCTCTAGGGCCAATCTTGGAAAGCAGAGGGAGGGCTCAGCAACCAACACTCGTAATAGCTCAGGGCTGGGTGCACAGACCAGGCAAAGGGGATTGGGACGAGGACCAACAATGTATGCTGTAAGTGTCTTCTCCACAGGGTGGCTGGAGGGTTAAGGAAGGGGATGGTGACATGGCATATCCTGTTTAGCTGGTGCATAGCAGACTCTCAACTAAGAGTCATTAATATTACCCTAGACAAAACAGCAAGCTCCATGGAAGCAGACTTGGTCTCAGTCTCTGCCACTCTATTCCCAGTTCTTAGTTTAGTGTTGGTCCCATAGTAAGTTCTTGTTTGTTCACAAAATGAATGAATTATTGTTACTGGCATCCATTATTACCATTACTTTGGCTGAATATGACCATACTAATATATGACAAATAGATGAGACCACTCTTTCCAGACTTGAAGTGAGAAGACGTTTCCAAGGAAAGGATCTTAAATTTTATTTTGGTTTTTGTTATTTTGTTTTTGAATTTCCAGTTGACAAGTGCTCAAGGCAGCTTCTCAGCCTCCAAAGCCCTGGGATAAGAGGCCGACTCTGTGACCTGCTCTGCTATGCTGGCTTGAGGTCTCTGGCTCCCCATAGACCCTTGGCCTTGTCCCATCTTTCCCATTAGCCATCTCCAAGTCAGACTCCTATACAGGTCATCATGCTCTTTCTCTAGGACATGGCTGTCCATGGCGCCCAAATTCTGGGCTGAGTCTCATGACCTGTGTCAAATCCCCTCCCAGATGTGCTGGGGTAAAATTAACCCCAACATACTTTTCAGCTCTTTTTTTTTTTTTTTTTTTTTGAGACAGTCACACTCTCTCACCCAGGCTGGAGTGCAATGGCGCAATCTCGGCTCACTAAAACCACCACCTACTGGGTTCAAGCTATTTTCCTGCCTGTCTCCCAGGTAGCTGGGATTACAGGCCTCTGCCACCACGCCCGGCTAATTTTTTGTATTTTTGGTAGGCACTGGGTTTCATCATGTTGGCTAGGCTGATCTTCAACTCCTGACCTCAAGTGATCCACCCTCCTTGGCCTCCCAAAGTGCTGGAATTACAGCCGTGAGCCACCGCACCCAGCTAGCTCTCCTTTCAAATATCACCTCTTCCAGGTAGACCTCCATAATCTCCACCCAAGCCACTACAGGCCCTCAGTGTTCCCTACTCTCTTACTTAATGCACTTTTTGCAGTTACATGTATCCAATTGGTGTGATGGCTTACTTAGGTCTATGAGCTCCATGAGGGCAGGGCTGTGTCTGGATATTCACTTCTGTACCTCTAGTGCCTGGCACTGAGTAGGTGCCCAATAAACGTGTGATGAATTAAGGATTGGCTCTCCTGCAGCTCACTTAAAGTAGGTACCCTAGGTATCATTCCTCAGCCTTGTTCAGTGGGTTCTGGTCATCGTAATTGCAAACAGATGCCACCCCCCACCTCCCCACCATCCTCCTTTACCCTGCCTTCAGCTGTCTGCCTGCTCAGATGCTATATATTTTCAAGGCATTACCCTGTGTGACGTGCATTCTCACCACCCTCCAGCAGCTTAATCTTCCCCTCCCCCAGCGTCCATTGGCATAATCAACCGGGGGGGGGGGGCCTGCCCAGAACCTGCCAAGCTTATATTAATGTTGGCTCAGAGAGAGATTTATTCCTTCCCAGCACAGCTCGGGCTGGTCTTGGCTCAGCTAGGACTCCCCCACCCTTATACCCCTCACTGCACGCGCGTGCACACACACACACACACACACACACACACATACACACACACACGAGCTCCATGTGGAGCCAGTTCTGATGAGTGTTTGGGAGGGGAAGCTCTTTGGCCTCTGCCAAATATAGTCAATCACCCCCAGAGATTTTCAGAGCCTCTGCCTCGTTGGGGTGGGAAACTGGTTTCCCACTCTACAAGGGCCACAAGCACATTGTGAATGTGATCTCACTTGGAAATTTAAGTACCAACCTTGGGGTCAGACAGCTGTGTGATTTGAGGGAGTAATTTACCTCTCTGATCATCAGTTTGCTCATTCATAAAATGGGGGATAATATTTATGGGATAACATTGTGAGCTTGCACTCCTGTGAAAGGTATTATTTAAAAGGGAGAAACTGGCCGGGGCGTGTTGGCTCATGGCTGAAATCTCAGCACTTTGGGAGGCCGAGGTGGGCAGATCACAAGGTCAGGAGTTCGAGACCAGCCTAGCTAACATAGTGAGACCCTGTCTCTACTAAAAGTACAAACATTAGCTGGCCATAGTGGCACATACCTGTAGTCCCAGCTACTCGGGAGGCTGAGGCAGGAGAATCGCTTGAGCCTGGGAGGCAGAGGTTGCAGTGACCCGAGATTGGCCACTGCACTCCAGCTTGGGCAAGAGAGTGAGACTTCATCTCAAAAAAAATAATAAAAATAAATAAAAAGGAGAAACAAAACAGCCTTCGTCCATGGAAGTGGGAGAGTCATAAGACAGAATGTCTACTCCCACCTCAGTCAGAGATGGAATCAGTCTTAGCCTCTGACCCCTGCTGGCTCCAATCACACAAACCCTGCAGGGAGAAGGAGAAGAGCATCTGCCGTGGAGTCAGGCTGCCGTTGCCACCCTGTTCACCTGCTTCTGTCCCTGCCACCTGTCCCTGAGCTCCAGTCACGCAGAACTCTTCACTGATCCCAAGACACACCTCCTTATCACATGCCATGTCCTCTGCCTGGATTTCCCTTTCATCTATTCTCTACCCAGAAAACTTATATTCATCCTTCAAAGCCCAGATATAAAACCACCACTTATTGAAGGCTTCCCTGCTCCCCACCTCTTCCCCATCAGCTCCAAGCAAAGATCATTTCCTGGGTCACCATCCAACCTCATAAGAAGTTCTATTGGACATTTGGGTTGGTTCCACTTGTTGGGGGGGTGGGAGAGCTAGGGGAGGGATAGCAAGAGGTGGGGGGGATTGGGGAGGAATAACATTAAGAGAAATACCTAATGTAGATGATGGGGAGATGGATGCAGGAAACCACCATGGCATGTGTATACCTATGTAACAATCCTGCACGATCTGCACATGTACCCCAGAACTTAAGGCATAATAATAAAAATAAAAAAATAAAAAAAAATAATTTTTTGTACTTACACCACCAGGATGTGACGTGGCTCTTCCACCAAATGGCGAATGCCTTGAGGACAGGAGTCATGTCTATCTCCGATTCTCTAATGCTTAACCTAGTGTCCAGCACGTGGTAAGAAACTTAATCCATGTTTGAATAAATTATTCTTTGTGCCCCCAGCATTTAACTCCAAGACTGGGACATACTAATTACCTAATGAATGTTTGTGAAAATGACCAATTAATTGTTATTTATCTATCTCTATAGCCCCAGAGCCTAGTACAATAAGTGTTTGAATGAATGAGCTGTGCTCCACATTCCAGGCACTCAGTGTGCAGCCTGGACCACAGCAGGTGCCAAGGAGAGGTTTGCATGAATGTTTATGCCCCCGACGCCTGGTATATAGTCTAGCTAACCACTGCAACTGACAAACCCCATGTCTCTTCAGCCCAAGAAGCACAGATTATTTACCTGATGATACAATGCAGGTTCAGGGAAGGCAGCAGAGGATCGGGAGTGAGAGGAGAGCTCTGTTCCACTTGTTCATTCAAGAACCTAGGCTCCTGATGATTCTGCAAGTTTCAGCAAGTGGTCTTCTGGCTGGCAGATTGGAGAAAGAGTAGGACGATTTTGTGGCCAAGCCAGGGACTAGCCCACATCACTTCTGCTCACATTTCTTTGGTTAGAATTCAGTCACATGGCCAGACCTCACTGTGGGGAAAGCTGGGAAATATAGCTTAACTGTGTACTCAGGAAAAAGAGGAAATGGATGTGATCAGCAGTGAGTAGTCCTACAAACTTGCCAATTATCCCTAAGTATTTGAGGAATAATATGAATAACGAGTTTTTCTTTATCTGGATGCTAGCACATTGTTTGCACGTAGTACATGCTCACTACATAGTTGAAATAGTTCATCTCTGTATCCTTGAAAGCCTTACATATTTTCTGGCATGGAAGTGGTATTCAGTAAATGAATAGACAAAAGGAAGGGAGAGAGGGAGGAAGGAAGAAAGGAAGGATTTAATAGATTCATAACAGATGGGTGGATGATAGATACATGAATGGATGAAAGAAAGGCAGGATTGGCGGGATGAAGAAAGGAAGGAGGAGGGGAAGGAAAAAGGAAATGAAGTATTTAAGAATGGATGGGTCATGGATAGATGGATGAATGAAAGAAAGGATGGAAATGGAGAAAGGAAGAAAGGGAGGGAGGGGAGGAAGGAAGCAAAGATTATATATATATATATATATATATTCAGGATCATATATATATATATATATGTATGTATGTATGTATATATATGGATCTGAATATATTCAGATCCTAATATAGTTCTTCACACATATTAACTGAGAAATTGTTACCTTCATAAACTAGGGTAATGGGTTAGTCCTAGCGACTCAGATCTTCCTGTTAACCCTCATACAGGGTCCCATAGGATCTGCCCTTGGTCCACACAAGCCCCACACCTCATTATACCCTACATAGGGATCTGGCCACCTTCCAGCTTCCAAGTAGAAACGAGGTTACCTCCAGGTTTACTGGATGTGGTGCCTACAGCTCCAGTGGGGAGCTGTGGAAGGCAGGGGGTAGGGAGACAGAGCAGGGTTTTCGATTCAAGGTCTGCTCCCTGCTTGAGTGATCAACATCATTTCCATACTATAATTACATTGCCCAATCCTCTCCTGATTTTACTGCTATCTTGTAAGCCATCCCGGTTGTGAGTAATTTAAAGCTATATGAGATGTCAGACTCCGTGAAACAATCACCCCTCAAGGAAATATGGCCCTAGATCATAATTGATAAGTCCCATTAGGCAATGGGGCCTCTATTTCCTATTTGGTCTCTTCTGAGATGGCCTTGTTGATTTGTCTAATGCAGACTTTGTCTCCAGCTTTGCCAAAGGGAGAAAGATTCCTCCAGCTTTTAAGGATGAGGGCTCAGGGGCCCAAAGCCGGGGGAGTAGATGGAGGATGGGATTGAGGTAGGGTAGGTGGCTAGACCAGATACATCCTGAGTGATTGTTCCCCATGGTCTGCCTGATTTTTCTTGTCCAGAGAACTCCTACAAAGAGAGTCTTCAAGTCAGGGACTACAGGATCTGTTCTTGTGAAACTTGATTAGAATAAAATGAAAGAGGGGAGTTTTGAACTCAGAGGTGCTCCCAAGGGGATGCTCTAGAGCTCTGCAAATAGTCCAGGAGAGACACATATCTTTGCAAAGCCTACTGCCCCTTCAGTCCTAATATCCTCATTCTCCAGCCTCTAACCTCTCACCCTGGAGCTTTAGCTGAGCTAGAGTGTGCTGACATCATTGCATGTGTCTTGTGCTCTTGTAAAATTTAGAATTGGTTTGCTCAGACATCTCTCCCACCCTGTTTCTTCCCTTCACCCATCTTTTCTATGTTTAGGGGTCAGAGAGGAAAGACTTCTCCTGCTAAACAGGAAAGCACGCTGGAATAAAGAGGAAAGAGCACTAAACTGGGAGTCAGACAATGGGATTCCAGTCCCTACTTTGAAACCAACTTTCTGAGCTGCATTGAGCAAGCCTCTTCCCCTTTCTGGGCCTGGATCTTCCCACCTTAAAATAAGGAGTTAGTCTAGAACATATTCAAATTAGTTGCCAGTATTTAGAAATCAAAAAATCCCACATAAAATAGGCATATAGCTCCTCCTGTGAATTATGATTAAAAACACCAGTCTCCCATCCCCCACCTAGCCTCAAACAGCTGAATCCGGGCAGTGGCTTCCCCTCTTTGGGTGGAGTCTGTACCCTCAAGTTAACCACAGTCCCCACCACTCTCTATTGCCTTATAACTTGCTTATGTTATCAACTGGCCCTTGCAAGCTTATCCTTGTAATTTCTAGATGTCTACTCCTTACTCCAGCTTCATTAGTTCACTATAAACTCACTCTCACAGAGGAGCCAGTGGCTGATAACCATTGCCTGTGACGACTTCGCCTCAACACTAATTAACCCTGAGTGGTGCCGATTCAGCACCCTGGACAGATCTTTGAAAGCGCTATTGGCGGCAAGTGAATCCTCCCAAGTGAGTCCTCCCAAGTCCCACCTTGTGGGCAGCGACCCCCTTGCCTAGATTGCAAATATGCTGATACCTGGTACCCTGGAACTTCATCTTGTTATTATCACCCACCCCCAAATCTCCACAGCTTCTGCTCTCTGCCTGATTGATTTGTGATTCTGTCATTCCCTGTGATCAGGTTGGGAGGGAGCGAGTACCGGGATGGGGTGGGTGATCCTTCTCTGGCAAGACATGTCAAAACTGCCTGTCGATCTTTTGGGTGCAACTGCTGTTTCCCAAACGCCATCGTCCATGTTGCTGTAAAGAATGACGGATCTGATATCATGTTACCGCTGTGCACTTTCGTTTTTGATATCTGTTTTTCCTTCCAAAATTTGCTGAGTGATTGAGAGGCTGGGGTTGCTTTTTGAGATGCATCATAAGGCCTCTTTCATGAACAACTTGGCCAGGCAACGTGGATCGGAGATAAGGGAAAATTGTCAAGTACCTCCAAGCTGCTTCTTGGAGGTACTTGTGCTGGCGTCTCTTTGCAAGTTTCCCCCACGGCGTCCCTCTGGGAGTCCGTGGCTGACAGGAGGAGATCAGTTGGTGAGGCTGGTTTCAACTCCTTATAGTTACCCAGCCCAGAATTCAAAATCTACCACAATTTGGGACCCACTAAGTGCCACTCTGTGCCAGGCACTATGCTAAAAGCTAGGACACAGGAAAGAAAAAGTGATCTATCTGCTCTCATGGAGCTCCTATTCCAGTGGGCAAAGCAGACAATTAAAAGAAAGATATGAAATAGCCAACAGTGATAAGCACTGGGAAGAAAAATATCTGAGTAAAAAGAGGATGATGGCGATAGATATTTTAGATTGGAGCCATCAGGGAAAGCCTCTCTACAAGGTGACATCTACACAGAGACCTAGATAAAGTACATTCTCAGGCCATGGGGAAGAGCTCTCTGGGTGGAGGGAATAGTCAGTGCCAAGGTCTGGCAGCTAGAATGTGGTTGACATGTTTAAGGACGAGAAAGAAAGTCTTTGTCGCTAGAGCAGAGTAAGGTAGACAAAACAGAAGATGCTGAGGCCAGAGAGCTGGTCCTCATCATCCACTCCTCCCACTGACATTGTCTCTAAGTACTTGCTTGGGGCTCTGTGCCCATCAGGGAGGGCCTCCAGAGAAACAGGACCAATAGGATATGTAGACAGAGACATAGATGCACACACAGAGATAGAGATGAAGATAGAGACGGAGATAAGATGGAGATAATAGAGATGATAGAGATGGAGATAGATATGGAGATGGAGATGATAGAGATGGAGATAGAGATGGAGATGATAGAGATGGAGATGGAGATGATAGAGATAGAGATGGAGATGATAGAGATGGAGATGGAGATGATAGAGATAGAGATGGAGATGATAGAGGTGGAGATGGAGATGATAGAGATAGAGATGGAGATGATAGAGATGGAGATGGAGATGATAGAGATGGAGATAGAGATGATAGAGATAGAGATGGAGATGAAGATGATAGAGATAGAAATGGAAATAGACAGAGGTAGAGATAGAGATAAGTAGATAGAGAGATACAATAAGAGACTTATTTTAAGGTATCTGCTCATGGAATTGTAGGGCTGGCAAATCTGAAATCTGCAGGACAGGACAGCAGGCTAGAAGTGTTCAGGCAGGAACTGATGCTGCAGTTTTCAGGCAGAATTTCTTCTTCCACAGAGAAACCTCAGTTCCACTCTTCAGGCCTTTTAACTGATTGAATAGGGCTATCTGGATTATTGAGGATAATCTCCTTATCTAAAGCCAATTGAAGGTAGATGTTAACCACATCTACAAACTGCCTTTAGAGCAACACCTAGATCAGCGTTGGCTTGACTGGGTGCAATAGCCTTGCCAGGTTGACACATGCAACCCGCACCACCGGCTCTTTGAGCTCCTGCAATATCCCACCATGTGCCTCTGCTTTCAGCATCCTGTCTGTGCACAGCTCCAAGCGTGTCTCCTACAAGAATGACCAGCATAATGTCTGACCTAAAAATATAGTAAGGATATAGTTATTATAATCTTGCCAGTCAACTTAAATATTTTTAGAGGAACTGTGAATACATGACAAATGAAAATATGTGATTTCCATGTCCCTATCTGGGATGTAGAATGCTTAGATTTCAGACAGAGGAGGTTGGTATTGGTGAGAACTCCTCACAACTCAGTTAAGCAAGGAAGCCTAGGTGACAAATACCTTTAATTCTGGGTTAGGTCCAGTAATACAGGGCCCCATAGACAGACCAGTGCTGGCATAATCATTAGCAGGATAAATGCAAAGTTCTCTGATCCCCTGGTGTTTGGGTTGGGGGGCGGAGAGAGGAAGGGAGACTCAGTAATTCATAACATTTGTGAAGTGTTAGCCACAGACCATTTCATGGCCATGTGTTTGTGTGAGTCTTATAACCTTCTCTGTGGATAAGGAAACTGAGGCCTAGAGAGGGGAAAAAACTTCCCCAAGGTTATATGGCAATGGATGGAGGTAGAACCAAGCTCATAATCAGGGTATCCTGTCCCATGCCCCCCCAATTCTTCCCAGGCCTCTGCCCCCTGTCTTCCACCTCAAAAAACCAGGGCTCTTCCCAGACATAAAACAGGCAAGCTTGCCCCATCTCCTCCAAGGCTCTCAGGGCTGATGGGTGAAGGATTGACCTGTGACCCTCTGACGCGTCTACTCATTCTCTGAGCTTTTACATAACAGCAGAAAAACAGCTCTAGACTAAGTCAGGGCCAGAGAGGGCTGTGATGCTATCCTTAAGGATACATCATCCATGAACGTGTCCCCACACCCCAGCCCCCCAGCTATCCCCCTGTGGGGAGAAACAATGCCAAGCCCTCTCTATGAGGCTACCTCAAGTCTTTCCAGGCTGGACCCTCGCCAGCTCCACTTTACTCCATCAGGCATTCACTGTGGCCTTGACAATCCATGCTTAAAACTTCAGCCCTCTGTGGATTTCAGGAAGAAGTCCAACTTTACGACATGGCTTTAGGAAGCCTCCAGGATTGCCCCCCCCCCCCCCAAAATTTCTGCAGCCTTCCCCCCTCCCCAGATTCTTACACATCTCTGAGGGTCAGGTCACACCTGTGTTCTCCAAGATCTTGACTTTCCCACCTCCCCCACCCATGCACAAACCCCTCCCTCCACTGGAAAAGACTGCTTTCTGCATTTAAACATCCTTGACAAAATTCCATTCTGCTGAAAATTCTATTCTGCTGGAAAAAGAGAGATAAAATGTACTATATTAAAAGTGAAAATATCTGTTCATCAAATGTCTCCATTAGGAGAATAAGAGAGAAACCCACAGGGCAGAGAAGATATTTGCAATAATACCATCAACCAAGAACTTGTATCCAGAACGTATAAACACCGACTAACCAATAAGAAAAAGGTAGAGCACCCAACAGAATAAAAAAATTAGGCAAGAGGCTTGAACAGAGACTGCACCAAAAGAAAATTATCAAATGGCCAGTAAACAGGAAAACATGTTCAGCTGTATTAGTCATCAAGGCGATGCAAATTAAAACTACTGTGTAATATCATCTCACCCCCAAAAGAATAAAAATGAAGCAAAATGAAAATGACAGAAAATACCAAATGTGATTGAGGATACGCTGCTCAAATGCTCATACACTTCTGGTGGGAGTGTTAATTGGTAGAACCATTTTGGAAAACTGCTTGGCAGTGTCTACTAAAGCTCAGCATATGCACAGCCCATGACCCAGAAAGCTTACTCTTAGGTCATATCCAACAGAAATGTGTGCATATGTTCATCCAAAGACATGCACTAGAATGTCATAGCAGCACAACCCACCATGGCCAAAAACGGAAACAACTCAGTTCTCCAGAAACGGCAGAACGGGCACGTAAATTCTGGTGTATCCACACATTGGGGTGCTGCATGGTAATGAGAAAACATGAGGTACAGCTACACACGACATGGATGGATCTCACAAACATAGCCTTAAGCAAGAGAAGCCAGACATAAAAGACGGGAAAAAATAGTCTGTGGTGCTAGGAGTCAGGTTAGGGGTTACCTGGGAGTCACGGGAAGGAGTCTGAAGGGACTTTTGGGGAGTCTTCCATACTCTGTTTCATGATGAGGATGCTGATGGCATTCATCTTGTGAAATTTATTAAGCTGCACACTTGTCCAGTGTATTTATTCTACTAAGAGGAGCTTTAAAAAAAAAAAAAAAACAGAAAACCAAACACCACATGCTCTCACTCATAAGTGGGAGTTGAACAATGAAAACAGATGGACACAGGGAGGGGAACAGCACACAACGGGACCTGTCAGGGGATGAGGGGTTAGGGGAGGGATAGCATTAGGAGAAATACCTAATGTAGATGACAAGGGGATGTATGTAGCAAACCACCATGGCATATGCGTAGCTATGTTCTGCACAAACCTGCACATTCTGCACATGTATCCCCCAGAACTTAAAGAATTAAAAAAAAAAAATCCACCTGCCTTTGAACTCTAGGGCAAGTTCTTTCTTGTCCAGACAAGCTCCCATTCCTATTTCAGCTATTCTGTATCTGCCTGGGGTCCTCACAGAATGTCCAGTGTATGTGTGCATCTCCCCTGCCACCTTGTGAGAAACACTGAGGGCAGGAATTGGGTCTGGTAGAATTCATTATATTATCCAGCCTCTGATTCAGGCTGGTACATAGCAAGTGCTCAAAAAAGTGCATGTTGAATAAAAGTATAGCAGAAAAAGGTGTTAACTGCAGAGAGACCTGAGTTGCAGTCCCACCTCAAGACCTTCGTACTTGCTGTTCCCATTGCTGAAGTATCTTCTCTTGTATACACACGGCTTCTCCCAACCTCACTTTATCCAGGTTTCTGCTCAAAGTCACTTTATTAATTCTTCATTTATTTTATTCTTTTTGAGACGGAGTCTTGTTCTGTCACCCAAGCTGGAATGCAGTGGTGTGATCTCGGCTCACTGCAACCTCCACCTCCTGGTTCAAGCGATTCTCCTGCCTCAGCTTCCTGAGTAGTTGGGATTACAGGCGTATGCCACCATGCCCAGGTAATTTTTTTTTTTTTAGTAGAGATGGGGTTTTACCATGTTGGCTGGGCTGGTCTCGAACTCCTAACCACAAGTGATCCATGCACCTCGGCTTCCCAAAGTGCTGGGATTACAGGCATGAGCCGCTGCACCTGGCCAAAGTCACGTTATTAAGGAGTCCTTCGTGGCCATCCTCTGTGAAATAGCACCACCCCTTTATTTCTCAACCTCTTTTATGTTTCCTCTGTTGTTCTTCTTCTTTTCAGAACTCAAAGTTATCGGATACTTCATTTATTTATTTATTTACCTTTCCTCTCCCCCACTACTAGAAACCAAACCCCAGGGGAGCAGTAACTTGATCAATTTTCTTTCTTCCTATAAATCTAAATGCTGGAATGGCATCTGTCACTTAGTAGGTTCTCAATAAGTATTTGTTGAATGAATGTGTGTATTCACGAATGAGCAACTCTGGCAAATTTTTTGCTGTGTGACCTTTGGCTAGCGATGGTGTCTCTGAGCCTAACTTTTTCTCATCCACAAAGCGAGGCTAGTAGTAACACCTACCTTTGTGCTGCGAGAACTGAGTATGATTACACGTAAAAAGCACTTCTCTCAGCCCATGGTAAGACATGCTCAGGAAATGGGAGCCGCTCTGATCACCGTAGCTCATTTTCCTAAGATGCACATCTGGCAAGTCCCAACATCTCTGAAATCGGGTGCCTCGTCCAGCTGGCATCTCATCATTCACTTGGTAGTGACCATGTGTGTTTGGCTTTCTATTGTACTCCTATGCCTGGCAGCGGACCTGGCATGTGGATGTCTGGGAAGGAGGGGGAGTCAGTACAAGAGAGACCCAGAGTCAGGATGCCCGGGCTTTGACAGCACCCCTCTGTGTGACTGTGGAAGAGCTTGTTCTCATTTCTAAGCCTCTGACTTTTTAGTGATAACATGGGGAGATGGCTGAGTGATAGCTAAAGCCTCTCCTAGCTTTCTAGCTCAGACTCTGCTGCTAGCATCACCTTACCAAAAGGTGAACTCTAACCCACTCAAACACACTGTGTCACTTCTCTAAATCCTCCCCTGAGGGCCAACTGCCTCCCAGACCCATTGGGACTCACAGACACCTCAACCACCATATCCACAAAACCGAGTTTAGTTTTCCTAACCTGCTCCCCCTGGCCCCTGCAGTCACCTGGCTGGCCTGGGAGTCATTCCTAGTTCCTCCATCACTTCTTCCTCTAGACAGATGCCAGGTTTGCCCAGAGATCCCCAGTATCTCTCGGACTCGGACTCACTTCTCTCCTCCTCATCACCTCTGCCGTAGTTCAGATCACTCCCATCTTCTGTCTCCTGCAATTCAACGGACTCAATAAGCATTCGTTGAGTTCTGTACAGATCCAAGCTGCCTCCACAACAGAGAACCTAACATCTACATCAACAACCAGAGAAGTTTATTTTTTCCTCATTTATCCCTCTTGATGTAAATGGGCTGCTAAAGCAGGTAGGTGTCTCTGCCCCACAAAGCCATCTGGGGACCCCGGTTCCTACCACCCCTGTAGCTCTGCCGTCCCCTACAACAGGCATGACAAACTCTCTGTAAAACAACAAATAGTCAATATTTTTTTTGAGACAGGGTCTCACTCTGTCTCCTAGGCTCAAGCGCAGTGGCATAATCACAGCTCACTGCAGCCTCAACCTCCCAGGCTCAGGTGATCCTCCAACCTCAGCCTCCTGAGTAGCTGGGACTATAGTTGCATGCCACCATGCCTCGTTAATTTTTCATACAGATGAAGTTTTGCTGTGTTGCCCAGGTTTGTCTCAAACTCCTGGATTCAAGTGATCCATCACCTCAGCCTCCCAAAGTGCTGTGATTATAGCATGAGCCACAACAGTGGGTCCAAATAGTCAATAGTTTAGACTCAGAGAGCCATAAACATTTCTGTCACAACCATTCAACTCTGCCACTGTAGCAAAAAGTGGCCACAAACAATAGGTAAATGAATGCATGTGGCTGTGCTTCAATCAAACTTTATTTACAAAAACAAATGGCCAGGAGGTACAGGTTCACAAGCAAAGTTTGCCAATTCCTGCCCTAGAGAATGATCCTTATCTCCATGGTTGAAACTGTTCCCCATCATTCTGACTATATTCAAGACAGAAAAAAAGGAGAGAGAGAGAGAGAGAGAAATGGGGCAAGTCGCTTCCTTTTAAGGAAGAAGTGTGAAAGTTTAACACACACCTATCACATCCACTCACATTTCATTGGCGAGAACCTAGTCACATGGCCACACCTAGTTGCAAGGGAGGCTGGGAAATGCAGTCTTTAGCTAGGCAGTCCTGTGCCCTGCGCTTCAGGGGGTTCTGTTTCCAAAAGGAGGAAGAAGAGATTAAATAGTTGGTGACCATTAAGAACCAATTCAAGCACTGTTTTCTCTTAGAAGCTTCCCTGACCATTCCTCGGCTGGATCAGCCATCTCTTTTGGGCTCCTAAACCTCTCTGCTTCCCCTATATCATCACTGATCACTCTGGGCTGGAATTGGGTTTTCTCCAAATAGCCTGCAGATCCCCTCGTCAATATAGAATTCTGATTCATTCACTTTACATCCCTAGAGCTTTGCAGTATGGCTGATAAAGAACAGGGGCTTAAATAAAACTTTGGAAAAGAGGAAGGAAGAGAGGGGGGAAAGAGGAGAGACAAAGGGAAGGAGGGAAGAAGAGAGAGAGGGAGGGAGGATTAGAAAACCCTCCAGGCCCCAAAGCTTCTCACTTCCCTTCCTGCCACAGTCCCTGAATTTTGACCATTAGGAAAAAGGAATTAATGAAGTCTCTACTGACATTCTTAATCTAAGAATGACAAGTCACCAACAAGGTTTACTTTTTTTCATTGTCTCTTCCTTGCCCCCTTTTCCATGTTTTCTCTTCCAGTGCTTTATTTATATCTGTCTATTTAATGATGATACAACTCACATCCTCCTTTTTTCCTGCCCTTAAACTTCTGAATTTTTAATCAAGCAATGTAAACTTAATTTTTTTTTGTCTACCAGACATGAAAGGTCTTGAGCCATAACAAGAAAATGAATGATGAATTATGCAAGCAGCAAGCGCCAATCTGACTTCTGTGATGTGTTGGGTTATAATTGCACAAACTATTGCATCCCTGGATCCAGGAAATCTGGTTTTGCACTTTCTCAGACATCTCTACAAAAGGGTGACAGCAGATTTCACAAGTGGATAGAAACAAGAAAACTGGACTTTTTTTTAAAAAAAACAGCATGGACTGGGGTGCCCATCTCCTCCTGGCCCTTCCAGGTGTGGACTCAGCTCCCTCACCCACATTAAGCAGGAGGTACTGGTGTCAGCTCCAGCTGAGAAATAAGATCTGGTGCCTTCCCACAATGATGGCCATTTATCAGGCACGACACTCGATGACTCAGGGGACTGGAAATGGGATGTGGCACCTCCTCTCTGAGATTGAGACAGTTGGAATCTATCCACACACAGGCATGCCCAAGTAACGTGGGATAAAATCCATTTATTCAGTACTTTATTCCACTAATCTTTATTAAATGCTTATTTTTTTCTGGCCACTTATTCAGGCATTGGGGATACCAGTCCTGCTTTTGTGAGACATACGTTTTCATGCTGGAGACAGAGAATAGAATAGAATATATTGACTAGGTAATTCCAGCTTATTTGGTGAATGCCGAAAAAACAGTAGAACAATGGGTTGGGAAAAAGTGATGATGGGGGATGGAGTGGGTAGTGCTACTTTAGATAGCGGTGGGTAGAAAGGCTTATCTGCCGAGATGATGTCTGAGCTGACATCCTACTGAACTGAATGGGAAGCTTGTTTCAGGGAGAGAAAACATCCAGAGCAAGGCCCTGAGATGGGATTGAAAATGAAATGTTTTCTGGACAGGAAGATGAGCCAGGTGACTAGAACATTGTGAGCAACGGGCCTTTTCTTATAAATATTACCAACATTGAAGTCTGGCATTTGGACATCATGTCTCTTCCATTTTTGAATAAAGTATTTTATGCTACTACTTGGGTGCCATAGAATGTCCAAGCCAGAAGGATTTTAGAGACAAATAATTTTAACAGAAACTGACTACTCAAAAAATGTCACTGGACTGTCAAAAGCATGGAGATATTGACTTATCAAGGCATTGGAATTGACAATATCTAAAGCATAGAGCTCTATGTTTTAGAAATTATTCCCATACCTATGATCTCAGTAAAATCTTATCCTCTTAAAATGGCTCCCATTTTCTGGATGAGAAAATTGGGTTTCAACGGTATGCCCAAATTCATATGGCTAGTAAGAGGCAATGCCGGAATTAGGATCCAAGTATCTTGCCTCTATTTTATCTTCTGTTTTCAGACCCCCAAATCTCCTGAGCTTTGTCCTGTAACAGAAAAGGCTTCATGTTGGAAATGAGAACAATAGGATTCTAGTCACAACCCCGGCCCTCTTGATCTGCATGACTTTGACCAGGTCCTTTCCCTCTCTGAAGCTCTTCCTCATCTGCAAAAATGTGACAGTGGTGACTGCCTTATTACATGCTTGACAGGATTAACTGAGATCATGGTCGAAGAAGGGCATTAGAGTTTCATGGTTGAGAGCAAAGTTAGACAGGTATGAGTTCAAGTCTCAACTCTGCCCCTATCTGCTGGATTGCTTTGAGCAAACACTTTGAGTCTTATTTCTTTGTAACTAAAATGGAAATAGTAAACATAGAGTTATTGTGAGAATTATGTGGAGATAATGCATATAAAATACCTGATACATAACAAAAGTTCAATAAATGGTATCATCATCATCACCATCATTCCCAGCATCATTCTCACCATGATTGTCATCATCACTATCATGACCATCATTATCATCATCATCACCACCATCATCAGCATTGTCACCATCACCATCCTCACCATCACCATCCTCACCATCACCATCATCACCATCATCACCATCACCGTCATCACCATCATCACCATCACCATCATCACCATCATCACCATCATCACCATCACCATCATCACCATCGTCATCATCGTCATTATGACCAGGACCATTGTCATCCTTACCAACATTATCATCACCGTCATCACCACCACCATCATCAAACATCACCATTATCTCCATCACCATCATTTTCATTATCAGCACACATTGGTATTGAATGTTATCACCACCAACACCATCAAACATCACCATTATCTCCATCACCATCATTTTCATTATCAGCACACATAGATATTGAGTGTTATCACCACCACCATCATCAAACATCACCATTATCTCCATCATCATCATCATCTTCATTATCAGCACACATTGATACTGAGTGTTATCACCATCACCATCATCAAACATCACCATTATCTCCATCACCATCATTTTCATTATCAGCACACATTGATATTGAGTGTTATCTAAACTATAAAGCACAGCTAGAATACAAGGAATCATTATTATGGCTGAGTTTCCTTGCTAACTGCCAACCCCTCTCTTGAAGTTGGTGTAATGCCTGGGAGACACTTAACCATGAGCCTGTATATCCACTCATTTCTTTATTCAACCAACATTTATTGAGAACCTTCTGAGTACCAGGCACTGGGGAAAGCACTAGGGACCCAGCTCTGAATAAAAAATGGACATAATTCTTGCCCTCATGGAGCTCACAGGCTAGAGGGGAGCCCAAGAGTACACAATTAAACCAACAAATCAATACCCTAATTACATGTTGCTGTGTTATTTAATTACAAAGAATGATTAATGGCTCCTAGACTGGGAGGAACTTTTCAGAATGTGTACTGCTTTAAAGGTGACAGGCGCACTGCGTTCTTAAATCAACAGAGCATTGGCATGTAGTCAAACAGCCTGTCTTTGGGGTAAGGAAGAGGCCAAATTGGAAGCTGGTGAACCTGGCTTTGACTTTGGAGCCAAATATCACACACTTAAGAAACACAAATTCCAAGTGCCCCAATCACCTTACTGTAGTACTGTTGGGGGAAGAAGAAGGAAGAGAAAGAATGGAGTGCATCCTTAATTTTGGGTTGAGCTGCTTCATTTAACTTTCATGAAGAAGTATTAATCCCATTTAACATAGAAGGAAACTGCGGTGCCAGGTGGGGAAGTCACCATGGTCATATAGCTAGGAGAGGCAGGGGAGGGAAAATACCCAGGTCTGCTGACTTAAGGGTGTCTGATTGTGACCATAATGCAACTCAGTTCCCTTTCCAGAGGATCGTGAGTGTTTAGAGTCTGGTGATCAGCTCCCATGACTCCCTCCACAACCCCAACACACACAGACACACAAACATGAATCCTCTGGGGCGCTCACCAACCACCTCCTCCTCCACCTGGGAAAGAAGGAAGCCCTTGGACCTCCATAGTGGGAAAGACAAAAGCATGGATTCTGGCCTGAAATCTGGGCTTCAATGCAGCTCCGAGTCTCAGTTTCTGCATCTGTACAGTGGAACCAATAGTTGTACCTGCCTTAGAGGGTGACTGTCAGGATTAAAGGAATAAATACATTAAGGTTTTTAGCAGATAGAAATAATAGCATTTGGGAGTGGTTATTGTCAACACTACAGCCAAAAGAGATGCACCAATATCTAATCAGAGAATGTGACAGCTCACTTTTGATAGAAACTGTGCCTTCAATCCCCTCTTAAGAATATTCCCTGAAGCAGAACTTTTCCCAAGAGGCTCTGATAAAGAAATCATTTAGTTGAGAATTTCTAGAATACATGTTCCCTCCCAACCTAGCTTTTTTTCTTTTCCTCATAGCAACCTGTTATCATCTTTCCTTTTTCTACCACACTGTGGTATCTCACACCTACAGTTGTGTTTACTTGTCTATTCATTTCTTTGCCCCCTGTTTATCTAATATTTTTCTGTAAACTCAGTTTCTAGCATCCTACGTAAAGAATACTGATGGAGTAAATAGATGACAGTGAAGCTGGAAAGAGGCTCCAATGAAGGCACTGGATAACACTTTGTGAGTTAGCGTATAGCTGAAAAGTCACTTCTCAGAAGTATTCCAGGATTCCTTCCCTCTGCAGAGGGGCATCAAGGACTGTGAAAGGAATACAAAGTAAATATTTCAGATCAGTTTGAACCTGCTCTACCACTTTTCAGCCTGAGATCATCTCTGAGCCTCAGTTTATTTATCTAGAAAATTGAATCTCTCTCTGATGAAAACTCCCACCTTTACCAAACATTAGTCAGTCTCTTCCAAGACCTCTTCCCAATAAGGTCTTTTCCTTGATCTGCCATCCTTGGCCTGTGAAACTCAGGGTTAGCAAAAAAAAAAATCCTGCTAAGCAAATTTAACAAGAATCTCCCCCCTCTCAATGTCTAATCAAGTTCCTCTTAGCAATTTTCCATCCACTTATTCTCTCATCCTACCCACTGGCTATAAATCCCCAGATGCCCTTACTAGATTCAGAGTTGAGCTCAGTTCTGTGCTTAAGTCACTCTCCTCTATTGCAGTAACTTGAATAAAATCTATCTTGCTGTTTTTGCCAAGTGTCCAGTGTAATTTCTCTTTGATACCTCTCAAGATTAAATAAGAAGTTAGGTAAACTGCCAAGCCCAGAGCTGGACACTCAACTTATGTTATATTAGATGACTGAATCGATAGATGAATGGATGGGTGGATGGATAGATGGATGGATGGATGGATGGACTGATGGACAGGTGGATGGATGGGTGGACAAATGGATGAGTGGATGGATGAACAAACAATGCCCTCTGTTAAGACTTGCTCTATGGGTTTGAGGGTCCACTGGTGAACAAAACCACTTAAGGTCCTGGTACACAGAAAGCTCACAGTGTGGGTGGAAGTCAGACATTACTAGTCAAAGTAAGAGATAGACTAATGTAAGCTTTCAACCACAATAAGTGCATTGAAGGAGAGGCACATGGCTAGAGGGCTCAGACACCACTTTCTGGAGGAGGCAAAGGCTGTTATGAACTCTGAAACACAAAAAAGGGAGCCTGATACTCAGGAGGGGAGGAGAGACTGCTCAAGCCAAGGGAAAGGCATGTGTGGATTTTTAAACAACATTGTGTAAATATCAGGCTGATATGAAGCTGCAATCTTTATAGGTTAAGCATTGTCAAATATCATCAACTTCATATGGTTTAACTTTCTGGTCTCAGGACCCCTTTATCCTCTTAAGAATTATTAAGCACTCCTCAAAGCATTTGTGTAGGTGGAGTATAGCTCTAGATATTTACCATATTAGAAAACTGAGAACTTTTCTAGTATAAAACTGAGAAATATTTAAAACATGAAAATATACAAGATATACAAGCTCATCTTCCATTAATTGTCAAAGCAATGACATCATTCCGTGTCACGTCGCCTCTAGAAAGTAATTGGCACATAGCAAATAATAGCATTTGTTGGAAAACTCCGTTGTAAACTCATAGGAGAATGAGAGAGAGAACAAATGATATCTTAGCATTATAATACAAATAGTTTTTAACTCCTGAAAAGGTCTCAAGGTTACCCAGGAGTCCCACTTTAAGAAATGCTGGCTTAACCTGATAAATTCTGAGAATTTCTGCACATGTCCAATGTCAGAGTTAAAAGTGACCCATCTGCGCATAGTGCCTGGGCTTCTCCCACCCTCTGCCTTCCTGCAACAGCATATTAAAGCATAAGAGGGCCATTGGGTCCCTGGGAGTTATCAAGAAGAAGAGGAAAGATCCACTGGGAAGGGAACATGAGGCAATGCTGGGGATCCTTCCAAGGTGCTCATGGGAAATTCTGAGCATGGTTATCATGTAAATAAGCTCAGTGCTGCTGTACGCCAGGATCACCATGTCGAATGTGGCAATGAGAAGGTCAAGATAATGTTCCCCCCAGGGACAGCTTTCAAAGATCAAAGACGTTGACACAGAAACAGCCAAACAAGGGGGGCTTAAGTATTAAGTCTTATCACTTCCATTGATATGTCCTTTTTCAACTCCCATAAAAACAAGCATCATTGACTTTTTAATGGGGGGGAAAAAAGAGAATTCAATGGGGAAAACAGAAGAAAGTTTGCTGTTTTCAACATGATACTGTAATGCAGAGGCTACTCAACTAATGGGAAGTTCATTGTCTTCTCGATTCTATGGGTTCAGTTGCTAAGAGCTTTCTATCGACTGAACCTGGGCTCAGTTCCCGGCTGTGCCATTTTTCAGATGCATCAATTCACCTTCAGAGCCTCAGTTTTCTTTCTTCAAAAAACAGGAAAGATAATGGTGCCTACCTCACAGATATGGTTCAGAACTGACCAAAATGTGGGGCATAAAGTGTCAAAGATACACAATCAAATTTTAAATAGGAAGACAAACATTGTAAGCCTTTAGTTTAAAAATTAGCTTGTACTTACAGAAAGTGATTTCACTTTTCTATTCACGGAAGAAACTCATTTTCCCATGCAAAGTAATTTTACTTATTTGAAAAATAATTGATTTGGAGAATGTTATTAAAGAGGTCCTATGAACAGGTGGTAGATGAGCACATTGGGGCTGAAGGTATTGTGCTCGTGACCAAGGTGGACAAACCTTGAGATGAAGTATGCACAGTGCTCAGTTCTGTGTCTGACATATCCTAGCCACTGGAGACAGGATGGCTATGATTTTCTAAATGGTTTCCTGGAGATTGAAATGAGTACTTGGGTGAGGAAGCAACACTAGACAGAGCGCAGACACGGGTGCAAGCCACAGGTTCAAATCCTGGTTCAGCTTCCCACCTGCTGTGGACATGGGAGCACCTCTTTACCGCTCTGAGCCCCTCCTGTGGTTTGGCTTCCACCAGAAGTGCTTTTGGAGAGAAGCATTCTAGTCATAGTAGTTGACATGAATGACGATCTCAAGAACACAGATACAGGAGAAGGGAAGTGAGACAGGGAAGGGAAGAAAGTCAATGCAGAGTAGATCAACAACCAAATAACCGCACAACTGTAGCTCAATCCCACTGGAGGACTCTGGGAGATGGCATAGAGCACGTGGTTCAGTTTTCCCCGCCTGGGAAATTAGAATGTGACGCACCAATTCCCATGTAACTGAGAACTGCCCCAAGGCCATTAACTCTCAAGCATTTCTGACATGTTCCGTGAAGGGGCTAAGCATGGCCCTGTGGCCAGTAGAAAGCTCCCACGCTGAGAGTCACAGGCATTTGTGTAGACATGAGTGCCAAAGTGGGAGGGGCAGGTCCCGGCAGCATCTGTTACAGCCTCTGCTGCTGCATCCCCCGCCTTCCTCCTCTCAGAAATGAGGATAATATCTATCCCCAAAGAGTGCTTTGAAAAAAATAATTTACGCCATGCCATGTATAGATTGTCTCTGGTACCTGGTTTGTTCATTTATTCAACAAACAATTATTGAGCCCCTACTATGTGATACATCTGATATCCCAACATGCTATCACACCTCTCTCCAGCCCTCATGTTTTTGCCTACATTTCGAGTGGAATGTTTTGCAGAAATCTTGAACGCCATGGGGAATTGCAAGGGCAAAGAGAAGAGGAGAGAGTTCTTACAAGAGGTGTTCTCAGCCACCCTTTCAGGTAGACCTCATGCCTCATGTGACTGGAGATATTCCAATGCCTCCCCCTCCAACCTTCCTAATGTCACTGATACCCCTCTAGGTAAATGGCTGTCAGAAACCCAGAGTTTCCCCTCCATGAGGATGCCATGAAGCTGTATGTCTCCTCTGGAATTTAATCTGGGAATATTTTGCACGTCAGGGGCAAAATAAAACAAGTCTTCATCACAAAGGAAGACGGGTCAAGCTGCAAAGCATCTCTAATGTTGCTCTACCGCCCCGGCATGAGCCTCCCTTGCAATATCCCACCTGCTGCCACTCCCCTGATGAGGACTTGATCATCACTGGTTGGAACTGGGTCTGAGGAACAATGACTATATTCGCAGAAATCCACTTTGTGGTTGTGGGATCCGTGTGACCTTCCCCCCAGGGCTGAATTGTAGATGTCCGAAAATCTACAGGCAGTTGAACTTAAAGTTAGAAAAACGAACTCTTCATGTTGAACCTATGGGTTGGGAAGGTTGCTTTGAGGTCTTTCTTTCTTCCTTACTCTCTACTTACCACCGCCGTGACCTGGGGCATGCCACTTTAATTCTCAGAGACTTGGTGTTCCCACCTGTAAATTGACCATACATTATTGCTGTATCCCAGGGCTGTTCTGAAGATTCAATGAGAAAAGGAATACCGGAGAAGATGGATGAGAAAAAAAATGAAAAGAAAAGGAAGAAAGAGAAACAGGAGGAGAGGGAGGAGGAGGACGAGCAAGAGAAGAAGGAGAAGAAGGCAGCCCTTATCACAAGGAGCCTGGCACACGGTAGATCTACAATAATTATTCGTTGTCCTCCCCTTTCCATAATGTGTGAATAGTAGAACAAGCACTGTGAGAAGAGTCTTGGAAGTTTGAGTTCTAGTCCTGCCTAGGAAATGGCAATCCTCCCACTTTTCAGCATTGTTTCCTACCAGGTTCTCATGTCGAAGCTAGTCTGAATTCTCTTTTCAGGAAAGGAGGGGGAAGCCATGAGGTGAATGAAGGAAGAAGGGAAAGAGGCAGAGAGAAAGGCAGAGGAGAAGAGGGGGAGACAGACAGATAACCAGGGAGGTGAGAGAAGAATCCCAAGCGAGCCCCAATATGACTGGATCCCCTTCAACGCAGCAGCATTAGCTGCAGAAAAGAAAAAAAGAAAAAAAAAAAACCCAAAGGCTATGGCTGTTCTGGAAGAGGCAGGCAGGCAGCCGCTAAATTAACGAGCTATCACCCAAGATGAAGGAAACAATTAGGACATTTAGCACCAGAGATAAAGCAAATACTCTTTCCATCAAAAAAATATTAAAGCTAATTCAATTGGAAAACAGGCGATGGGGGAGAGGGCTTGGAAGCCCAGGAATGGTAAGAAGGGCAGGCTGAGCAGTCTGCAGAAGAGAGAGATTTATCCAAACTCAAATACGTGCTGGGAGGGAGGGGGCTCTGAAGGGGTCCCCCAGCTGGGCTAGAATAAACAAGTCGGCTTCTGTAAGTGAGAGGGTGATGGGCAAACCGCACTTCCCCCAGTTGGTGGACTTGAAATGAGTGATTGATAGGGCAACATCACCGAGCTAATTAAATCAGCACTCCATTGGGCTGATTTCTTCTTTATAGCCCAGGACCAGCCTCTGATAGGCAGGACCAGATGGCACTTGAAGGCCTGGCTCCATCTCTCGCCCCAACTGGATAGGCGAAGTTCTCCTGCCACGCCTGACCCTTTCCCATGTCTGCCCTTACCCACCCAAGGCAGCATATTCTGCTGTTTGGAAACACTAATAATGATACAAATAATATTAAACAGCCTAACACTGGAAGGTCCAAGCATTGGACTTTGAGTTCAGTTTTTTTTTTTTTTTTTTTTTTGACACAGAGTCTTGCTCTGTCACCCAGGCTGGAGTGCAATGGCATGATCTCAGCTCACTGCAACCTCCACCTCCCAGGTTCAAGAGATTTTCCTGCCTCTGCCTCCTGAATAGCTGGGATTACAGGTGCTTGCCACCATGGCTTGCTAATTTTTGTATTTTTAGTAGGAACAGGGTTTTAGCCTGTTGGCCAGGCTGGTCTTAAACTCCTGATCTCAGGTGATCGGCTTGTCTCAGCCTCCCAAAGTGCTGGGATTAGAGGTGTGAGCCACCATCCTGGCTGAGTTCAGTTGTTTTTTAATCTCATTTTGTCCTCAAGATGACACTCTGTGGTGGGAACACTGATTACCACCATTTTACAGAGGAAGACACTGAGGGTCAGAGAGGTGAAGACATTGCCCAGAGTCACAGCTGCAGAGTGTTTGAGTCAGAATAAGAATCCAGGTCTCCTGGCATCCCAGTGAGAAGGCCTTGACCACTGATTCTGAGAAAGTCCAGCCAAATCTGCCATTTATTCATTCATTCTTGCCCATGTGTGTAACTATGAGCCAACCATTGGGCACGGCAGTGGGAACAGAATGGGAAACTTGTTCTCAAACTAGAGGGAAAATACAGAAGAAAACAAGGTAACCAAGTAGCAAACGGACACTTAAAAAAATGTAGTCAGTGCTCCATGGAGCCAGAGGACTGTGACCCAGATCAAAGGGGTGATCCTACAGAGAAAATCAGGGAAGGCTTCTGGGAGGAGATGGTGTTCACAGCGAGGCCCATAAGATAAGCAGAAGCCAGCCAGGTGGAAGGTGGAGGAGGTGTTTGTGAAGAGCCTAGGGCGAGAATGAGCTCAGAGTTTAGGGAATTAGCAGAATGGACCCCTGAGCAGAATGACAGGCAGTGGTGAGCAGGGTCACATCCCAGACGTGCAGGAGCAACACGGGTTGCCTCAGACCAGAGAAGTGATTTTCTCAGAATAACAATGCAGATTCGTGACTGCATGAGACCAGAGCCCAGGCCCCTGATGCCCAGCCCAGAGCTCATGCCTCTGGCCACGCAGCCTCTCCTGCCAGATGGCAAGTGTCGCAGGAGTGGGCGCCTTGTCTTTGGTGTTTGTTACTGTTTCCCAGCACTCAGTCCTAGATCTGGTACATACTAAGCACCCACTGACTGTTTGTTGAATTAATGAATGACATCAAAAGGAGGGCTGGAGAAGGATTTAACACCTACTGAGCACCTACTGTGTACACGGCACCATGATCATTACAATGGGACCAGAGCGATGAAAGGTCCTCCTCTTTTTTTTATGGTAGTCTAGGTTCTGGGGTACAGGTGCAGATCACGCAAGATTGTTGCACAGGTACATTCATGGCAAGGTGGTTTGCTGCCTCCATCCCCCCATCACCTATACCTGACATTTCTCCCCACGTTTTCCCTCCCCCACCCTCCCTCCCACTATCCCTCCCCTAGTCCCCACCCCAACAGATCCCAGTGTGTGATGCTCCCCCTCTCTGTGTCCACGTGTTCTCATTGTTCAACATCCACCTATGAGTCAGAACATGCAGTGTTCGATTTTCTGTTCTTGTGTCAGTTCGCTGAGAATGATGGTTTCCAGGTTTATCCATGTCCCTACAAAGGACCTGAACTCATCGTTTTTTATGGATGCATAGTATTCCATGGTGTGTATGTGCCACATTTTCTTTGTCCATTCTATCATGGATGGTCATTTGGGTTGGTTCCAGGTCTTTGCTATTGTAAACAGTGCCGTGATGAACATACATGTGCATGTGTCCTTATAATAGAATGATTTATAATCCTTTGGATATATACCCAGTAATGGGATTGCTGGGTCAAATGGAATTTCCATTTCTAGGTCCTTGAGGAATCGCCACACTGTCTTCCACAATGATTGGACTAATTTTACACTCCCACCAACAGTGTAAAAGTGTTCCTATTTCTCCACATCCTCTCCAGCATCTGTTGTCTCCAGATTTTTTTAATGATCACCATTCTAACTGGCGTGAGATGGTATCTCAATGTGGTTTTGATTTGCATTTCTCTAATGACCAGTGATGATGACCATTTTTTCATATGTTTGTTGGCTTCATATATGTCTTCTTTTGAAAAGTGTCTGTTCATATCCTTCATGGGTGAAGGCTATGAACAGATCCTCCTCTTTTTAAGGGAGTCTAGGTTTTCTCCCCTGTCACTTCCTAAAACACAGCCTCCACTTTAACCTAGCCAGCCTCCTCCTCAGACTCTGTCACACACACAATTTTCCTCCAACTCTCTGCCTGTGCCCTTGCTGTGCCTCCCACCTGAACTATCCTCTCTCAGTCTTTTCAGCTGCCCAGATTAATTTGTTCAGTCCTCCAAGATCCTCCTCCTGAGTGATGCCCTCCCATCACTATTTCTCTGGACTGTCTCTGCACACAATATTTATCTACATCTGGCCCCTCTCGGTAATATGTCGTCTCCTCGAGATCCCAAGCCACGGTTCTTGTTTTCCCTGAAGGACTGGACCTGTGGGAACAGGTGAGTAAATCCTTGCTACAGGGACTCCCAGGAGACTTTGGCAAGTCACTTCCACTCTTTGACACTCTTGGTTGTGTACCTGCAAAAGAATGAGATGAAATTTTATCAAGGGTGGCAAATTTGTGCAGCAATATCATGGCACCCTCTCTGTTAGTCAAAGCAGACATTACTAATTGATCACTGATTGTTCCCCACCGTGACCAGATGTACATTTCAAATCCTTTCCCAAAGCAGCATTCCAAGCAGCCTTTACAAAAAAAAAAAAAAAAAATGCAAAATGTGTGAGCAAGATGATATCTACTTGCCACTCCTCAGCGCAATATATTCTAAGGGAGTTTTCTCTTGCCTTCGGGGGACCTATCACAAGCCTGCTGCAAAGAATATGAGATTAGAAGCCTGAAACTTAATTTACAGATTATGCAACCTTGAGTAATCCCACCCTTCATAAGACTCAGTTCCCTTCTATGTCAGTTGGCACATATCTTCTGAGATGTGCTCTGTATAGATATCATTGCTTTTTGCCTGTTGTGAAAAAAATCTAATCATCAGGCTTGTTATAATTGTGTGTAAATGTAAAGTTATTAGGCTTGGAGTGAGGCAGCCTGAGGGTGAGTTCTAGCAGTGCAGAAACTGAATGTACACACTTGGAAGATCTTTCTTTCAGCCTGCTTGCTTTCTGCTTGTTGACTGTGCTGCACGTATACAGCCATCCTATTAAACACTTCCAGGTGAGTGAGATCCTACTGAATTCACTGTTCCCCCATCGTCCTCTCTCTGGACAACACTGTAAATTCCCCCGGAGTTCTCTACAATTGCAGATTGGCTCAGCTGTCTTGGCACAAATACAGCGGATAAGGGGGGGATTCCATTCCTCAGTGTTCCCCAGCTCACCAGGCTTGAGGGCAGGGGCTCTGCCTCATTCACAGCTGTGTCCCCAGTAGCCAACATTGGGCCAGGAGTGCCACAGACTCTCAATCAAGATTTGTTGAATGGATGGAGGGAGGGAGGAGAGGCACAGATAACACGTAATGCCCCACGCAGCGCATTCTGCATGCCAAGCCCGTGCACACAGTGCTCTAGCTTGCTCGGACACAATTATGTTAAAAGAGCAATTAGCAACCTTTTAAGCCTGATTGCCAACTCCCCCATTAATCACTTGCAATTATAAACCCCAAATCTTCAAAACAATTGGTCCCAGACGCCCACTAGAGACAAACGTTAATAACCTTCCTTTTTCATCGGAAATCTCTGCTCAGCTGGAGTCTCTGGGTCACGGAGGGGTGGAGCAGCCACCAAGGGCTGAATAGGCTGACGTGGGAGGGGCGACCCTGGAGAAAGGGGTAAAAATGTCAGCCCGCAGGGGCCAAAGGACCCTCTGGGAGGCCGCCTCTTCTTCCCTCTGCCTGCTTCTCCCCCATCGCCACAGCCAGCCTGGGCCATATATCTCCCTATGCTTTCACCAAACCACTCTAATTCCACATTATGAAGACACTGTCTCTAATTACTGTGGCTAATTGGCTGCTCACAGCCACCCCAGTTGAGGCATGTGAGGGACTGAGCCGCCCCGAGGCCTTGGACGTGGCTGGCCGCCTCCGGCTGCCGGCTACCACTTCGCCACTGCAAGGACACCCTGTGAGCTGACCCCCATGTTTCAGGGGAAAGGGAGGAGGAGGATGAGGGATGGTGGAAGCCTGCTCGGTCAATCTGAACCCCCTCTCTCCGCCAGTCCCCTGCTGCGGGCAGCAGGCAATTCAGACCTGAGTGCAACAGCTAATTAAATCAATATGAGATAATGAACGGCAATTAGAGGTCCGGCTAGGCACATCTTCTCTTGTAAATACTGTTTCTTTCCCAACGGGGAGCTCTTTTTAATAATCTGTTTGTGTTTCATTTCCAGGAGCCGTAATTCCCCCAAGAAGCACTTTGGGAAAGTGATTTGTTTGTCTGTATAATCGCCAAAGCATTCCGTTAGACTTGTTTGTTTTGCTGAGTGCCTGCTACTCCTGGAGAGAAGCATTTTTTCTTCTGTTTTTTTTTTTTGTTGTTGTTGTTGTTGTTGTTTTTTTTAATTTCTGCTTCCTTCCTATACATCCTAATGTTGGACCAGTCCAGGGCTGTTCATCTCGGAGGTGTAATGAGCTGCACTCTGCCCTTAGCTCCCTCTCCGCCATTCTGGGGGGACTAACAAAACTAAAATCCTTAGGAGATCACAGAATGATGGGAGGAAGTCCAGTGGCTCCCATTCTACAGATGAGAAAACTGAGGTCTAGAACAGCCATCAGTGACTAAGAACCTAAATTCTCCCATCCACCATTCAGATAGTTCATAAATCTGTGGTGCCCAGGAGGGGAGGCTTGGGGAGGGCATTATAAGGAGCCCTGTATCCTCAAGAAGCTTGCAAATTTATCTGGTGAGACAGGCTAAGGCACATATCAATTAGAAAGCAATTAAGTGCCTAATTGGGTGGCACCAACAAGCTCAAAGAGTTGAGGAAAGGAAAAGATCCCTCAGGGAATAGAGTGGAAGAAGAGAATGTCAGAGCCATTTGCATCTTAGTCGTATCTCTAGCTCCCATCAAGACCTGTTTTCTGAGCTCTAAACTTTATTGTATTCACTGGGATGCCCCACTGGCACCATCAAGTCAATTTGTCCAAAATGGAAAACAGCACACACACACACCCAGCCAAGTTTTCATTCTTCTGCTCCCTGTTCAATACATGGCTGTGCACATATCCAGTTTTCCCTCTAGAGAGCTCAATTTCTTTCTCACACTGTCTACACCCGGTTAATAGGGCCTTGTAAATGTCTCTCAATTGTAACCAGTTTTCTCCTTCCTTACCATCACTACCCTAGTACCAGCCACCCCCTAGATGTACCCTGGTGGTCCCCTGAATCTAACCCTTCCTCCCCCTCCAATCTAAGACTGCAACCAGAGATGCTTTCTGCAATGTAATCCAACCAGATTATTCTCCTGATAAAGGTCCTTAGTGCTTTCATCTAGATAAAGGCCACTTTCAGTGACCTATGAGACCTCTGGTCCTTGCTTACATGTTTAGGCTAGCCTCCTGACATCTACACTTCCCCCTTTTATTTTTTGTTTTATTTTTGAGATGGAGTTTCGCTCTTATTGCTTAGGCTAGAGTGCAATGGTACAATCTCTGCTCACTGCAACCTCCATTTCCCCCGGTTCAAACGATTCTCTTGCCTCAGCCTCCCAAGTAGCTGAGATTACAGGCACATGCCACCATGCCTGGCTAATTTTTTATTTTTAGTAGAGATGGGGTTTCACAATGCTGTCCAGGTTGGTCTTAGACTCCTGACCTCAGGTGATCCACCCGCCTCGGCCTCCCAAATTGCTGAGATTGCAGGCGTGAGCAACTGCACCTGGCAGTTACTCCCCCTTGTATACACACACAGCTCATGCTCCAGCTGTGGCCTCACAAATATGAAATACCCCTTTAGATACCCAAGCCTCTGCAAGTGATTCTTTCTCCACTGAAAACTCCTCCTCAAATTTCCCCCTAGATCTCTGTAGCAAGCAACTCTTACTCTTCTCTTAGGCATTGTCTTAGAGAGCTCCTCCTCCAGGAAGCCTTCCTGTTTTTCACCACCCTAGGCCAGGCTACCTACCTCTCCTTTGAGTCTCAGTCGCCACCTGCTGTGCTGATACCAGTTATAGTCCTAGAACTTATCAAATCACCTGGAATGGTAATTGTTCTGATCATTGTTCTCCCTG
The DNA here is from genome assembly GCA_036589455.1 of Ateles fusciceps. NCBI lineage: Eukaryota > Metazoa > Chordata > Mammalia > Primates > Atelidae > Ateles > Ateles fusciceps. Next base: position 4,422,295 of record JAZHEH010000517.1, on the reverse strand, counting down.
CCTTGCTGGAATAAGAGCACTTTGAGGCCAGGGTCATATTTTGTCCTTCATCAGAACTCCTACTACTTAGCACACAATAGTTGCTTAATAAGTACCCATTGAATCTGTATTGAATAAAAGGCTGGAAGTACCCTTAACATTTATTTAATGCCACCTGTTCCCTTTCAGATGGCAAAAACGGAGACCTCAGAAAGGAGCAGAGGGCTTCCCAGGGACATGCAGAAAAATGAGAGCAGAATCAGAGTAGATCCAAGTTGTCCGGACTGCTGATTCAGTATTTGATCTGCCATATTTATTTGATTGTAATCAAATCCCTATTATCCACAAATATATTTGACAAAATAAATATGGGGTAAATAGGTACCTTGGGGTACTTAGAAATAGCTAGACAAAAATAGATATAGTGTGACCACAGAAGAGGGGTTTATTGGGGATTAGAGGTGACACTAAAAGCTTCCCAGTGGCCAGGCCCAGTGGCTCACGCCTATAATCCCAGCAGCACATGGGGAGGCTGAGCAGGAGGATCCCCTGAGGTTGGGAGTTCAAGAACAGCGTAGCCAACATGGTGAAACCCCATCTCTACTAAAAATACAAAATTAGCCGGGCATGGTGGCAGGTGCCTGTAATCCCAGCTACTCTGGAGGCTGAGGCAGGAGAATTGCTTGAACCCAGGAGGTGAAAGGAGGCAGATTTTGCAGTGAACTGAGATTGCGGTACTGCACTCCAGCCTGGGCAACGGAGCAAGACTGTTTCTCAAAACAGACAAACAACAAAAAAGGCTTCCCAGAAGGTGGTGGGCAGTATTCTTGAAAAAAGTGAACCTCTGATGGACCACAGAGATAAAATAAAATTGCTAAAGTCACATACGTGGTCAACAAAGAAGTCATGATTCAACCCAGGTCTTTCTAGTACCCTCTGCCTTTCTTCTGTGAAGAACACAGCTGTCTTTAAAGATGATTCAAAATCTGCCCAATATGTGCTGACAAAGCATAGCTGGAATAAAAGTTGGGATCCAAGTCAGAGATTCAAGTTTTCCAGCTAGAGTATAACTACAGGAGTTGTTGGTCATTAAGAGAGACTAGAACAGAATCAGGGTTGTTAGGTACTTAAAGGTTATCTTTTTAACATATAGGATGTGTGTCAGAAACTGCAGGTTGTAACATGGGGAATTGAACTCAGAAGGATCTCTCAGAGTAAAGACCATGAACCAGAGCCAGAGTTGGGCTCCCCCTCCACAATGGTAGAGTGCCAACGCAAAGGTTTCAGGACCACGGACAGCTCCTGGGTGGCAGGCTCCCCGGGCTAGCCTTCCTGGTGTGGCTTGCATTATTGCATGGCTTCCTGATATGCAGCAAATGGTCGCTCAATTAATTTAAAAAGGAAAAAAAAAAAATGAATTAAGGTCTTCATGTATACTTTTCTCCCCAGAGGATCAGAATCTCTTTCTTTGGTGGAATGAGATATATATACAAAGGCCTGAACTTTCCACAGAGCCACACCAAAATCCCCATAGCCCCAACTCTTCCATAGAGCTCCACCTAAGGTAAGAACTGCTCAAAAAATGCTTGACCTTGCCTCCTCTGAGGTATCTCTGTCTACATTTGAGGAAAGGTGAACCACAGAAAATCTGTCTTTCTGGGCATTCAGTCTTTCCAAGGTTCAGGCCAGAATTTTTCCAAACCTAAGTTCATGAAAGACAGTGCAGACTTCTAGAACCAGATATGGAGAAAATACACCAGCTCTGTCAGTTTTCCACTGGAGAAAAGCAAGGTGCTGAGAGAGACATCAATTTAGCTTGCATTAGGAAATTGGGAGAAATTCTAAGTTGTGACTGTATTAACAGCAGTTCATATCTGCTATCAACAGCTTCTACACTCTGGGCACACTTATAAATATGATCTCATTTCATCTGCCCAAGTGCCCTGTGAGAAAGGTACTATTAACCCTCTTTATAGATGAGGAATCTAAAACTCAAAGAAGGAAATTGACTAGGCACAACTCACAAAGCCAGGTACTGACAGATCCCCCGCATCAAGCCCAGATTGTCTGACTCAAAGTTTTTGATGTGTCTACCATGCTACATTGCCTTTGGTGTTCTTCCCTGATCTTTGAGCCAACAACACTTGCAGATTTCGACCTAGGGGCAGGACACAAATGACCTATCACACAGACAGGTTGAGCTATTTCCCCTAGTCCCTGTGGACTCCTGCATGAGTCCTTTACAGGCCATGATTCTATTATTGGCCATGATGCCCATAAAGACCAGGCCAGATTTTACTGCTCCTTAAAACCTCCCTTCTTTTTTTCCATGCTCACCAGCTTAAAAACATGAAACCAAATTTTCTCAGGTCAGAACAAGTCCTGAATAGGAACCTCTCATCCACAATTCACCATTGCCAAATGCCAAATTCACTTTCTCCTCCTTCCTTCTTTTCCATTTGTGTAGTAAGGTCTAAGGCAAATCTGTAAATCTGGCCTTTTGATCACACTCTCCACCACACCAGACACACCTGCTGTCCACTTACTTTCTTTCACCTTCAATTTTTTTTCTTCTCCTTTCCCTTCAATCTATCACAAGCCACTTTTGACTTGAAAAAACCCTGCCCAAGCTGATGCGATGGAAGAAAATGGGCCTTGAAATCACATAGAGAAGAATTCAAGTGCAAGCTGTACTCTTTCGAGTTCTGTGACCTTGGACACATTCCTTAGGGTCATTGACCTCATCTATAAATTGGAGATTGTGACTACCTTTGGCTGTTATAGGTCACAGATGCTATGACCTATATATATGTCATTGCTAATTTCTATTACTGCTCATATAGCAGTAATAATATTGGCATTAATAATAAAAATAGTCATCACTAACTTATCAAGTGCTCACCTTGTACTAGGCACTGTTCTAAATGTTCTACACACAGTAACTAATTATATATAAATTACTAATAACTAATATTTGTAACAATGAACATGCAACTAATTATACATGATAGGCACAAGATTACACAATTAGTAATGTTCAGGCTTGCACAAAGTAGGTGTTCAATAGACGTGAATTCCTTATCTCACTCTCTCAGTCTCTAGTTTGTGTCTCCTTCCTTCCACTGCTGCTGGTCCATCTTGTCACCTGAACCACTGAGCTCCTTATTCCTCATCCAGGAAATGAGTATCACGCCCTGATTTCTACAAGTGCACTGAGACCTTGATGATATAAATGCAAAGGCACTCCACCCATAAAATAGGCTTAATAAATATTTGTTAGAAATTAATAATGCTTACTATATTTTGCTTCACCTTCTTCAGCTTCTGAATATATAGCTCTGATTCCATCACTCTCAGCAAGATTACCCTCCAAATAATCATTAATCATAAAATTGCTAAATCTAAGACCTAATTCCAGCTCTCATACTTGACCTGTGGGTAGCCTTGCCACTGCTGATCGATATCCCCCAAGTCAATTTCCTTCTTGGATTCCCAGAATCCTAGGCTTTCCCGTTTTCTGCTTACCCCTCAACCCTCTCCCCTTATTTCACTGATTACATGCATCCATATCTCCAAAGGACGATTCTAATTTCTCTACTTACTCTATGGTCCAGTTCAGTGGGGAGGATTCCCACTGGAATTTCAGCAGAGATCCTCAGCCAAAGTTTTGAGGACAAGTAGTTTATCTGTGGTCCCCGGAAACATCGGGAAGGAGCATGCAGAAGTGAACAGGAAGGAAAGACAAGGGTGCATAATCAATTCAGAAACTCCCGTGGGCAATTGGAGCCTAATCCCATTGGGGAATGCTGGGAATCCATGCAGAACATGCTCGTTGGAGTTATCCCCACTCGAGCGGCCAGGGGTCTGAGTCATTTATTCACCAGTTCCCTTCAATCCTCAGTTGAGGGTTGCTCCTGGAGGGTGGTGATTCTCAGGCACTTCTAGCTTACATGCATGTAAACAGAACAGGCCACAAACAACAGCAAAACCCCTAGACTGCTGGAAGTGATCCCAGCAAGCCCTACCAAGGCAAGGCTGCAGGGATATGGGTGAGGACACCAATAGTGTCTGCTGCAACCCCCAGATCTGCATCTCCATCTACAGCTCTTCTCCCAAGTTCCAGCCAGACACAAATTTCCAACTCAAGGTGGTTTTCTCCCTTGGACCTTCCTAGGCTTCCCCACATCAGCAGACCTAGCCTGTATGTCATCCTGTCATGCTCACCATATATCATCTATATGCCCAGAGTGGAATCCAGGAGTTCCCCCATTTTCCAAGGTGGGGAATATGTTCCAAGACCCTCATTGGATGTCTGAAACTTGCAGATAGTAATACCCCTATATAGACTACATTTTCTGCTATGCACAAATACCTATGATCAACTTTAAAGTTCATATAATATAAATTAAACACAATATTTATGTTTCTCCTATACATAAATACCTATGATGAAGTGTGTAAATTAAACACAGCAAGAAGAGATTAACAAGGGAGCACTTGATGGAGTGTGGAAGGTGGCGCACTTGATGGAGTGTGGAAGGTGGAGCACTTGATGGAGTGTGGAAAGTGGAGCACTTGATGGAGTGTGGAAGGTGGAGCACTTGATGGAGTGTGGAAGGTGGAGCACTTGACGGAGTGTGGAAGGTCCAGCACACAGTGACAGGCCTTCAAATGGAATCTGAGGGAGGATAAAGGGCAAGGGAGACCAGCTCAGGTTCCCACTTCTCCTGGAAGAATTCCCTAATCATTGTAGCATGTATTATCTCTAAAGTACAGACAATGTGTCTAAGTGGGATGTTTACATAGAACAATACTTAATAATAAAATGGAACAACAATAACAATATACTGTAATAGAAATAAAATAAGGTGTTCTTTGAACGCGAGCACTGTGATATTTCAACAGCCAATCTGATAACCAAGACAGCCACTAGTGGGTAAGGGGCGAGTTGTATAGACAGACTGGGTACCTAGACAAAGGGAGGATTCACATCCCAGGCAGGATGGAGCTGGACAGCGTGAGATTTAATCACACTACTCAGAACAACATGCCATTTAAAACTTATGAATTGTTTATTTCTGAAATCTTCCATTTAGTATTTTCAGACCTTAGTTGACCATGGGTAATGGAAACCACAGAAATCAAAACTGTGGATAAAGGGGAACCACCGTCATTTTACCTATTGTGTATCCTTGACCCAACAGTCTCGGCATATCCCCCAGAGACAGGATGGCACCAGGGCAAATACCAGTTCAGCTGGAGCGGTGCAAGAGTTTGCATGCTGGCCGTGCCACTTCCCAACTGCACGCACACTGGTGCATCGTCTCACCTCTCACTTGCAGCTGCATGCATCCCCCCGCAAATGAGAATTTTAAAATCATACTTGGAGAGGGTGCATGTATGGAAGGGTGCCGGTGCATAGTCCAGTTTATAACACATGGTGGGTGTCCTGTCCCTTAGGGCTGTGACTATTCCAATCAGTGCTCGAGGTAGACTTCTCTTTTCGTTTCGCCAATTCAACTGAATATCTCAGACTAGCCCATCACGTGTATATTTTCTTGGCTATTTCAAGAGTCTGCAAGCTTGGCAAAACGCTGGGTGTTCCAGTGAATGGTTCCTAACCTTTCTACAGCCCTCAATCTCTTTCCCCTAGAGTCTCTCTTGTATATCAATACCAAACTCATCTCCTTGAAATAAAAACACAACCCTATCAGATATTACCCGTGGCTCACAGTTGTATTATGGTGATGTTTAATCTCCTTGTTCTGGCATTCAAGTCCCTTCACAATCTGAAACCCTGATCACATTCTCCACTTTCTCACTGTTTTTCTTTGGTAAAATGCCTCGTGTTCTCTGCCTTATGTTGATTTATTCATCAAATGCTTATTAAGCATCCCCATGTACCAGGCTCTGTGCTAAGCCCTGAGAAGATTTTCATAAACAAGAAAAAGATATGCCCTTTACTCTCCCAGAATCCTCCACAATAAAGCCTTCATCCATGTGGTTTTCCAGCTCACCACCTCCACTCCAACGCCATCAAGTCCTGTCCAGAGAGGCCTGTCATTTTACTGAGAGCAGGGAAAGTTCAAGGTTCAAACCTCAGGATGAGCATTTATGGTCAGTGGCCTTGGGTGGTCACATTCCTCTCTGGGCCCCTGTTTCCAAAGGATAAGAAGTCCTGCCGGGCACGGTGGCTCACGCCTGTAATCCCAGCACTTTGGGAGGCCAAGGCGGGCGGATTACAAGGTCAGGAGATCGAGACCATCCTGGCTAACACGGTGAAACCCTGTCTCTACTAAAAATACAAAAAAAAAAAAAAAAATTAGCCAGGTATAGTGGCACATGCCTGTAGTCCAGCTACTCGGGAGGCTGAAGCAGGAGAATCACTTGAACCCAGGAAGTGGAGGTTGCAGTGGGCCAAGATCGTGCCACTCCAGCCACTGCATTCAAACCTGAACGACAGAGTGAGACTTTGTCTCAAAAAAAAAAAAACTCCTGCCTGCAAGTGTTGATGTGGTCGGCTGAATAATGGTCTTCCAAAGATGTGCATGTCCTAATCCCTGGAACCTGTGAATGTTATTTCATTACCCGGCAAAAGGGACTGCCCAGATGTAATTAAGTTAAGGGTCTTGAGATGGGGGGGGATTATCCTGCAATCACAAGGGTCCTTATAAGAGAGAAGCAAGAACAGCAGAGTTAGCAGGAAACGTGAGTGCGGAAGCAGAGGTCGGAGTCATGAGCCAAGGGATGCAGGTGGCCTCTAGATGCTGAAAAGGGCAAGAAAATGAAATCTCCTTTGCAGCCTCCAGAAGGAACCTAGCCCTGCCAACACCTTCGGATTTCCGACCTTCAAAACTTTAAGACGATAAATGCATGTGTTGTTTTGACCCCTAAGTTAAAACAACGATAAGAAACGAATACAGTCATTTCTTGGTCGAAACTAAGAACACAATACAATTGTCGTGGAGAATACAGACTAATGTATGACCTTGGCCTCCCAAAGGTCACGTGCCATGAATGGCCAGACTGAGTTTCACCTGGGTCTATTCCTGCTCCCAGCGCATGGAGGTGTCTTCCTGGGGAGGACTTGGTGGGGTGTGGAAGGTCCAGCACACAGTGACAGGCCTTCAGATGGAATCTGAGGGAAGGTGAGGGGTGAGGGGAGACCAGCTCAGGTTCCCTCCTCTCCTGGGAGACTTCCCTAATCATTGCAGCATGTATCATCTGTAAAATACAGACAATGTGTCTATGAGAGATGTTTACACAGAACACTATCTTAACATAAGGGGACCTAGGAGTATTCTTGAATGTGACGTGCATAGCAGGTGAACGTTATTTCATGGGTGAGAATACAGAGGCCCCCATGTATTAAAGGGATTAACTGATGCCCAGGATTATTCAAAAGAGCACAGCAGATCAGGGATGCAAACCACGTTGTCCTGCCCACCGGTCCAGCACCGTGTGGGTTTCTAGCTGGTCTGGTCTCTGCGTTCATCTTGTCAGCATCCCCCATCTACACACTGGCAGCCACCAGCACCAGAGAAGGCAGCTCTCCAGCCAGAACACTGAGTTCCACGGAGGGGGGCCCATCCCTAGTCCCTCTCCCCAAGAGACACGACAAAGGGAGAATGCCAGCTGGGAAGAAATGATAATTTCCTGTAAGTCAATAACAGGATGAGAAATGGTCCCAGGATAAAATACGCCCCATCTCCTACTCAGCTTGGATGCATGCCCAGGAGATGCTGTGTGCTAGGACTGGACCGAGTGGCAAGGGGAGACAAGGAAGGTTTGGTGGGAAAGGTAGAGAAAGTCCTATGTCACCAGGACACTGGGAAGTGAAAGCCAGGACCCTTGTAATATGTTGAAGAGTCTTGGTGTCTGCTTTCAATGTGGGGGGGGGGGCCAGAGCTGAGCCTGTCTTAGCCACTGCAGGACCCCAGGACTAGAATGGTGCCTCATGCAACATCTATGCTCACTAAATGATGGTTGTATGAATGGAAAACTTGGAGTTAGGAAAACTCCCTATAACCTATAGGCTGGGAATCATAAATTCCACTTCCTATCTCTGCGCCCTTGCTTCACCATGTGCAAACCTACTAACCAGGTAGTTTGTAAAAAGACAATTAAATCAAGTATGCATTAGTCGAGTTTATCCACCCAGATTGTGGAGTAAGACACTTTTGTGCTCAAATTCCCTCTTCATCCTTTGCCACCATTTGCTTCACCTCTCCGACTATTGTTTCCTCCTCTGGAAAACAGACCTCTGTAAGAATGATTATCATATTGATTATTATTAGTTGGCTGTATCAGTTATTTGCACTTAGCATAAATAAAGGGACTGTGTACAGAGTTTTGGCAAGAGCTGAAGGACACTGGTATTTTTTGTGTTTACTATTTGCCATGAACTCTTTCAAGCACTTTGCGTGTAAAAATGTGTTTGATTTTCACCACAACCCTGTGAGGTTCAAAGCAGGGGAAGGAAATCACACACAGTCACACAGCCGGTAAGTGGCCAAGTCGGGATTATCTCAATGTCTGCCTAGTTCCAAACCCTGGACTCTTAACATGGTGTTACCTCTTCAGATCAAAATTGCGTGTGGGCCATGAAAATTAGTTTAGTATGTATCCTCCAGTCCAGTGCTTTTCAAATTACTGTGAACAGAAATCAGATTCCTGATAAGCAGATCTTCAGTGGGGACCAGGAATCTGCAATTCTTTATTATTATTGTAATTATACTTGAAGTTCTGGGGTACATGTGCAGAACGTGCAGGTTTGTTACATAGGTATACACATGCCATGGTGGTTGGCTGCATCCATCACCCCGTCATCTACATTAGGTATTTCTCCTAATGCTATCCCTCCCCTAGCCCCCCCACTCTCTGCTGTGCTTCCCCTAACCCCCCCACGCCTTTATTTCTAAGCAGCTCCCAAGAGTGGCCGAAGCTGCATGTCCACTTTGAGTAGTGAGGTTCTAGGAAACAGGATCCCACAGATGGTATTTCAGCAGGGTGTGACAGAGTCAGATCTGGCTTTGAGTAGCTTGCTGGGCTACCATAAGGAGCCTGGATTGGAGGAGGTGAAGCTGGAGGTGGGTGTTTATGCCTTGAGGCTCCTTCCAGCTGAAACGCTTCATGGTTTGATTCTTAGAGGTGCTCTAAGCCCCTTTAGAGAACTGGTGGAATGTAAGAATGTAGGAGAGTCATTCAGCTCCACCCCTTCCCCAGGCTCTGAGGCAGCTTCTGCTTAAAAACAACTGCTCTGAGCAGTCACTCAGTATTCCAGAGACCACGTTGGATTCAATACATCAAAGGTTGAAGGATCATATAGCCCCATTAGCTGCAAAGTTTAATTTCCCTTCGGGGCTGGTGGTTACAATGAAACTACAGCAGCAATTACAACTTCCCCTTCACTGACAACCTGCTCAGATCAATAAAGGCTGCGTCACAGGATCAGCCTCATTCGTCAGGAACTCTGGACCACCCAAGGCCCCACCACTGCCCACCACATACCCTTCTTGCCAAGTGGCAGGGGAGAAAGTGAGGGGACACATTTTAGGATGCTGTTTCCCTCTCTGAGTTTGTAGAGGGGGAAGCCTGAGGCCAAAAGAGCCAGAAACCTCATTCATTCATTCATTCATTCACCATACAGTTCATCAAGTGTCAACTCTTCTAGGCCTCAGGGACATGGCTGTTGAAGGAGGCAGATGACATACTTGTCTTTGTGGGAAAACAGAGGCAAAGTAAACAAACAAGTCAGAAAACCTATGATGACCACATGTGCCTCTTTAGTAGAGGGGCCAGGGTTGGTGACTTAGTGACACTGGGGCAGCATCTGAAGGAAGTGAAGGATGAACCATCTGAGGATCTGAGGAAGGGCATGCCAGGAAGGGGAAACTGTAAGTGAAAAGGCTGCGGGGTAGAAAGAAACTTAAGAAAGAAACAGGGCTGGGCGCGGTGGCTCACGCCTGTAATCCCAGCACTTTGGGAGGTCGAGGCAGGCAGATCACCTGAGGTCAGGAGTTTGAGCTGGGTGTGGAACATGACTTCATGTTCCCTGTTTTTTGTGTGTGGCCATTGTTTTTCAAGGATGTCCATTTTCTTTTTTTTTAAATTGTACTTTAGTTCGGGTTACATGTGCAGAACATGCAGGTTTGTTACATAGCTATACACGTGCCATGGTGGTTTGTTACACCCATCAACCCATCATCTACATAGGTATTTCTCCTAATGCTGTCCTTCCCTTAACCACCCACCCCACGACAGGCCCCGGTGTGTGATGTTCCCTTCGCTGTGTCCAAGCGTTCTCATTGTTCAATTCCCACGTATGAGTGAGAATATGTGGTGTTTGGTTTTCTGTTCCTGTGTCAGTTTGCTGAGAATGGTGGTTTCCAGCTTCATCCATGTCCCTGCAAAGGACATGAACTCATCCTTTTTTATGGCTGCATAGTATTCCATGGTGTATATCTGCCACATTTTCTTTACCCAGTCTACCATTGATGGACATTGGGTTGGTTCCAAATCTTTGCTATTGTGAACAGTGCCACAGTAAACATACATGTGCATGTGTCTTTACAGTAGAATGATTTATATTCCTTTGGATAAATAACCAGTAATGGGATGGCTGGGTCAAATGGTATTTCTAGTTCGAGATCCTTGAGGAATTGTCTTCCACAATGGTTGAACTAAGTTACACTCCCACGAGCAGTGTAAAAGCGTTCCTATTTCTCCATAAAGGATGTCCATTTTCTTGTCAGAACTTCACAGCCAGCCTTGGATGCCCAGGTCTGGGGTTCATGTTTTATTTTCACAAGTGTAGAAGCCAAAGGCTAGGGCAGCAGCAGAAGCAGCGCCACCCACCCTACGGCCAGTCTTAAACAGTCCTCTCTCAACCTGCTTCTCCCTCTAGGTCCACACCCAGGTAAAGCCCTACCCATCAACCCTTATAATCATACCTGCAGGCATTGATGGCAAAGGCTGGAGTCGTCTCTTCGAGATTTCTGAGACTGGAAGCAGCTTCCTCCCACTCTTCCCCTCCCTCTGTGCCTCGACATTCATTCAATCTTCTTTTCATTCTTTTTTTTTTACTGTCATTCTTCCTTTGATTTATTAATGAAACCACCATTAAATCCTGCTCCAAGCTAAACAGTGTGAAACCTATAAACAGGGACACAAAAAAGATGAAGTGGGCAAGGAAACTACAGAGGCCAGAGAAAGAAGGGAAGGAAGGCGGAGCTCAAATCACATGATGTTCTGTTGGTGCCAAGGCTTATTCCCCCACCCCCCCCAGGCTTAATTAGCTATGCCTTTCCGGTATCTATATCTTCAACCTAGATTTATGGCAGTCTTCTTGAGGGCAAGCCACCTACCTCCATCTTTTTTGCAGTGTCTAGCACAAATCAATGGGTCATATGCAGCACAGCGTGAATGCTGAGAGCATGCACTCTGGGGCCAGGATTACCTGGATGTGATTCCCAGTTTCACCAGGTGCCAGCTGCATGACCTCGGACAAGTGGCTTAACTTCTCTGAGCAACAGTGTCTTCACCTGAAAAATGGCGATGAGTGTGGTGTCTCTCTTGCGGGGTTTCTGGATGCAGTGACACAGCGTGACGAAGTGACCCGCACAGAGGACTATCGGAATACGGTGAATGAATCACTGATTGTCTGGTTCCTGTGCTGCGCTGGGCAATCCATGTCATCTCCTCTGAGCTTCAGCTTCCACTTTTGTATGTCCTCATGGTACAAAAGCCAGATGGGGTACAGCGGCAAGAAACAAGGGCTGCTCCAGCCTCCCACAAGACTTGGGAGGAAGGTGGGAGATGGAGGGGATGTAGGGTGGTCCCTCTGCACAGCTGGTCCTCAACCAATAGAGCCCTCTGTTGTCAAGATGGGTGGGCTCTGAGAACCAGCCCAGCAGGGGGCTGGGGGGCAGTAGGGGAACTGGGAAGAGGGATTAGTCAGGGCATGCACCTCAGGACAAGCACAAGTGGTTGTGATAAGACAGGAAGAGAGCCATTCTCTGGTCATGAAATATGGCCCCCAGTCAGTGCAAATGCCTTGGAAGAATTAATGCACAGAACTTTGTTTTTTTTGTTTTGAGATAGAGTCTCGCTCTTCGCCCAGGCTGGAGTGCAGTGGCTCAATCTCAGCTCACTGCAATCTCCGCCCCTACCCCCTAGGTTCAAGTGATTCTCCTGCCCCAGCCTCCCTAGAAGCCGGGATTACAGGCGCCTGACACCTTGCCTGGCTAATTTTTGTATTTTTAGTAGAGATAGGGTTTCACCCTGTTGGCCAGGCTGGTCTTGAACTCCTGACCTCAGGTGATCCGCCCACCTCAGCTTCCCAAAGTGCTGGGATTACACGCCCGGCCAAGAACTTTGATTTGTAGTTTATCTGCCAGGTAGAAGTGGAAGCATGTGTGTGAGGCAGGCAGGGTCTAAAATGGATTCCCAACACCCACCAAATTCTTGGGAAACCAATGTCTCCTACTCCTTGGAGGAGGCAACCACGCCCCTGGTTTCCCAAGAACCACGTCTTCCCCACTGAGCCATATATGAACAGAACAATTATTTCCACTCATGCAGAGAAACCAAAGTGGAAAGAATTGTTCTGTTCGTATATGGCTCAGTGGGAAGATGTGGGATGGGAGCCAGAAGGCTACTCCCTGCTGTGCCCCTGCCTTCACATGACACCTCAAACGATTCTCCAAGAAAGGCATCCATTGTGCAGATGGGAAAACTGAGGTTCGGGAAACAGAAATAAGAATGTCACATAGCAGAACAGCATTTTTACTGAGGTTGTGCTCCCCCAAAACACTCCTCTTCTAATGGGAAAGTCAAGGAAAGAAGAGCCAATCGGGGCCATGTAAGTCAACTACCTACCCCACCGCCAGAATCTCTGCAAGCAGGTGCCTTCTTGCAAAGTACTGATACATCCCTTTTCTTGTTGGGACTTACTTCCCCAGTACCAGGCTCTACTTCGTAGGAGTGTTGGTCAGACGAAAGGGTTCTCTGTGTGTTGATTTACAGTGGGATGATTGGGGTCAGTGGTTATCCTTCCAACATCCGGATGAGCAAACGGAGATGCAAGGCTTCCATGATGTCTTTGTGATCGGATCGGGAGTTGTTGGACTTCGTGTTCCCTGGTTTTTTGCGTGTGGCCATTGTTTTCAAGGATGTCCATTTTCTTTCTTTCTTTTTTTTCTTTTTTTTAAATTATACTTTAGTTCTGGGGTACCTGTGCAGAAAGTGCAGGTTTGTTACATAGGTATACACGTGCCATGGTGGTTTGCTGCGTCCGTCAACCTGTCATCTACATTCGGTATTTCTCCTAATGCTGTCCCTCCCCTAGCCCCCCACCCCACGACAGGCCCCAGTGTGTGATGAACACATGAAGTGATAGCTAGTCTACTCCCTCCTGCACACCCCTAGGACATCTAAAGACAGCTCCTTTCCCAGTTCTAGTGGTGCTTACCTGTTTATTTATCAAGTTTTTATTGAGAGAGGGAAGAAGGAAATGAAGCTCTGTGGAGGAAATATATTCTCGATCCAATGAGGTTATTCAGCAGAATAGGCAGAACAAGACATGTAAATACTACAACCACTCCAAGAATTTGCAGTTCAAGTCTGTGTCAAATCCTGTGGCAGCCCCCTGCTAGCTGAGTGACATTAGGTACTTTACTTCACTTCTTTGAATCTCAGTTTTATTTTCTTTAAAATGGAGATATTACCTCACAAGATGATTGGGAGGTCAGCAGAACAATGAATAAACAAACTATGATGTTTTCACACAATGAAATACTACAAAGCAATGAAATCAATTATTGATCAAAATCAATGAAATCCATAAAATTATGCAGCAACGAAATTAATCAGATAAAAAATCAAAAGTCAATCAATCAAAAACACATTCAACAACATAGAAGAATCACAAAATCACTTGGTAAAATGAAAGACGGCAAATATAAAAGGCTACAAACTGTGTGATTCCGTTCTACGACGTTCTGGGAGAGGGAAAATTGTAAAGGCAGAAATCTAAATCTAATCAGGCCTTGTCAGACATGAGGTCAGGAGTAGGAGAATGAGTTCGATGTGGTATGAGGGGAATTTCTGGAAGAGGTGAAAATGTTCCATATTTTGACAGTGTTGGTATTTATACTGTGGTACACATTTGTCAAAATTCATCAAACTGTACACTTGAAAAATGGTAAATGTTGCCACAGATAAATCATACCTCAATACACCTGACTCTTTTATAAAAAAGTGAGGATTCCATAAATATTCCAAGCAATTAACTTAACACATACTAGCCAGTCAATAAGTGCTTATCTCTTCCACCCTCAAAGGTAGTAAAATAGAGTTGGGTTGCTGTAACCAGTTTAGCCGGTAGTTGTCACTAGCAGACTCCGTGCCACCTTTGTTTGACAGTCCCATTTATTCACATCTTAAGAGCTGCATAAAATAAATCTCGACTAAAACTGCAATTTTAAAACATTCTGTTGAAAGTAAAGGCTATTTTATGCCTCTAACAACTGACGAGGTGGCAAGCCTGGCCCTCTCCACCATCCTGATGAATTCTGTGATGGACTGGGCCCCACTCCACACACCAGGCAGTGGAGGTGTGACCCACTACGTCACTGGGTTGCATGTGACAGCTAAAGTCCTTTTGTAGATACGTGCACCAGGCATGGCTGGGACATTTCTTGAAATCTTCCTGCCCATGGAAGAACGCGTGAAATGCTGAGATCTTATCAGGGCCAGACCTGTGGGCAGCAGCAAACTTTGAGCTTAGGTGGACACACTCCTTCCCAAACCCTGACAGCTGTGCCCCTTCCAATAACAATATTTTCTCTGCTCCCTCTGAAGAGAAAGTCATGTGTTAAATGGAAGATTTGCTTGAGTGAGTCACTGGGAACCTAAAAGAAATCATATTAAGGAAGTAATATTTATTATATCCATAAAGCAACCCGCACAGGCAAAGTGTGGGGGGCCAGATGGGAGGCCCAGATGTGCAGAGAGCCAAATCAAGCCTGTCAAAAGGGGGGCCTCAGCCTGTGAGTTAAAGCCCTTCAGCCAGGGAGGAATTGGAGATGGATCTGGGCAGTGGTGGGGTCCTCTGGCAGCCTCAGAGCTGCAGACTTTCGGGGGGGGAAAAAGAGGGCATGGTTGCCTGCAGTGACAGGGGCTGCTGAAATGATCCTGGGTGATGCAGGTAGCTGGATGGCCAAAGATGAAAGGGGACATATTTTCAGGACACGCATAATAAGAACTGGAAGGAATGGAGGAGGATGGAAGGAAAAAAGGAAAGGAAAAGGGATAAGGAAGGAAGAGGACTGCAGGGTACAGTTGTCTGACTCATGTGTGTTCAGGTGTCCAGTCAATGGGGCAGGTAGGGGCTAAAACCAATTCCCGCTGTACTTGGAAGCTATATATCCTGGACAAGATTGGGTTCTTTCCAGAGGAGGAGCCTGTTACCAATTTTCATGTAGGCACCAAATGGGCTAGCCACAGTCCTAGGTGAAAGGATGAAAGGAAGATACAGAAAGGGAATGGAGGGGGAAGAAAGCAACCAGCATCTTTGATCCTTCTCTGCAAATTGCTAGATGACCCACTTTATCTCATGGTTAATATATTCTTCCCTCCAGATGCATTCCCCTTGGTCTATGCCAATCTCACCTATACTTCCAAGACCAGAACAATCATCACCAACTCCAGGAAACCTTCCCAATTTTCCACATCCCCCCAAAGAAAGCTCCTGGTTCTGCTGAGTAATCTGAAGCTTAATCTACAAGCCAAGCCCTGCCCTGAACACAGCTATGATGCCTTTCCTGCCATTGGCCAGTGACCCTGTGATGGCCTTCCCCTCCCCATCCACATCTCTCTGTGCTCAGAGCTCTCAGTTTCTCTGAATCCTCCTTTAGAGTCATGAATGCAAGCAACTGATAGTCCTCCTTTGATTACTCTTTAAATTCTTGTTGATGAAGACCACAATCCTGGCGATTCTGACCCTGTGCCAGGCAAGCGGACAGGGTGATTGTAAGCAGAGACCCAGACGATGTATAGTAAATATTTGTTGTTCTTGCCACTCAGCATCTATTCCCCCTTTTTTTTGGAAACAGGGTGATTCTGTTTCTTTAGAGACTCTCCTTTCACCTTCAATCCACAGGACTTTCGCTGCACTAATCCCTGCTCCTGGCTCCACAGGTGAGTCCTGTTCCTCCAGATCACTGTGATTGGTCCATGGCCCAAGCCATTCAATGAGAGCCAGTCCTGTGACTTCTGCTACAACTCTCAGGGAAGAGACTCCCTTTCTGCTGGCAATGAGGGACCAGACATTCCAATGGAGTGGCCACTGCTAGTGGCAATCTTAACACAGCGAAGGGAAATTTCTGCCCCAAGAATGGAGCCAGCTCAGAGAAAAGCAGAACCAAAAGATGGAAAGACAAGTATTCCTGATGACACTCTTTGAGCATCTGGAGCTAGCCATACCTGAAGCTGTCACCCGTTTTACTCATATAAACCAATACATTCCCTTTCTAAGTGAAGACAGTTTCATTTGGGCTTCTGGCATTTGTCACTGAAACGACCTTAATCAATAAGTAAAACTAAAAAGTCTAGTTATTTTAAAATCATTAAAATGCAGGACAAAAAAAAATTGGAACTGAGAGTCACTAGACATGAGATTTTACTCTAGTTCATAGATTAAGCAGGTAGGTGAAAGATACTCATTCCCTCTCACCAGGCCTACTTTTCTATTACGTCAAATAAAGATTGTCTTTGGTTGGGTTATGTTACTTTTTTTCTTTTTTTTAAATAAAATGTTCTGGCCGGGCATGGTGGCTCACGCCTGTAATCCCAGCAATTCAGGAGGCTGAGGTGGGCAGATCACCTAAGGTCAGGAGTTCCAGACCAGTCTGGCCAACATGGTGAAACCCCGTCTCTGCTAAAAATACAAAAATTGTCTGGGTATGGTGGTGCACACCTGTAATCCCAGCTACTCAGGAGGCTGAGGCAGGAGAATCGCTTGAACGCAGGAGGTGAAAGCTGCAGTGAGCCAAGATCGCGCCATTGCACTCCAGCCTGGGAAACAGAGCAAGAGTCCATCTCAAAAAAAAAAAAAAAAAAAAAAAGAAACAAATAAAAATAAAAATAAAATAAAATAATGTTTTCAAACTTTTGCGAGAGCCATGACTTCTTTGGTTAGTGAGGAGGGCTGCATTGTCACGGACACATCTCTTCAGGCACTCCTTGTCTTCCCTGGACTACCTCCAACTGTGGGCACTGCAATCCTCCCCGTCTTGTAAAAGCAGAGGCTTCAAGACACAGGCTTCCACAGTAACCAAAACCTCCCACATGTTGGCAGCAGGCAGAGTCTGGCTCATATCCCAGGGGACCTGCTCACTGGCGTGAGAACCTTGACGAGTCCTATCACTTCTCTGAATGTGTTTCCTTACTGCAGGATGAGGATCATTATCTTTAATCTTCACAGCCAGAGACTTCACTAAATGCTTTCTGTGCATCACCACCTTTAATCTTCACAACAGCCTTATGAGTTACGTCCTATTATTATCCCCATTGTGCAGAAAGGAAACCCAGGCTCTGAAAGGCTAAGCTTTGTACCTAGAGGCAGGTCCTAAGCTGGGATTAGAAACCAAGTCTGTGTGATTCCAGAGCTCAAGTATGTTCTATCACTACATACACAAATATCTAAGTCTTGGCCCAAAACACGATTGACGCTCGAGAGTAGATACAAACACAGTACTATGCACTAGCATTTTTCTCTATTAATAATGGAATATTGTAGAGCTGTGCTGTTCAATACAGTGGATCACACAAGGTCCAATGATGGAGGTTTTATTTTAAATTTTATTTGATTTTAATTAGTTTACATTTTAAAAGCCATATGTAGCTGGTGGCTGTTATATTGGCCAGTGTGAAACTAGACACTCTGCTCCCTGAAGGAAAGATAGAAGATGTTTGTAAAATACTACATAACCAGAGTCAGGCTGACCTATATTCAAATCCCAGCTGGCTATTTCCTAGCATTTGACAATTTCAATAATGTGACAAAAGCCTCTACTACACAGGGTAGTCATGATACGTGTTCATACATCGATTCAACAATACTGAGCATCTCCTGCACCCTGGGCTTCCTGGTAGATGTCGGGAGTATCGTGAATAGGGGAAGAAAAGAACTTAGCCCTCAAAAAATGTCCAGCAACGGGATGCTTGTCTGTAATTGTAAATAATGCACATGAGGTAGGGAACACAGAGCCTGGCACTTCACACATGCTTGCAAAATGGAAGCTTATTTCAAGAAGCAGACGTCTTCTGGAAGAGACTTGGCAATGTCTCCAGAGCATTTTGTATTAACTCGAGAAAGTTGGGAGGGTTATGCAAATGGGCCTGTTGAATAAAGAATATTCCTAGTAAAATCATTATGCAGAACGGTTTCCCCCTCTGCATAAGGTGGCAAAAATTATCTCCCTGGTGCCAATTATGTGCTTGTTAGCACTGACATTCTCAGAGTCATTACACTGAATGGGAGCCGTTTATGTAAGATCTACACTGGGTGCCATTGTGATTTTTTTCTCTGTTTACAACCTGGTGTAATAAAATGTCATTTTTTCAAATGCTAAGGTATTTGGTATTTAATCTTTCATTAAGGCTTGGAGATGTGTTGGCCCCTAAAAGGCACTCACTCCCCATCCAAACACCTCAGGTGTCATGGAATGGAACAAATATTCAGGGCTGCTTGATGAGGTTGGGGGTCAGGAGACAGGAATTCCATCTCTGACACGATGTCCTTGACCAGGGAGCTTTCCTCCCTGAGCCTAATCATGCCACGTGTCATGCAACGGGATTGGATCAGGCAATTTCTCACGTGCCTTTTTGGACTTGATTTCCTACAAGCCTGGTGAGAGGCTCAGCTTTTGCAATTGTTTATTAAAACCATATTAATAGCATATTTTAAAAAAAGACAAGTGGAGCAA
This sequence comes from Ateles fusciceps, assembly GCA_036589455.1. Taxonomy (NCBI): domain Eukaryota; kingdom Metazoa; phylum Chordata; class Mammalia; order Primates; family Atelidae; genus Ateles; species Ateles fusciceps. The sequence goes on along the minus strand of JAZHEH010000517.1, from coordinate 4,403,327 downwards.
AATGGTGCTAGATTAGATAGATAGATATATAGATAGATGATTAATATAGGATAGATAAATAAATAGATGATAGATGATTGATCGATATAGGTAAATAGGTAGATGATACATAGAGACATATGTACATACATACATACATACACAGAACATCACAAATCTCAAAGAGTGAGGAAATGATGGATTATTGAATAAATTGTATTGAAAAATTAAATCACTCTTTGTGGAACAATCAGGTGAATTTCAACCTCACACCATGCACAAAAAATAAAGTCCAGATATATTAAATACCCAAACACAAAAAGTAAAAGCAAAATAGTGGAGAATATTTTTGTGATCTTGAATGGGAAGAGTCAGGACTTCTTGAAAATATTCAAATAGCAGAGGTCATGGAAGTGGTAAAGGGACAGACTTAGTTACATCGAAATTAAAGAGATCTGACCCATGGACACCAGAAACAAAGCTAGCACAAGGCTAATGGAGTGGAACAAGAGATTTGCAAAGAACAGCTATCTAGAAAACACAAAGATGTACAAATCTGGGGGGGGGGGGGAAAAAAAACACTTAAAAAACCCAGTAGTGAAATGAACAAAATATATTAGTAAACAATTCACAGAAAGTGAAAGAAAATTACTAAGTATACTAAAGAATTGCTCAAAATTACTAGTGGTGAGTGACATATAACTTAAAATAACCATGAAGTAGCACATTATTCCCCCATTTGACTAGCAAAAGTCAGAGAGAAAGGCAGTATCGTGTCTTGACAAAAAATGTGGTGAAGAGGAATTCTCACGTACAGCTGGAGAGGGTGTGAACAACGCAGCCATCTGAGATCTGAGTCTGGCTAGACGCAGTGAAATTAAGTGTACCAGATACCAAGAGCCAGTAATCCCATCTTTGGTGATAGAGCCTGGAGAAATCCTTTCCTGGGGCCACAGGGAGATATGCTCAAGGATGTTCATTGCATCCCAGTTATATTGACACAAAATTGGACTCCCCTTCATCAGAGCAGCCATGAGGAATCCATGGTGGAAGGTACACTAGGAACATACTCTGTAACTATCGGAAGAAACTAGCCAGATCTAAATGTAGCAACATAGGCAGATCTCAAAACCATGCTGAGCAAGAAGAGTGAGAGCCAGGAGGGCTGGAAACCATGTCTGTACCTTGCAGAAGCACACACACACACACCATATCTATACTTTTCCAGGGTGCGAATAGATACCAATGGTTGTTCAGTGGGCTGGAGGAAACATAAACCAGGATGATGGCCAGGGTGGGAAGATGAGAGGTATTAGGATAGAAGACGAAGGCCAGGTGCAGTGGCTCACACCTGTAATTCCAGCACTTTGGAAGGCCCAGAAAGAAAGATCACTTGAGTTCAGGAGTTTGAGACCAGCCTGGACAACATATTGAGACCATGTCTCTACAAAAATTAAAAATTAGCCTGGCATGGTGATGCATGCCCTATAGTCACCCGCTACTCAGGAAGCCGAGGCAGGAGGATCTCTTGAGCCAAGTTGGAAGCTGCGGTGAGCTACAATAGTGCCACTGGGCAACGGAGTAAGACCTTGTCTCTAAAAGACAGAACAAAACAAAAAAAAGATGGAAGATGAAAGACAGAGAGTAACTTAAAAAAGAAACCTTTGCAGAGGCTGTCTACTCAACTCTGTGCACCTGAGCCCCGCTTCCAAAAAATATATAGATACTATCTTTTTCTGGTTGTTCCCAGGCACTATGCTAAGGGAGATATTGATTAGATATAGACTGAATTAGATATATTTGGATATATCTTTATCTAATCTATATTTAATACAGATCATTTAATCTGCACAATAAATCAAGACTATAGGCATCACTATTACAGCTGACAAATGAGGAAGTTGAGTCTGAGTTAAATAAAATCATTGGTCAAGCTCACCAAGCTCAAAGGTGGCTGAGTTGGGACTTGAACCCAGGTTTCCCCCCCATGCCAAAGGCAATGCAATGAAACCACTCCACTCTGTTTAGGCCTGTTCAAGTAGCTACCGTCTCGCTCTTTCCCTATAGGCACCTTCAGCATCATCTGGAACTGACCACAGTTGTCTGTCTCAGGCCAGACGCAGGCCTGTGTCGCCAGGGTGGGCACCACGTCGGGGTGCACCACTGTGCAACCAATCGCTAGCAGACAGCAGCAGCCATGTGTGGTCAAGGAGAGGATGCTCACCTGTGGTTCTGAAGCACAAAGCATGCTGTCAACTCACCTACGATAAAATGAGGTGTTTGTCTCACAAGCATTAGGATGGCTAGTGTAAAAATTTTAAAAACAAAGAAGAAAGTAACAAGTGTGGGAAAGGGGGTGGAGAAATTGGAACCCTAGCGCATCGCTGGTGGGAATGTAAAATGGTACAATGGCTTTTGCAAAAATGTATGGCAATTCCTCAAAAAGCTACAAATATAATGATCACATCACGCAGAAATTCCATACTTCATATCTGGGACTGTATCTAGGGGAATGGGAAAACAAGGAACTTGAACAGATATTTATACACCCAAGTTCAAAGCAGCACTATTCACAATGGCCAAGAGCATTGTAAAACCAACCCAAGTGTCCATCAGTGGATCAATGAATAAGCAAAATGTGGCATATGTATACATTAGAATATTATTCAGCCTCTAAAAAGAAGGAAATTCTGACTCATGCTACAACATGGATGAATCTTGAGGACAGTATGCTCAGTGAAATAAGCCAATCACAGAAAGCCAAACACTGAATGTTTCCACTTAAATGAGACATCTAGAGTAGTTAAATTCAGTTCACAGAGACAGAAAGTAGAATGGTGGCTGCCAGAGGCTGGGGCAAGGAACCAACAAATGGGGAGTTGTTTAATGGGTAAATAATTTCAGTTTTGCCCCATAAAACATTTCTAGACTTGGTTGTGTAACAATTTGAATATACTTAACATTACTGAACTCTACATTTTAAAAATGGTTGAGATGGTATATTTTATATGTATTTTAACACAATTAAAATAAATAAATATATATATATATCCATATATATATTAGAAATCAATAGAACTGACATTCCAGAAAAAAACTCCCATGCTGAAACAGCATAATCAAAGTGAATGTGATGGGGATGGTAATGGAAATGATGCCTGAGAAAAGAAATATTTCTTCCTAGATAGATCCTCTTTCTAAAAAAGACTTGCTGTCAAACTTCCCAGTTTAGCCAATATCCTATATATCTCAAGAACAGTCTCCTTCCTATGCTTTTCTAAAAGTTAGTTCCAGATGGTCACAAGAGTTTGTAGTTGAAAGAGCCCTGGATTGTTTTAGCGTTGTATGGTTATTTGACCATATTTTCTGTAAAACCTCCTAACCCCTCAAGAGCAAGGAACCACGTCTGGGTTTGCTGTTGCTGTTGCTGTTGCTTAGAGACAAGGTCTCACGCTGTCACCCAGGCTGAAGCACAATGGCATGGTCATAGCTCACTGCAGTCTCAAGCATCTGGGCTCTAACGACCTTACCTCAGCCTCCTGAGTAGCTGGAACTACTCGCACACCCACTGAGTCTGGCTAACTTTTTAAACCAATTTTTGTAGTGATGGGGTCTTGCTATGTTGCCCAAGCTGGTCTTGAACCCCTGTCCTCAAGTGATCCTCCCTCCTGGGCCTCAAAAGTGGCCTCCCTCCTGGCCTCAGCATCATTTGGAACTGACCACAGTTGTCTGTCTCAGGCCACACCCAGGTCTGTGTCGCCAGAGTGGGCACCACGTCGGGGTGCACCACTGCACACCCAATCCCTAGCAGACAGCAGCAGCCATGTGTGGCATGAGCCACCACCACAATCATCCGTTTTTTGTTGTTTGTTTTGTTTTGTTTTGTTTTTGAGACAGAGTCTCACTCTGTCACCAGGCTGGAGTGCAGTGGTACAATCTCAGCTCACTGCAACCTCTGCCTCCCAGGTTCAAACGATTCTACTGCCTCAGCCTCCCAAGTAGCTGGGACTACAGGCGTGCGTCACCACCCCCAGATAATTTTTGTATTTTTAGTGAAGACAGGGTTTCACCATGTTGGCCAGGATGGATTCCATCTCTTGACCTTGTGATCCATCCGCCTCTTCCCAGCCTCTCCCGTATGCCACTCCCAAAGTGCTGGGCGTGAGCCACTCGCCTGGTCAGCCTGTTATTACTCATGAATTGATCCCTAGCTTCTAGCACATAAAAAGGACTCAATAAACATTAGCGGAATGATATAAAACTAAGTATATCACACTTCGCGTTCTTATCTTTTAAAAAACTAAAAGAGATTAAAGCAGAAACAAAGAAGTGGGGTCATTTGTCCTGACTCTAGACATCAATAATAAAAGGGACTGCCTTCATTCCTCTCTCTTCTCTCCCCTTGACATCACTACCCAAGTCAGAACCTATCAAGATAAATCCCCCTCAGGACTGAGTCTTACAATTTATAGCTCTGCTCCAGGAAAAACCTTCGCCTAGAAGTTGGGACCATTCTTAACTTGCTGTGTGACCTTGGCTTTCTGAATGTGTTTCTTTATCCCCTTCGCCATGGTCCCAGAGCTTGCTAAGTGCTAGGAACTGTGCTAAGTAAAGTTAAATCGCTTGCCCAAGGTCCCAGAGTTTCAATCTACAGATTCAGCCTTGAACACAGCCCAAGAATTCAGTTCAAAGCCTGTGATCCAATACAAAGACCACTGGTCCACAGCCTCCAAGCATGCAACATGATTCAGATTTTGCAAACCCCATTCCTCAGAGTCCCTGACTTTTCCCTGGAATCCCAGGGAGCCTGGGATCTCATGCTCTTCGACTGCTCCTGCCCTAGAGAAGCCTGCAGGGAATGCTTTGCCAAACTTGCTGCTGGCAGGAGACACTATGCCACAATAAACCCCATGACAGATCTGGATCTGCAAGTGGCCATCTGTCCCCAGCCTGGCTCATGATGGCTGTCCTCGGGTCAGAACAAAGTGCCTCCAATAACCTGGTTATTAATCTTGACTCACTGTCTCCCCAGACTCTCCCATGTGCCACTTCTCTGGTCAAGAACAGGTTGGCCCCGTCACGCCTCTCTATCGGGCACTTCTGCCGCAATCCTGGTAGATCCCACAACTCAAGTGTGCCACAGTTGTTTGGGAAATGGGAGCTTCCTCATTTTGGGTTTCCTCTCAATCCAGAGAAACATTCATGTTTTAAGGGGATTCAGAAAATAGTCCCCTGGCAATACTGGTGTGGGTACCCCCAATTTCAAACAAGTAAACTGAGGCTCAGTTAGGAAATTGTGGATGAACTGAGCTGAGATTCTAAGATTGTTTTTTAGATGTTCAGGGAGAGAGAAACCAATATAGTCAATAAGGTCCAGCTTTACTTTCTGGGCAAGAAAAATGTAACACCACTAAGGTTTCTGAGGAATGAGGCACGATAGATTTCATACATTTTCTGTGCCATGGGCTCTTGGCAACAGAGTGTGGGCAACAGCTTCAACTCTACTTCATTCTTCCATCCAGTAGTGATTCATCCCATGCCAGATTTGAGCCAAAACCAAACTAAATGGTGGGAAACAGAAGGTAGTGGGCACAGATTCTTCCTCACAAAGACCAGACCCAGAAACTTCATGATCTCATGACACCATACCGATGACTTCAGAGGTCAGAGGGGAGGATCCTTCCAGCTCAGGAAGGTTGATGGCCCATGACATCTTCATGCAAGGAGTTGCCCTTGAGGTTTGACTTTTAAGGATGGGATAGAGGTGGGGAAGAATCTCAGCAAAGAATTCTTTCTTCTTTTTTCTTTTTGTTTTTGTTTTTGAGACGGAGTTTCCTTCTAGTTGCCCAGGCTGGAATGCAACGGTGCAATCTCGGCTCACTGCAACCTCCGCTTCCCAGGTTCAAGCGATTCTCCTGCCTCAGTCTCCCTCGTAGCTGGGATTACAGGCAGATGCCATGACACCCAGCTGATTTTTGTATTTTTAGTAGAGATGAGGTTTCACCATGTTGGTCAAGGCTGGCTTTCAACTCCCGACCTCAGGTGATCCGCCCGCCGTGGTCTCCCAAGTTGCTGAGATTACAGGTGTGAGCCACCGTGCATGGCCAAGAATACTTCATTCTTAATAACTCTGGAATCCAACTTCTCGCCATCCCCCGCAGTCACTTCCCATGGCCTCCCAAATCAGGACAGGCCAACATCATCTCTCAACCTGCAATGCCTGTCATAGCTTTTTCACTGGTTGTTTCCACACTTCCCTCCCAAATCCACCTGATACATTTGAATTCTAAAATTCAAATCTGGTCTTGCTACTCCCCCTGCTCCAAACCCTCCCGTAGCCCCCTATTGCCTTAAAAACAAAGGCCACTCACCTTACCATGCCCTGCAAGATCCAAGATCCTGCACAATCTGGTCCCTGCCACCCTCCCCTGGCATTCTCTGCCATGACGTTTACATGCAGTGTATTACCAAGGTGCTCAGGGTGCCTGCGATACACCGTGCTGGGTTTGCCTCCATGTCTCTGCATACAGCATCACCTCTGCCCAGAATGTCTTTCCCACCACATCCTCAACAGAGTCCCTGGCTAATTCCTACTCATCTGTCCCCTGTCTTGGTACCACCTGCTGAAGGAGGCTTTTTTTTTTTTTTTTTTTTTTGAGACAGAGTTTCGCTCTTATTGCCCAGGCTGGAGTGCAATGGCACAATCTCGGCTCACCGCAACCTCTGTCTCCCAGGTTCAAGTGATTCTCCTGCCTCAGCCTCCTGAATAGCTGGGATTGGGATTATAGGCATGAGTCACCATGCCCAGCTAATTTTTGTATTTTCAGTAGAGACGGGGTTTCTCCATGTGATCAGGCTGGTCTCGAACTCCCAACCTCAGGTGATCCGCCCACCTCAGCCTCCCAAAGTGCTGGGATTACAGGTGTGAGCCACCGCACCTGGCCTGAAGGAAGCTTTTTATGCCCACCACCACCCCTCCTTACTCCTGGCTGGGGCACATGCACCAACATTCAGTCTTCACAGAAACCCACGGACTAGGATTCAAACCAAGGTCTGTGTGACCCTGGGGCTCCAACTGTCAAGGAAGATGTCCTTCTGCTGCAGGGAACGGGGATTGGGACACAGGAGACCGTGGAGGGAAGATGCTTCCACTCAATTCCATCCTGGTCTTTAAGAGCGGAAAGAGGAGAGAGTGGGAGGAATCATTCCCGCACAGACACGGCAGGCAGGGGCAGTGGGCAATGGAGTTGACTAGGTGCTGCCAGCAGGAAGATCAGTGGCTCCTACACTTCACACCAGTGTTAGTGTGCATCACAGCTCCAGAGTGGACCGCGGCACCCAGATGTTTCCCCAGCTCAGCTCCCCCAGTGACTCTGCAATGAAGCCATTTGAAGGGGCCCTTGCCCAGAGGAGAACAGACATTGAGCCAGGATGTGGGTACCAGAGACAAGACCCATTTCAGCGAGATCAGGGCCCAGACAGAAGCAGACTCTGACCCTCCTTGAGTGGAATCCGTGTTCTCCGTCCACACGTTTGCTTTTCATTTCACTTTTTTTGGATAAAGAGGAGAGACCTCAAAGGCTGAGCCAGAGAAAAAGCCCAAGTCACAAAAGGGGAGACTATTAAGGAATGCAAAGTCCACTCATCAAAGGTACAGCAGGTTTAACTCTTGGGTCTGACCCAGCCACCAGTCAGCTGTGTGACCTTGGGTAGGGCAGATGTCATCTCTGGGCTTCAGCTTCCAACTCCATAAAATGAACAGGGGGGAGGAGAGACAATTTATTTATTCATTAATTCAACAACTATTCACTGAGTGCTCTGCTAAGCCCCAGAAGCCAAGCATTGACCACGATAAGGTTGCTGCTCTCAAGGAGCTTACAATATGGAGAAGCAGGTGGAGTGAGCAATAGGGAAAGGGGAAGGAGAAGATGCTGGAGGGCAACACAGAGCCAGAACTAGGAGGAATTTGCTGCTAAAGTCTGTGAAGCCTGGCCCTTGTCACTCCTGAACCTCCTTTTTTCCTGCATGAATGAAGAAAGCATTATTCAGTGGTCATACCCCTGGGTTCCGGGGTCAGATGCTGCCTTGCCCAATGCTTTGCCTTCAAGATGGCAGCTCCATTCCATCAAGCCTTCCAGCCCAAAGAGCCCCCTCTGTCCCTTCCCCCACCTCCACTGATCCAGATCCCCTAGACTTCCACTTTCCCCCATTTTTCTCTGTGCACTTCTCGCCTTTCATTTCTGACCAAACTTCAGATGACGGGGAACACTGATAAATTAATGATCGTAATTAATAAAAATTGACTCTGTGCTAATAAATTATTATGAAATGGCCTGTCAGGTTTTTTAATGAAATGCAAAAAGCTGCAGTAATGAAATGAGTGTGTGCACTTTCCCAGCAAAGACGTGAGGAAATACATCCACGGGGTGCTCAGGGGTCTACAAAGAAAGAATCTGGGAGAAGGAAAAGAGGACTGGATCAATGCGTTTGGAGGAACGACTGCTGTGTAAGTACCTCCTATGTTAGACACTTAGGCTGTGTTATTTTATATTATCAGCTCATGAGGTAGATGCTGTTGTTACCTCTCACTTTCACAGATAAAGAAACTGAGGCCCAGAAACGGAAAGAAACAACTCTAGGTCCAAAGCAATTATGCGGCATATCTGTGATCAAACCAGATATTTTGAACTCCAGACCCCTCTCCCACTTAGTTAACCACTTCATTATACAGCATTGATTCAACCTTGTTTTGTAGATCCAACCCTGTTTTGTAATCTGTGATCAAACCAGATATTTGGACTCCAGACCCCTTAGCCAACCCACTTAGTTAACCACTTAATTATACATCCTTCTAAAAACTCAGGACTTGAGACCAGGCACAGTGGCTCACGCCTGTAATCCCAGCACTTTGGGAGGCTAAGGCGGGCAAATCACCTGAGGTCAGGAGTTTGAGATCAGACTGGCCAACATGCTGAAACCCGCTCTCTACTAAAAATAGGAAAAAAAGTAGCTGGGCGTGCTGGCGCATTCCTGTAATCCCAGCTACTTTGAAGGCTGAGGCAGGAGAATTGCTTGAACCCAGGAGGCAGAGGTTGCCGTGAAACGAGATTGCACCTCTGCACTCCAGCCTGGGCAAAAGAGTGAGACTGCATCTCAAAAAGAAAAAAAAAATACCTTGGGACTTAGAAGCAAGAGGCATGAGGTCAAAGTCTGATTCAGTCATTTGACACTGTGATTTGGATCAGGTTGCTTAACCTCTCTAAGCCTCAATTTATCCATCCTCACAATGGAGATAGCAATACCTTTTTCCCATGGTTGTGTGCATGGACATGTGAGAAAGAAGCAAGATGATGGATGTGAACACATGTGGCCCTAAGAGGACCCTTCCTCCCTTTCCCAAGAGTTTGGCATAAGATATTCTGTCTGTGAGAAGGTGAAGCATTGCAAGGAAAAGGGTTCAATGTCATGGAGAGGAGGCATGGTGGTACCCTCATTTATGCCCCATCCCAGCTCTATGGAGTGTTTAATATTACAAGGTTGTCCCAGTTCTTTGTAAACTATAGCCGTGAATGTAAAACAACCGATTTTTACAACAGAATTGTTTAACCCTGCACCAATTAAAAGTACCTGTTATTAAAAAAGGTAATTATGCTGTAATTAGTTTGACACAAGACATTAAGCAGATTATTATCAAAGCCAGGGAAATAGTAACTTCAAAGCAATTTCCTCTCTTGAAAGAGGCGTTTACATGCCGCCATCGGAACACGATCCTTACTCCAGGCACTTTTGAATGCATGGAAATGTGATGCCTAACTCTTCCAAGCAGCTTGGGGCTTTATGGCAAGAAATGCCCGCATTGCAAATGAACTTGGGTGGCTGGGCTGCATAAATTCTTCCCAGGTATCCCACATTCTGGGTGAGGGACTGGCTAGGCATTATCAGCCTGGCCTGAGCAAATACGGGCAGAGGCTACCGACAAGACCAGGAGGACCAAAGGACCTGCACTCAACACCCATACGTGAGAGCACCATGCTTGGATTTGCCGGTGTTCTTTCCCCGGACTCCCCAAAACCAACCTGTAAGGGAGGATAATGAGACCTCTCTTTGAATAAAGAGACAGAAAGCAGGTTTCCAACCACTAGTGTGGCGACAAGGGGGAAAACTGAATGTCCCTATTCCAACTAATGAGAAGAAAACCACTTTCCCTCAGTGTTATTCGAAATACATATCAAATCAAGTCCCCTTTTCCCCCAGAGCAATCTTTCAGGGGCTGGATCCTTCCAGAAGACTCTGATCCTCTCTCTCACTGTCTCTCTGCATCCCCCACTTCCATGCCCTTTCCCTGCCTTCTCTTCTCTCACTTTCAGATTCCTGGGGGGAGGCAGGATGGGTGTCATCATTGGAGAACCAGCATCCCAAAGGGCAGCTCAGCCCCAGTGCCCACCCATGTTTCAGGACCCAGGTCAGCGGCACAGGTGCTCTCCTTCCCATCGCCATCCTCGACAATAAAGTCCACCAGTAACCGAGGTCCCATCTCTGCTCCTTACCAGCTCTGTGTGACCTTGGATGACTTACACAACCTCTCTGAGCCTCAGTTTTCTCTCCTGCAAAATGGGATAACAAGAGCATTTAACTTTAAGAGCCATTGTAAAGAATGAGAACTATGACTATTTTTAACCTGGGTTTGCTGACTGCTGACTAGTGTGTTCCCATGAGCCTATAGAGCTCTGTTCTCTAAAAGACAGAAAGAAAAAATATATACATATAAAAATGTAAGGCAGGCAAAAGGGCGAAAACAGATGGTTCAAGAAATAAACTAGATCCCTCTTCTCCCAAAGCTATACAAACACTGTCTATTTTATTTAGCCATCAAGATGCAAATTTCCCTTTCTCTGGGTAGGCTTGTAATATTAATTATTATATATGACATTTATGCTTTGCCAAGCATGCACTAAGCATGTTCGTAAATTACATCATTCAAAATCTCAACCGCTCTGTGAGGAAGGTAATATGTAACATAAACTTTATTCATTTTGCAGATGAGGACACTGAGGCCCAGAGAATGGAGATAACGTGCTTTGCCGTCCTAAAGATAAGTGACAGAGCCATTATCTGGACTCAGGTGTCTCTACATCTAACCTCACCCAAGATGCCTCCCTGCTCTGGCAGATCACACAGTCTGGTGGAGAAAGATAAGCTATTAGAAGCTAGCAGTAAGTACCAGGTGCATAGTAGGTACTCAGGAAATGTGTTCTCTCCATTCTCCTCCTTAGTGCTCAGTTCCCCAGATTTCAATTGAGGATTTTGGACAGGTCTTCTCTAAGGGCCCATGGATTCAGTACATGCTGTCAGAAGAGCTTCCCAGGCCCCAGTGCCTGCCCTCTCACTGGCTGTCACTCTGAGGCCCCACCTGTGTTCTCAGGGCCCCTATCTGCGCTTCTTGCCTGCCCTCAAAGGCTCTAGAATCTGGGAAGAGCTACAGGAGCTGATCTCAGCAGTGGGGCTTCTAGCCCATCCTGCTGTTGCCATGACAACAATGCCAGCATCAATCTTCTTCAAGCCCTCTTTCCAGTTCTGCCTCTTCCTGTCTCCTGTCATATGTGTCTCTGCTGGCTGCCCAGCAGTAGGGTGCAGGGTGAGGGGCCAGGACCAAGCATGAATGCAGTGATGGGACATGCAGAAGAAGCAGGAAGAGAAGAAGGGTCAGGACTGGGATGGATCAGGTTCAGTAGGGGGCAAGGAGAGATCCGAGCTCTCCCCACTAATCTTGGAAAATTCAATTTCTTCCTCTCTCCCTTTTAATTTCTGAGCACATAATTCACATCAGCCATTGTGCTAAACTTTTACACCCATTGCACCCACTGAGGTTCAGCTCAAGTATAACCTCCTCTGGGAAGTTTTCTATAATTATTGTGCCCTCCTTCACCTACTGGTGAGGTAATACTTCCCACACTTCTTCATTCCTCCTGCATCATAACAAGTACCTTCATCCATTTAGTGTTGTTATAAAGGCTGGGTAATTTATAAAGAAAAGAGTTCTATTTGGATCACAATTCTGGTAGCTGAGAATTTCGAGATTGGGCATCTGAGGAGGACCTCAGGCTGCTTCCATTCATGGTGGAAGGCAAAGGGGAGGTGATGTGTACAGAGACCACATGGAGAGAGAGAAAACTAAACAGGTGGAGGGAGGTACCAGGCTTCTTCTCAAAAGCAGCCATTGCAGGAACTCGTAGGGTAAGAACTCACTCACTCCCAAGGGAGGGTATCAATCTGTTCATGAGGACTCTTCCCCACGACCCAAACACTTCCCAATAGGCCCAACCTCCAACACTGCGGACTAAATTTCAATATGAGGCTTGGAGGGGACGGACAATATCCAAACTATAACACCATTTTACTTGAACTAACACCTCGATTCTCATAATGGCCTTATGAGGTAGGTTCTGTGGTTATCTAATGTTGACTGCTAGTATCCCCCGATAAATTATCAGGTGGAGAAACCAAGGCTCATGGTGGCTAAGCCACTTGCTTGTGAGCAAACTGCTTAGCCTCCATTTATTATTTATTTATGTATTTATTTATTTATTGAGATGGAGTCTCACTCTGTCACCCAGGCTGCAGTGCAGTGGCACGATCTCAGCTCACTGCAAACTCCACCTCCCAGGTTCAAGCGATTCTCCTGCCTTAGCCTCCCGAGCAGTTAGAATTACCACGTCCAGCTACTTTTTGTACATTTAGTACAGTCAGGATTTCACCATATTGTCCAGGATGGTCTAGAACTCCTGACCTCAAGTGGTCCACCTGCCTATGCCTCCCAAAGTGCTGGGATTACAGGCATGAGCCGCCTAGCCACCATTTAAACCCCACTGTATTGAGCTGCAAAACCCAAATCTTTCCACTGCACCAGGAGGACTCCAGGATCAATCCAGCTGAGAGAAACAAAAGATGTCAACATGTTTAGCTACTGATTTGCATCATGAAATTGAAGAGGAGCTGACGTGACCAACAGTGTGGACTGGACGTCAGCAGGTACCAGTCAACTGGGTCTGTGGTCTCTGAATGCCTCCTTAGTTCCAGCCATCTTCTCAGGAATGCATGAGTGTTTCCTGGAGAGAGAAGCAAGTGGGTCAGGGGGTGACTACCCTCAGCTCTGAAGCCTGAGAAAACCTCTTCCCAAGGAGTTGGTGCAAGGTACCATGTTTACAGAAAAACTTTCCCAGGGCCTTGAGTGGGATACAAAAGCCCACCCACTCTGAATCCTCACAGGAGGCTCACAGCTGGTAGATGTGTTAGACCATCCCTGCCACACTCATAATATAGACTGAAAAACTTCTTCCAGGGTAGGAACAAGTCCAAGGCCATCTGGTCATTAGAAAGAGGCAGAGCCAGGACTTGAACTCAGGGCTGCCAAATTCCTATTTTAGGTCTCTTTCTTCTAGCCCCACATTAAAGCAGCCAGAGGACTAAGCCGGGAGGACCAGTGGTCACTCCACCCTACGACATCAATAAAAAAGGTACCACTGGCCAGGGGCTGTGTGAAACATTTGGTGTAGTACATTAATTCAATTTTCAATACACTACAAAATAGAAATGGTTATTAAACCCATTTATTAAAGAACTAAGGGCCTATGTTCGTTTTCTGCTGCTGCTAAAACAAATTAGCATATACTAAGTGACTTTAAAATATCAGGAGTTAACTCTATTACAGTTCTGGAGGTCAGAGGTCTGAACCGGGTATCACTGGGCTGGAGTGAAAGTGTCAGCAAGGCTGTTCTCCATCTGGAGACTATAGGGAAATCAGTTCCCTTGCCTTTTCCAGCTTCTGGAGGCTGCCCTCATTCCTTAGCTTTTGGCCCCTTCCTCCATCTTCAAAGCCAGCATGTTCAGGCTGAGTCCTCCTCAAGCTGCCATCTCTGTGGTTCTTTCTCTCTTCTGCCTCCCTCTTCCACGTCTGAGGACCCTTGTGGTTCCACTGGGCTTATCCATATAATCCAGGATAATCTCCCCCATTTTAAGGTCAACTGCTTTGCAGACTTAATTTCATCTGCAATCTTAATACTCCCTTGCCACATAACCTAACATAGTCACAGGTCCACACAGGGCATCTGGGGTGGGTTTCTGACGGAAATGAATTTTCTGTCCTCCATGGAGTCAATGAAGATGTTGCTCAGGAGGATGGCATCCAAGCCAGGCCTTGGAGACAGGGTGGGTTGGAGGTTAAAGCCTGCCTCTGTTGGATGTCAGGGGAAAAGCAAACCATAGGATACGTCCAAACCTTCCCCAGCTCGGCATATCTCTTGACCTCCCCATGCTGTATACGTCTTGCTTCCACCATTCAGAAATTTTTCCTGACCCCAGTACAGCCGGGTCTTTTATGCTCTGTGGCTTTTCATGGGCTGTTCCAGTCTCCATGACTTTCCCATTATTTCAGACTGGGGAGCATTGGTGGTTCAGGGGCAGAATTCTCACCACCCATTATTTCAGACTGATGGACTCCGTCTTAACTTCCAGGTCTCCTCTGCCAAGCAAGTGGGACTCGGCTCCTCTGCCCCATTCTTCCCTTCCCTCTCTCTTCTGAGGCTGCTAGTTATTAACATAGATATTTTAACACACATGGCTCCACTCGGGTAAGAAATTACACTAGAAATTTCTGGTGTGATTTTTAAAAAAGAGAACTTTCTTTAAATGTAATCTTCTAGTTAGTATCCACATCAGACTCAGAAAATGTAAGTTACCTACAGCCTGAGAAAGACAAGTACAACCTATTCCTGTCTCAAAATGTTTCTAAAATTAGAGTGAACGTTGTGTTAGCACCGCCACAGTTAAAATCAAAATGATGGATTTCTCTTCCAAAATCAATCCTAAAATGTTTCCTCTTCTGGCAGTCAGAAAACTCATTCACCGTTCGTACCATTATGATCACTATAATCGCTTTTCAAAATTGCATTGTGACTACCCTTCACTCCGTAAGGATTAGGGTGGCCTTGGAGAAAAGAGGAGAAACGCTGACCTCACACAGAGGTACTTCCTGTCTCAGCTCTAAGACCTTTAGATGCTTCCTGTGAGGTGTGAGCCAATCAGAGCAGAGCTGGGCTGAAACCTCCCAATTGAAGGAGGACTTCGTTAGCAGAGGGACGATGACAGCTCTGATGAATTGACATAGAAAATGTCTAATGTTTTCAGTCATAGGAATGCCAAGGAGACACCTCTAACTGGTGGATGCTTCCATTGAGAGCTGAGTTAAATAATTCTGAGCACTGGAATGCTGCAAATTAAAAAAAAAAAAAAAAAGGAGTGCCTCTCATTTAACAGCTGAGAAATTCAAAAAACCATTAATCCATTTAGATGGTAAATCATTCATCATGGAATGCTCTTTCCTCACCCTGATTTTGAGGTCAGAGTTCCTCCCCTTGATACTGGATGCACGACTTTAGGCAAATTGCTTCCTCTTTCCAGGCCTCAGTATTCTCCTCCCCAAAGGGGGGGGAATCCTAGGCATTGCTGCACCAGGACATTGGGACTATTCAAGGAGATAATATAAGTACAAGACTTGGTGTAAAGAAAGCACCCATGAATGTTTCCTTCTTGGCTAAGGCGTTCATGTCCCACTCCCATCCCCACTGCTCAGCCAGCACTTGGCTCTCTAAGGGCTTAGAGGTAACATGTTAGTGTGGGCCAGTCACTAGAAGTTCACGGCTGTCCTGAGTTTTGCTTTCATCTGTGCTGCCAACCAGCTGGGTGAGCTTAAGAAAATTGTTGAAAACTCTCTGAACATCATTTTTCTATATAACATGCAAATAAATCCACCTCACCCAGGAGAGCTGTGAGGAGCAAATGATTTAGTGTATCAAAACATCTTGAGAACCAGCACAGTCTCCATCCTGAAGAAGGAATGAGGGACCAGAAACAAAGTTATGATGTGCCTTCCGGAAGAACTTAAAGAGGACAACTCAAAATAGAGCACTCTGAACTTTCTGCAGGAACTCGTATCTAATGGTGAGGTTTGGGCTATACACCAGGTGGGGAAAAGGGAATATTTAAGAGTAGGGGATTCAGCACCTCTCTTATCATGTGAGGTCTTTGCCCACCGCCTCTTCCCTGTGATCATCCTGCACCAAACGCTAAGTCAGCTCCAGCCCCTTCTAAAGTTCTCCCTGGACATCAGTACCGTCGACATTGACAGTGAGGCTGGTCCTAGCCAAATGCTATATATAGTCACCTGGGAGGAGGGAACCTCATGCAAAACACCAAAGCTTAATTTCTATTCTGCCCCCAGATTCTCAAATTAGCCTGGGGCAGTGGTTCTTAATTGGGGGTGATCTCTGCCCTTCAGGGGACATTGAGCAATGTCTGGAGACATTTTTGGTTGTCATCTGACTGGGACATTGCTCCTAGCATCTTCAGGGTAGAATCCAGGGATGATACTCAATATCTACAATGCACACAATCCACTCCCCCACTACCTGCCACCAACAAAAATTATCCAGCCCAATACATCAATGGTGTCAAGGCAAAGAAACCCTGGTTAGGGGTGAGGCTCAGTCATTGGTATGTTTAGAAAGCTCCTCAGGTGATTCTAATGAGAGCCACTGGGTTAATCAAACGCTCAACAATTAGCCTTGGGGAATCAGAATCTTTTAGATGAAGCCTCCATAATCAGCCAGCTGTTATTAAATCGTCAATAGCTGTAGCCAAATTAAACCCAGAGTTAAGAGTGCTTCAAGCATTGACTTGTCCATTCTTGCAAGGGCAATCAGCTGTCCAGTGTTTCTCCAGGACTATGGGAGTTCCCAGGAAGTAGGACTTTCCTGTTTTAAGACTGGAGCAGATATGAGGACCCTGGGACGGGTTGGTCGCTCTTCCTTTTAATTGACTGGACCCCAAACTCAAAAGGCAGTGGAATGGGATCAACGGAAACAGGAGCTATTCTGCAGAACTGGGATGTGGCATTCCTGGCCGAAAGGGGTTTAGCATTTCTGAGTCACCCCATCATAGAGTGCTGTGAATCATGTTACTGAAGGAGGCAGGCAGTTTGATCTAGTGGTGAGGACCATGGAGTTGGCAGCCCTGGGTTTGAGTTCTAACTCAAATACTTAACTCTTTGAGCAGCCTCTGTGGTCAAGTAATTGAAGCCCTGGGTTCTTGGGAAATGGAGATCTTAATACCCACTTTTTAGGGCTCTGAGCATTCCCTGAGCTAATATGGGTAAAGTATGTGCATAGGCCTGGCACATTGTACAAACACAATAAACCATGGACAGATGGATAGTGGAGGACAGCAAGAGAGAGGCAGAAGGAAAAGAATGATGGCTCTGCAGATGACCTTCAGCCAAAACTAATTAACAAAGGCTTCTCGGCATACTGCAATGCTGAAAACTCACAGGTACATGAGAGAGGAATAAAGGGAGGCTGGACACAGTGGCTCACGCCTGTAATCCCAGCACTTTGGGAGGCCGACATGGGCAGGAGGCAAAACTACAGGTCAGAAGTTTGAGACCAGCCTGGCCAACATGGCAAAACCACATCTCCACTAAAAATACAAAAATTAGCCAGGCGTGGTGGTGCACCTGTAATCCCAGCTACCTGGGAGGCTGAGGCAGGAGAATTGCTTGAACCCAGGAGGCAGAGGTTACAGTGAGCCAAGACTGCACCACTGCACTCCAGACTGGACAACAGAGCAAGACTCCAATTAAAAAAAAAAAAAAAGCAATCTTACTGCTCTCTTCTAGTCTCTCTGCATGTCACATCTGTACTCAGAGTACAGATGACATCTCCATGGTACAGAGAAGGGAATGGAGGCCAGAGAGGTGAACGCCAAGGCCATCTTCCCAGTACATGGCAAATCTGGTGTTAGAAGCCATGTCTGTTTACTCCAATGCCCATGCTTTTAGCATTTCATTCCATGCCGTGTGGAGAAGCCTGACTTCTTGTTGATTTAACAGCCCAATGTGGGTAAAGCGCCCCTAACAAATCCCAGAAGATTGTCTCGAGGAGGTGTTCGTGTTGTGCAAACAGCATTACATGTGTCCTGGGCTTTGTAGCACCATTTCAAATATTGACGAGGCCCATTAAAGAATTCTGAGAGAACAGGCTGCCTTAAGTGGAGTGGGTACTGAGTTCAGAATGCCTGGTGCAGTAATAAATGCCATGGCGCCCCGCCATTCCAGGCAGGGGCCTCGTGGAAGTCAGCCTCACGCCCGTGCACACACACACCCCCACCCTCCGCCGATCTCCACCACCCACCCCCTCTCCATGCGTGCCCACTGAGGTGTGAACCCCACTGTGCCCCCGTGCATTTCTGCGAAATGATATTTTATTAAATAAACAAACTGGAACCGTTCCCGTAGATTTATGAACAGTTCCTCAAGTCTCACTTGTTCGACCCACTGCGGATTTACGGCCCCGCATTAACCTCGTGAGCGCTCATAACGTTCACTAAGATAATGTTGGCAGGAGGGAGAAGGGATTTTTATAGCCGAGTAATAATTAGGAAATGCAGGGAGGACTGGGAAACCTGTTTATTGGTGATGCCAGGTGCATGGACAACGATGGGATTATACATTCTGTGCAGGTTTCTCGGGTGGAAATCAATTCCTTCCCTCTAGAGCTGGTTTTACCTCCGTGGCTTGTCTGAAATCTGCTTCCTGCTTCTAGAGAATGTGTTATCGGCGTGGTCAGGCCTCAGTCTCAAAAAGAGAAGAGAGGGCAGCTGCCTGGGTGACCCCTGGTGCAAACTTGCTCTGCCTATTCAGAGAGTGGGACCCAAAGTGCACCTTTAGAACCTGGAGGGAGGTGACATCACCTAGAAACAGGTCAGTTGCGGTGGGTGCAGCCTTCCTTCCTCCTCAGAGTGGGAGCAATGAGTTCCTCAGGTTCTTTCTTGACAACGCGTTTGCTGGGGGAAAGAAAGAAAGCGTTCTGGCACTGATGCTTAAGAGACATTGAAGAAGAGGAAGCTTGCAAAATGGTCATACGACATGAGCGGGGCCTGGCACGGCGGCTCCAGACTGTTATCCCAGCACTTTGGGAGGCCGAGGCGGGCAGATCAGCTGAACTCAGGAGTTTGACACCGGCCTGGGCAACACAGCAAGATCTCATCTCTACAATTTATTAATTTTTTTTAAATTAGCCAGGCATGTGGTATGCGCCTGTGGTCCCAGCTACTGGGGAGGCTGAGGTGGCAGAATCACTTGAGCCTTGGAAGTCAAGGCCATGCTCGCGTCACTGCACTCCAGCCTGGACGACAGAGTGAGACCCTGTCTTGAAAAAGAAACTATGAGGGGCATGAGTAATAAAGACATATCAGTAACAAGAACTACAAAAATCTGCCTGCATATAGGAGCCATGTGGCCAGGTGGCGGGGGTTGGGGGAGAATTAAAACGTTGGACCTAATCAATTAAAGCAGACACTGGGGGATGGGGACAGGCATTGTGTTTTTACAGACTCCCCAGTAACACTGATGCACAGAGAGGCTTAGACCAGCCAGTGGCCCCTGTGCAGTGCTTTCCTATCTGTATGGCCGGGCTGCTCACAGGGTGGGCTGCAAGCCAGCAATATGGGCCTCACCACGGAGCTGGCTGGAATGCAGAATCTCAGACCCTGCGCCAGCCTTACCGAATCAGCACCAGCATCTCAGCAAGATCCTCGGGGACTCACCTGAGCATTCAAACTGGAGAAGCATGGCAATGCGACATTTGACTCTCAGAAATGCTACCTCCCCCCCAGAGTAGATAGAGGAGCTGCTCCTTTTGCTTTCCCATTTCACAGGGGGAAAAATAAGTCAAGGCTCAGGGAGGTTTAGCTACTTGCCTGAGATCACACAGATCCAGGCCCACATCTCTCTGCATCTCTGTATCTCTGCACCTCACAGTCACACACAGACACCGCTGGGGAAATCCGGGCACCGTGGCAGGTGCAAGGGAGGTGCTTGTGGGCTGGAGCTAAAAATGAGAGATGGAAGAGGGGTGCCCTAGGGAAGGGAATCAGTGAGTAGTTGTCAATTAGTCACCAGGCTGCCAGCAGCTGGCAGAGTGGGGCCCTGTCTAGGCGGCCACCCCCTCCTCCCCGCCGCCTCTGCCCTCTCTGCCTTCCCCCTTCCAGAACCTCCTTGAGATCTGAAACTCAAACAAGAGGGCATGAATAATGTAGCGCGATTGCTCCTCTCGCCTCCCCTCAATCCTCAGAGGGTGAGGGAGGCTCCTTGTCTGCCTCATTAGTGGCCGTTCAACCATTTGATTTCAGTAAGAGTGTGCCTTCCGCGGAATTTTCATACCTATTTGCGTCACCGGAGTCAACACTGAATTTTTGAATCCACATGAAATTTTAATGGGGTCATCTCCACACAGCACAGTCCCGGCTGGGGCTCCAACGACAGCTAGGAGAGGGACAGCCTGATCTGAAGATGGGCTGATCACAGAGACGTGAGTGGGACCCTAGTCCACCCCCAGGTTGGAGCCCGGATTGGGGTACAGGGTGATAGGGAGGTCCCCAATGGCTGAGAGGGTGCTGCCAGCTGAACTCTCCCTGCAGCTGAGATAAGCAGCTTCCAATTTCAGGTGAAGAGTTAAGGACTCCACTCTGGAGCCTGTAAGCCCTGAGGTCAAAATCCAGCTTTACCACTTCCTGGCTGTGTGACCTTGGATAAACTGCTTGACCACTCTGAGCCCGTCTGCTTATCTGTGAAGTGGGGGATTATAACAGAGTTCTTGTTACAGGGCTTAAATGAGGTAATCCATGTAAATCCCTTAGCCCAATGTTTGACACATGATAGGCAATTAATGCTTGGTAGATATGATGATGATATCTAATGTTTAATAGAGATGACAAAGGTGACGAGGATGACGATGGCAATGACGATGTTTTCATCCATCTTTCACTCTACACACATGACCAGAACTGTGTAATTTGCAAAATATATTCACATCTGGTTTTGTTTTGTTTTTTCTTTTTGGTCTGTACTCTGGATTTGGTAGCAGGCTGATCTCAGCGGATCCCAGCTTTACCTCTTACAAACTATAGGAGTTAGAAGAAGTAACTTCATCTCCTTGAGCCTCAGTTTTCTCGCCTGTGTAATGGGGACTACCCTGTAGGACTCTCATCAGGATTCAATAGGAAAATGTCTGTAAAATGCTTCTCCTGGTGCCTCCCGCAGGGCAGGCACCACACACAGCAGGACGATCTTGCTCCTGAGCACACGTTTTTGTTCACGATTTGCATCTCTGAATTCAGGGTCCATCTGCCATTGAGAGAGCATCTTAAATCCTTGAACTATGATGATATTATTTCCATCCAGGGTATTTATTTATCCAGTGCTTGTTCGTGATCCAGGCATGTGCTAAAAGCTACATGGGAGCTGAAATCGTTCATGCAATCTTGCAACAACACAGAAAGTCGGTGTTTTTCTAAATATGCTTTGAGGATGGGGAAATGGTGCCTCTGAGAGGCGGTGGGTCCTCTCCTGGGTTCTACAGCTGGTTTGCCTTACAGAATTCCTGCTCTTAGGAGCTGTATTCTCTAAGCTCTCTTCCATCTCTCCATCCCTCGTGAACAGCTAAGAAGAGGAAGGGCCAGAAAGATGGGGCGATTTGCCCAGAGTGGCATGGCCAGTAAGTGGCAGAAGTGGACTGGATCCCAAGATAGAATCACGAATACTGAGCTCTTCTGCTAGGACCCACCATGGCTGGCAGGTGGGTGGGCAGAATGATCCTTTGATTACGTGCCTCTGGTGTAGTCTAGGACAATCTTGCCAGAGCCTGGAGACCGGCTGTCATTCCCAGGTGTCTTGCAAGTATCTCTGAGCCTCACTTTCTTCTCCTGTAAAACAAAGGAGGTGACAATGCCCATCTCTCAGAAGTGTTGTGAGGATTACACTGAGCAATGATAGAAATAGGTTCTGCCAGTCATGGAAGCACCCCAGATGTGAGTGATTGCTGAGGACACAGAAAGGCAGGGGCCCTGGGAGCTGGGATGAGCCGCACCACAGGACCTTGGCGCTGAAAAGAGCCACCCAGGAGTGTCCACCCCTTCTCAGCACTGCCCTTCCTCCTGTGGGATGCTCGGTGTGGAGATCCTCCCTCCCCACCTGACACAGAGATGGGAGTGAAATGAAACAGCCCCTACCCCTCCCACTGCTGCCCAGGGTTTCTCACCCGCTGTAATGAAATGGAAGGAATTTCTGCTGAGAATGGTGATTACTAACCTGCCAAGATGAGTGAGAAAAATCAATTCAGAGAGTGCAGGAGAGAAGGGCCTCTGCTGAATGGGGGAGGTATGGGAGAGGAAAGAGGGTGGGAGAAACAGAAAGAGAGTGACCTGGGAGAAAAGAGAAAAAAGAGGGAAAAGGGGGGGGTGGGGAGAGAGAGAGAGAGAAGGTGAGCTGCACATCTGTTCATCCAAGATGAACTTCAGGGGAGATTTAGCCTCAATCTCTCTCTCCCAGTTTCTCTCTTCAGTGATTAGACAAGGACAGCGGGGGAAGTGGGTTGCGGAGGCACACGCGTGCCATACAGCAGAGATTCAGTAGGTCTGGGTTTGGGGTTGCCAACAATTCTGCATTTCTAACCTGCTCCTGGGGATGCTGAGTCACTGGTCTGGGAACTTGACTGGGAGTATCAAGGCTGAAGACAGAAACCACGAACTTGCCCATTGGTGAACTGATTCCACAAATGTTTCCCAAGTGTGTGCTGTGTGTTTTAAACAGGAGAGCCAACCACTTACTAAACACACAGTAGGCTTTGTTGAATGTTACTGGAGAGAAGTCTTTAGTCATTAATTCTTTTATTGAGGCGACGTTCATGTTACATAAAATTAACGACTTTAAAGTAACCAATTCAATAGCATCAGTCTGGCCGGGCGCGGTGGCTCATGTCTGTAATCCCAGCACTTTGGGAGGCCGAGGCAGGAGAACTGCTTGAGCTCAGGAGTTTGAGATCAGCCTAGGCAACAAAGCAAGATCCTGACTCTCCACAAAATTAAAAAGTAAGCTGGGTGTGCTGTGCATGCCTACAGTTCTAGCAACTCAGGAGGCTGAGTGGGAGAGGCCCCTGAGCTCAGGAGGTGGAGGCTGTAGTGAGCTATAATGGAGCCACTGCACTCCGGCTTGAGTGACAGAGAGAGAGACGCTGTCCAAAAAAAAAAGAAAAAAAGAATCATTGTATCTGTACTGAACATGTACAGACTTCTTTTCTTGTCATTATTCCCTAAACAATAGAGTATAACGAGTATTTACATAGCATTTACATTGTATTAGGTATTATAAGTAATCTAGAAACGAGTTAAAGCATACAGGTGGATTGTGGAAGTTATATGCAAATACTATGTCATTTTGTATCGGTGACTTGAGAATTCGTGGATTTTGGTATCCACAGGGGTCCTGGATTCAATCCCTCGTGGGTACCCAGGGATGGCTGTGCATAAGGTACCAAGAGGAAACAACAACCTCTGTCTGGAGGGGATGAAAGAGGAAAGGGTGTAAGGACAGAGGAGTTTGAGTTGTTTACTGAAGAAAGACCAAGAAAGAGGAGGGGGCACTCCTAAGAACAGGAAGAGCCCATGGGAAGCCAAGGAGCAAAGGTATGAAATGTTCACAGCATTCCAAGTCTCTCAGAGACACCCCTCAGGTGCAGATCTTGAAGACCCCTCTAAGTCAGAACACAGGGGTACTTGGGAGCCATTGAAAGGTTTTAAGCAGTTTAGTGACAAGGTCCAGAAAGACCACTCCGACGGGGGTTAAACAGAGGAGTCTTTAGAATTCCCACTTATGTCTCTTGCCCTTTCTCCATCCCTTCTTCCACAAGCTTTAACTGAGCACCTACTGTGTGCCCTGCCCCATACCAGGTGCCTGAGACCAGGAGCTAGGTATCCGCACACAAGTGCGTGGCGTGATCAGTCGTGAGCAACAGTAATTGGGCCCTGTCTGCATCTGCTGTCTCCTGTTGCTTGGAAAACACTTCCCAGTGAGCTTCAGATGTGCACCTGCTGGCCCTCACACTCGAATAAAAGTCTCTGAAAAAAAAATTGATTATATTCATTCTCTTAACCTCACCCCAACCCGAACATAAATCGTCTCTGTTTATAACACTTCTGGCATTTTGTACATTTTGCCGACTGACATAAAATGACAATAAATTTAGGCCCCACCAGCAGAAAAGTACCTAAAATGCCACATGTCACTAATATTGACAGGTTCTAAAAGTAAAACTTGGAAATGGTTCAGGCGACATAAATTAAAATAAAAATATATACTTTGTCCTTGAGAGAGAATCAGCTAAAATTAAACCTCGGTGTGGGTGGGATGTCCAGGAATACGAGAGAGGGGAAGCATCAGATATGCCTTGTTCAGAGCAGAGTCCCAGACCGGGAGGCTGAGAAGGATCCAGCGAATAGTCAAGCCAGGACCGTGACGGAAAAAGAAGGACTGTTCTTAAAGCTGCACCACCCAATACGGTAGCCACGACCTTTCCGTGAGCATTTAAATATAAATCTAAACACAGTAATGTAAGGTCTTATAGGCTGGCGGACTGACGGCCCCATGGACACCATGTTAACCTCTGTGACCTGCACGGACACTCCAGATGAGTTCCTGGAAAATCTCAAGTAACTGGAAGACCACGAAAAGGATCAACCCCTGGGGTGCCTACTTAACTTTGAGACATTCTCTATTGCTCCTTACTCTGTCCCCCAATAGATAAGGCCATTGGACTTTGCAACCAATCTTAGTCAACCTCGTGACTCTACACCCAACGACCCCCTCCCAGCTTGCAAAAAAACACCCTAAACTGTAACTTCTGTAATTTTCCACTGCCCACCCCGAACCTATAAAACCAACTCCCTATCCCACCGCCCTTTGCTGGCTCTTCCGACTCAGCCTGACCGCACCCCAGTGAATAAACAGCCATGTTGCTCACACAAAGTTGGGGATATCTTCGTTCAGCGCCCACGTTTTAACAAATAAAAATTCAGCTTCTCAGTTGTGCTAACGACATTTCAAGTGCTCAGTAGCTACCCGAGACTAGAGGTTACTGAGTTGGAGGGCAGATGAGAGATCACAGAAGGTTCTATTGGACAGCCCTGTCTAGGAGCAGGAGAATCCCTGCTGCCCTGCAGGGTCACTGACACCTGAGTCTCCTCTCCTTCCTCCCAGCCTCCTCTCCTCCGCTTCCTCCTTTCTTCCTCTCTCCCTCCTCTCTTCTCTCTCTCTTTCCCCCTCTCCTCTTGTCTCTCTTTATGTTTTAAGTTTTACTCTAAGCCCAGGGGTGCACGTGCAGTTTTGTTATATAGGTATGCCTGTGTCATGGGGCTTTGTGGTACAGATTATTTCATCACCCAGATAGGAAGCCCCTACCCATTAGTTATTTTTCCTGATCCTCTCCCTCCTCCCATCCCACCCTCTGATAAGTCCCAGTGCATACTGTTCCCCTCTATGGGTCCATGTGTTCTTATCATTTAGCTCCCACTTATAAGTAAGAATATGCAGTATTTAGTTTTCTATTCCCGTGTTAGTTTGCTGAGGATAACGGCCTCCAGCTCCATCTATGTTTCTGCAAGGACAAGATCTTTTCTCTTTCTCTCTCTCTTCTCCTCTCTTTTCCCCTCTCTTCTCTCTTTTCCCTTTTCTCTCTCCTCTCTCCCTCTCTTTCTTCCTTCTTTTCTCCCCCTTTCTCCCCCGCTTTCTCCTCTCTTGTCTCTTTCCCTTTCTCTCTTTCTCAGTGACTGCTTGCCCCCCTCCAACTGTCTTTCTTTCTCTTTGCCTCTTTCTCTCTTCCATTTCTTCCATTTTGTATGCTTTTCTAAAACATAAATACATTGAATTCAGAAGGCAGCACAGGATTAGGAAACCAGGGGGTCCAAAGCCTCGCTTGACCATTCTGCAGTTGTGAGGTTTCAGGCAAGTGACTCCAGCAGGCTCATCATCCTCCAAACTGGTAATTATGGGGAGAATAATCCCTACGGTGCCTGGCCATTGAATTACATCACCTGTTCAGTAGCACACAGTAGGTGCTCAGTGGATGCAACTTTATTCTTTCTTCTCCTTGATCACACACCTTCGGAGGCTCACAAAAATCTACCAGAACTTTTTCAGCCTCTCCAACTCAGAATTGGGGCCTCGCCATATTTTCCATCTTTCATCTCTGGCTTTAACCCACTCAGTTCTCTTCTGTTCCCAACGTTCCATGCACTTTCCGACCAGCAGGTCTTTGCACATGCTGTGTGCCCAACCTGGGATGCCCCCCTCCCCTTTTGCCTGCCTTAGCCTGCTTCCCTCAGTGGAGAATTCAGCTCGGAGGTCCCCCACAGCCTCCTCATCCTCTGCAGCTACTAACACAGCACAGGTTGAAGAATCCAATGAAGAAAGAAGGTGTAGACAGAGCCCCAGAGAAATCAGGGAGCTGGTCAGGCTCATTTCAGGCAGACTGGAACCTGGTCTCAATCTCTGGCTGAGATGACATATTTCATTCATTCAGTCAACACTTATTGGGAGCCTACTGTTTGCCTACCCCTGCCCCAGCTGGATGCAGAGATGCATCAGGTAAGTTCCCTTCTTGGGGAGTCACAGCCCAGTGGGGAAAGAGACTTCCCCAGCGCAATTACTATACAGCGTGGTAAGCTCTGGAATGCAGGTGTGTGAAGGTTCCCTGGTCGCATAACAGGCGGCTAGCAGTCCCCTTGAGGCTATGAGGACTTCAGGAAATGCACCAAGAGCAGGGCATTGGGTGCAGCGGGAGGTGAGGTCGCCACAAAGAAGCGGCTTTTGCGATAGGGACGTCCCAGGACAGGCGACAAGCCAGGAGCGGAGGAGGCCTGTGAGAGCCGAAGGAGTGCAGGGACGAGTTTCTCAGTGGACTGAGCTGAGCTAGGAAGAGGAGACTAGAAGGAAGCTACGTCAGGAGGGTGGACGGGCTGGACCACCACCACGAGGGCTCACAGAGGTTGGCCAAGGAGCCGGGACTTGACCTTCAGGGCAGCCGGGAGTCCCGCAAAGGGTTAAAGCAAGGGAGACCCGTGACCACAGAGGCAGTTTAGAAATCTCTGACTGCTCTGGGCCGGCCCTATGGTGGGGGGCAGCGTGGGTCCGGCCCAGAATGGAGGTGGGGGCCGAGATAAGGCAGGGGTGGCTTTGATGGAGACAGAGCCGGGGAGGGGAGGAGAGGGAGGCGCAGACGGAGGAGGTCCCACCTCGGGCCTTGCCCTTCCCCCTTTGGCGGCGGCTGCCTGGGGCGCCTCACCACCTCCCCTCCCCAGCCCCTCCCCCTCCCCCACCCCCTCCCTGCCTTCTGGCTGCACAATTTGTGAGGAACATTATGTAAATGGCCTTTATGCAAATCCAGCCTCCCCCCCCGCCTAGCTCGCTGGACTCCTGAACCCTAATTAACTTGCCAAAGCCTAATGTTGCTGTCCCCCCTACACCGGCCCAGCCCCCTAGCCCGCTCCCCCCAACCGAGAAATCCATCTTCAGAAGCCAACGCGGTCTAATCGCCGCCTCATTTGAATGTGCGGGCTGTCGCCCACACCGTTAGCCGGCAGGAGAAGGCGGCCTTTCAGCCCCGACACTGGTGCTTCCAATACAGCGCCAAAATAAACGGCCTTTTTTCTACCCGCCAACCCCCTCCCGCCTTATTTTTGCTTGCTTCTGGACCCAGAAACAGCCTGGGGAAAGTTGGTGCAATTTCTCATTATCTCCAAGTCTTTTGTTCACCACTTAGCATCACCCTCCCCTCCGCGACCTCAACGTCGGGGGATCTAATACTCTCCCCCCTCCCTCTCTCTCAAAATAGCGGCTCTGGAGAGGCGCGAGGGCGGGGCGCAGGCGCTCAGGCCTGTAATCCCAGCACTTTGGGAGGCCGAGGCTGGCCGATCACCTGAGGTTCAGGGGTTCAGACAACAAGGAGCAACCCTGTCTTTATTCAAACAAACAAACGAACACGCAGAAGGCTGAGGCAGGAGAACTGCTTGAACCCAGGAGAAGGAGGTTGCAGTGAGCCAAGATCGCGCCCGTTGCACTCCAGCCTGGGTGGCCGAATAGGCTCTGTCTCAAAGAAAAAGAAAAAGAAAAGAAAAAAAAGAAGCAGGCATCGGTGTGTTTTGAAATCAGACCAGCAAGGATATATTCCGCTCCTGCTCCCTGCAAGGCACTACTGTGTCCTTTCCCCCTAAATGAAGGTATATTTTTGACCTAGAAACGACTCCAGGAGCAACAGCCTCCTTGGTTTTTTTTTTTTTTTTAAGACAGGGTCTTGCTCTGTCACCCAGGCTAGGGTGCAGTGGTATAATCATAGCTCGCTGCAGCCTTGAATTCCTGGGCTCAAGCAATCCTCCAGCGCCAGGCTTCACTACAGCTGCACACCTGCCACCATGCCCAGCTAATTTTTCAAAATTATTTTTTTGTAGAGAGCTTTGTTTCCCAGGCTGGTATCAAATTCCTGGCCTCAGGTAATCCTCCTGCTTTGGCCTCCTGAGTAGCTGGGACTACAGGCATGCGCCACCATGCCTGGCTAATTAAAAAAAAAAAAAAATGTATAGAGACGGCGTTCTCACTATTTTTCAGAGGCTGTTCTCAAATTCCCGGCCTCAAGTGATCCTCCGTGTCTGGGCCTCAAAGCGTTGGGGTTACAGGCATGACCCACCATGCCAGGCCCTTGATTTTCTTGTTGCTGTTGAGACAGGCTCTCACTCTGTTGCCATGGCTGGAGTGCAGTGGTGCCATCTCGCCAGCTCTTGATTTTTTTCTTTTTTGAAATAGAGTCTCTCGCTCTCACCAACCTCCGCCTCCTGGGTTCAAGTGATTCTCCTGCCTCTACCTCCCGAGTAGCTGGGATTACAGGCATGCACCACCATGCCTGGCTAATTTTTGTATTTTCAGTAGACTCGGGGTTTCACCATGTTGGCCAAGCTGGTCTCGAACTCCTGACCTCAGGTGATCCTCCCGCCTCGGCCTCCCAAAGTGTTGGGATTACAGGCGTGAGCCACCTCGCCCAGCCCAGCCCTTGATTTTAAAGAGAGTTGAACCTACATTCAACCACCAATGATGCATTCAAGGTCATGCAGCAGGGATGGGCTGGAAGACAGCCTCCCAGTCCCCCACACAGCCTGGGCCTTGCTGCTTAGCATCCCTCGTTCCGCACAGCACAGCCTAAAGGAGCTGAGCTGTTCTGGCAGCCTTGTGCATGCTCCCTTCAAGTGCAGAACGAAACAAAATAAAGGCTTTCCCTGGAAACAGGAAGAACTGTGTTGTCAGCCAGTTCCTGCTGCTGCAGTGAATCCCCTAGATACGGCCCCCAAAGCAGAGATGGGAGAGGGGGGTGACTGCCTCGGAACTCAACCAACACAGCGGGCAAGGTGTCTGGGGCTCGGGGTTGTAAATGGGTTTTGCTAGGTTGATAACAAGCAGGTCAGTCATTCATTTGTTCGTTCACTTATTCATCCGTCATTTATTCAGGAAATATTTCTTGTCCATAGTGCCTGGACCACAGTGAATCCCAAAATATATTTCTGCCCACAGAATCTGGTAACCCGCTTGTCACTGGCTACAAGAGACCACGATCACCATATGCAAACAGCCGTCTGACACCACGTCTTTCCTGATGGCCAAATCTCCTCCCTCCTCCCCCAGCAACCTGGCATCTGAATAAATAAAGGATCTACATTTGGAAATCCCCACCATCATCTTGTTCCCTCATTTTCATTTCTGCAGAGAAGTGATCTATGCCTGCGCTCAGTCCTCAGAAGGACAGTTCATCCCGAAGGGCAGTTTATCCTGGAGGAGAGAATTTGGAGTCAAATCTATAAGCTTCGGCAAGGCACAACTTTCAAAGCCTTTTTAATCTCATCTGCAAAAGGGGCATTATGCCATGCCTACCTCTCAGGGTGAATGGGGATTAAATGGGAAAAAGTAGAAAATATCACCCTGTTTCTGAGATAAAAGCCTGTTCACAAAATCTCTATTGAAGCCATGGGTTTCTCACTCGAGGTTTCAAAAACAAAGATAGAAAACCAGAATTCTTGTAAGTTTTTGGTGAGGATTTTGTTATATCAGAGATGTCACTGAAGATGATTTTTAGACAGCATTTTGGTCCAGTCACTTCACCTCTCTGAGCCCCAATTTTCTCAGTGCTCAAATGGGAGTAATAGAATTAGCTACCTCAAAGGGTTATAGGAAGGAATGAATTAGGGAGGTCTTAGCGCTGTATGAGTCACATAGCTATGGCTATGACTCTCAAAGAACATACACATAGATATACTTAATTATAGCAGAAAACGGGGACTTTTTTGAACATCAATTAATTAATTAAAAGTTAGTTTCCTAGTTTCTCTATTAAGAAAACAGAGACTCTTTTCTCTCCATCAGGATGCACACGGGTTCTCAATTTCTTTTTTCCCAGACTTGTGAAGGGTGATTTAAACAGAAATGTTGGAGTATGTCCTTATTTCTATTTGGAAAAACAACAACAACAAAAGCATTTTCGTGATCATGGAAATTACATGAGTTTGCTTATCTCATGTAATAGAAGACAAATCATTATCTCTGAGATTTAGCATTCAGTAAGCCTGTATATCCTGAGGTCCTAAACGCTCAGCTTAAGTAAATAGAGGGTATGGTCTGACCATACCCTCTATGGACATACGCAAGGATATATTCATATATCCAATGCCAAATGCTAGGATATACATGGTACACTCTATAATTATTATAGAGCCTTCCCACAATGCCTTTCCATCCCCTCTGCTGTGAAATTAGCAGAGGGGATGAAAAGGCATTGTTATCATATGGGCAATAAAATGGCAGCCACTACAGATGGTACTAAAGTTTTAGCTCATGAGCAACAGTCAATCTCACATGGAACTGGTACTCAGTCCCACAGTGCAAACAGGCCTCCTGCAGCATGCCAGCTCCCATCAACTGGTAGCCCTGGCCTGAGGTACTGTGTTAAGAAGGATTCTGATGTCTTGTTTAAATCCAGTGCCAAACAGTGCCTGATTGATTAGTGATGTCTGCTACGGAACTAGGGGATGGTCAGTACGTTGGGCGCCTCCTGTTTGCTAATCCCAATGTAATATAACCCCTGTGTGTGATAGTGAAAGTAACTGAGATTCAGAGAGGGGACTAGATTTGCCGGGGTCACACAGCTATTTAGTGGCAGAGCCAGAACTAGAATAAATAACTCCTGGCTCCATGCTCAGGTCTCTTTTCTCTCCATCAGGATGCTCAAGGGTTCTTAATCAAGGATCAGGGGTATCTGTGGAACAGTCAGAGCATTTGGCATTTGTCACACTATTTACCCCCCACATGGTTCCAAAGAAATTTACAGCGATTACACACAGAAATACACACGTTAGAGAGAAATGTGCACATTAGAAGGGGATTAAAATAAAATAGAGAAGGTAACCAGGGCAAAGGGAAAATGAGAACAAAAAATAGGATGGAACCAAGAATGAGTTTGGCACACACACTGTCCGTATGCAGTTGCTAAGCAACTGGTGGCCAAAGCAAAGAAAGGAATAGGAATCTATGTGTTTAAAGATGGAAAACACAGTCAGTTAAAGAAGCAGATTTCCTCGGTATTCCCCTGGGAGCAATACCTCCTAGGTGCTCATACCAAAGCTGTTGTAATGGAGTCGAGGATGCCCTTCAAAAACAGGTCTCCAAGAAATCAAGCAATTTTGACACCATTGATTCTTGGAATGTCATGCAGGGAGGTTGGTGCAAAAATGTCTAAGTGCAGTCCAAGAATTCAGAACTTTTGATGTCCAGATGGCTGAAGACCACCCTGTTTCCAAAGCCAGTAGTCAGAGTCCATTGTTCATCTTATTTGACCTCTCATATTTGATACCACGGATGGCTTTACCTTTGTGGGTTTATGTTCTCTCCAAGGACACCACATGCTCTTGGGTTTCCTCGTATGTCAATGACATCTCCTTCTGGATGTCCACTATTGGGCGCTTCTCCTGTCCTCCGATGCCTAGATGTTGCAGGCTCCAGGACTCAGCTGCAGATGTTCCCGTGTACTTATCTCTCCTCGGTTGTTGGTGACCTCATGGCTTCAAACCAGCCTTAGGCTGATGCCTTCGTATTTTCTTACTCCAGCCTCACCTCTCTCCAAAAGAGGTCAGACTCACATATTCACCAGCTCCCCTACCTCTCCATTTGGATACTTATGGCATCTCAAGCTTCACAAGCCCTCACCAAAAATCGTGGATCCCATGCCACTCTTTCTCTAACCTGGTTCCACCTCCAGTCCTCATTTCGGGAACCAGCACCATCATGGAAAAAGATGATCCAGCCTAAAATGACTCAACCTTCGCTCAAACGACTCAACCTTCACTCAAACGACTCGACCTTCACTCAGACGACTCGACCTTCGCTCAAACGACTCGACCTTCGCTTAGACGACTCGACCTTCGCTCAGACGACTCGACCTTCGCTCAGACGACTCGACCTTCGCTCACACGACTCGACCGTCGCTCTAGACGACTTCGACCTTCGCTCAACGACTCGATCTTCACTCCCTCTCTCCTTGTCATGTCCAATGTCCAATTCATCAACGGGTCCTGGCAGCTCCACTCCAAAAATGATTTCAAGTGCACTCATCTCTCCTCCTCTCTACCTCTTGGTCTCGGCCACCTTCCTTTCCCACCTGGATAGCAGGGAATGCCTCCCATTTTGCTCCTGGCCCTGTCACTTGTCCAGACGGTGTCCAAAACAATTATTTTTGAAATGTCTATCTGAGCAGGTCATCACCCGGTTCAACCCTCCCCTGTGGCCTCCCCATCACAGGAGAGCTAAGGAGTTGGCTGTGCATGGCCTGAGCCCTGACTCCACAGCCCGGACCCCCCATTGCTCTCTCTTCTCCAGTCACACTGGACTCTTCTCTTGTTACTCATGTGTGCTGCGATGCTGTCTTCTCGCAGCCTCTGCATTTACTGATCTCTCCTCAGAGAAAGATCTACCAATGCTCATTCCCCAGACAGCCCCTGGCTCACTCCTCCACCCCTAACACAAAGGAAACACCATCTCCTCCAGGGGGCCTTCCCTGACACTGTATTTTAAATGGAGAGTACATCCTTCCTCCCACCCCTTCCTTACCAGCCTCCCACCTTACCCCTATAACTTCCCCCTCACCTCCCACCAGCCTCCCTTCCCACTCTCCACCAGCCCAGCTTCTCTCCCACTTCCTACCAGCTTCTCTCTCACCTGTCACCCGCATCTCTGCAGCCTCCCGCCTACACTGGCCTCTGCCTCACCTCCTATGTATAGGGGATTAGGTCTCCTCTCCACAACACTATGAGATCAGAGACATTTGCTTCATTAGTTAACCACTGTATCCCCCAGGACCTTGCACATAGTAGGTGCTCAATAAATACATGTCGCACAAAATGACACTCCAGTGGTCTGATTTATTCCGGTTAACATCTTCAGCTAACAATTCCAAGGAGAACGGCCTATAGGGAAAGCAGGGCGGACTCTGTCCCCTTGGTGGTGGGTGACATGCCTAGAGAAACCCACACTGAGGGTTTTGCCTTTGATGATGACACACAGAGCCAGGCCTGGCAGTCCCCTTGGCTGATGCCACCAGGGACACCCCCGTAATTCTATAGCTTTTCCTTAATCATAAATATTTCCCCTTGGTGTCAGCTGGCCCCCTTGGAAATCACCAGACGAAATACTGTCATCAAACCCCGATAAATTCCTCAATGCCCAAGCCAACCGCACCAATTTCCAGCAAGTTTTGACTTTAATAATGTTTTGTCTTAGATTTGGACCTAATTATAAATCATTTGCAACTGTGGTTTAAACCATAAGCAAATCTTACATGGCATTCTTATTATCTACTTAATATCGCAGAGAGAAAGATTTATAGAATCACTTTCTGGGAATTAAGCAAACGAGGAAACTTTCAGGTGAGGGTGAAACACGTGAAAATTATAGTTTTGTCATAAAACATTGATTGATCAATGATTATTGTAAAACGGTGGTAACTGTGCTGGCGTCAACATAAATCTGTAATTGGCTGGATTTATTCTTTTTCAAAATACTATATTTCCTACAGTTTTGACCATCGTGTTAATATGAATCTGTCAGATTTACTGTGGTTTTAACTTAATTAACTCCATTTAGCTCATGCATATGTGTGTGTGTGTGTGTGAGTGTGTGTGTGAGTGTGTGTGTGTGTGTGTGTGTGTGTAGGGTTTGTGTGTATATATATATGTATATATATACATAGATTTATATATGCTATATATATCCTTAAAATGCATTGTCCCCAGTCACTTACACTTTTTACATAATGGTTTGTGGTTTTCTTCAAATATAATTGTTTACATATTTGGGAAAATCCCATTTTGCTGTACGAAGCCAACTGTTGCTGCAGAAATGGGTTTGAAGCACTGTTTGAGTTTCTCACCTGTGGGATGACCACATCGGGTGATGACATTGCATCTTAGGAGACAGTGAAGACTGCAAAAAGATCCTGAGTCAGGCTCAAATCTTGACTCTGCCATTGCGTGGCTGTCTCACCCTAAAGAACCTATTCTACCTCTCTTTGCCTGTCTTCTCATCTGTAAAATGGGAATAGAATAATTGCCCCTACTTCAAAGGTTCCTGCGAGGCTTGACAAAGTAAAGAATGTTACGTGGTTGGCATGGGGCTTTGGGAGGCGGTAGATGTTGAGTACACATTGTAGAGGGTCCTTCTTTCTGCTTCCCAGCCAGGAGTGGACTTGGAATGTATGGGGTAGCATGCCCCAAGGAGTGAGGTCAAGGGAAAATCCCAACCCTCAGATGAACCATCTTAGGAAGGGCCAGTCCCAGTGCCAGAGGGAAACAGCCGCAACACCAGAATCATCTTCTAACCTAATAGGGCCAGGGAGATGATGGGTCCAGATCAAAGCCATGCAGGAGCAGATAACCATACATGAATTCAAATTTAGAATAATAATAATAAAACAGTAGCTCCCACTTACCCAGAAACACTTGCTTTGCATCAGGTCCTGTGCATTTTATTTTATTTTATTTTATCGAGATGAAATCTTGCTCTGGAGTGCAGTGGTGGAATCCCAGCTCACTGCAACCTCCGCCTCCCGGGTTCAAGTGATTCTCCTGCCTCAGCCTCCTGAGTAGCTGGGACTACAGGCGTGCACCACCAAGCCTGTTTAATTTTTTTTTTTTTTTCATATTTTAGTAGAGACAGGGTTTCACCATATTGGCCAGGATGGTCTTGATCTCCTGACCTCGTGATCCACCCACCTCGGGCCTCCTAAAGTACTGGGATTACAGGCGCGAGCTACTGCACCCAACCTTTTTTTTTTTTTTTTTTTTTTTTGGAGTAAGGTCTCACTCTGCCACCCAGGTTGGAGTGCAATGGTACAGTCACAGCTCACTGCAGCCTCCAACTCCTGGGCTCAAGAGATCCTCCCCCTCAGATTCCCAAGTATCTGGGACTACAGGTGCACGTCACCACACCCAGCTAGTTTTTCTAGTTTTTGTAGAGATGGGAGTCTCACTATGTTGCCCAGGCTGGTTTCAAACTCCCGGCCTCAAGTGGTCCTCCCACCTCAGCTTCCCAAAATGCTAGTATTACAGGTGTGAGCCACAGCACCTGGCCCATAATTCTTTATAGACTTCATCTTGTTAAAGCTCAGCAAAGCCTACTAGCCTATCAACCTTGAGAGAATTATAATTTCAGAAATGTGACTTGCCCAAGGTCACACAGCTAATAAGTGGTGGAACTGAGACTCCAGGCCCACGTTCGGAGGGACTGAGTTTTACCATCTGTGACTGTTATTGAGCCCCACGCCCCTTCAGCAGCTGCCCTGTCTCCTGTCAGCATGCATCCTGAGCCGATGATTCCTTCCAAGTCTAAGCTGAGGAAAAAGGAGGCCCAATTCAGCCACTGCAGTCTCTTCCTGTCTAATTGCTAAGGGCAGAGCTGAGAAGTCATTGCCCTGAAGCTGAAAATCTTCCCTTTCTCTGGAGTTTTACGTTTGTATTTAATCGTGCTTTGTTTTTCTTGATTCACACTATGGAGCCAGTCAAAAATATTTTCTGAGGGCCTACTCTGAGTCATTGACTCGTGGTGTCTGTTCTGAAGTTGCCCAGGGTCAAGTGAGTCAGCTGTGGGCAAATGAACCCAGAGGCTGGGTTTCACTGAAAAGTAAACACTGCAAGCACTGCGGGGGAACAATGTTGGTTTCCTATGTAACTTTCACACGCAGCCTCCCTGCATTCTTCCCTTCTTCCTCCACCTCTCCCCGACCTCGTTCTCCCTCTCCCTCCTTTCTTTCCTTTTCACATTGATTGTGTCTTTTCTCGTCTCTTTTTCCCTATTTTCTTCGGTCTTCTTTCTCCTTCTTTCAAACTCTTTTTTCTCCTGTTCCCTTCTCTCTCTTATTTCTTTCTCCATCTCCCTCTTTTCTTTTTTTGGTTTTGTTTGTTTGTTTTGAGACAGAATCTTATCCTGTTGCCCAGACTGAAGTGCAATGGTGTGGTCTCGGCTCACTACAAGCTCCACCTCCCAGGTTCAAGCGATTCTCCTGCCTCACCCTCCTGAGTAGCTGAGACTATAGGCGTGTGCCACCACGCTCGGCTAATTTGTTGTATCTTTAGTAGAGACGGGGTTTCACCATGTTGGCCAGGCTGGTCTCGAACTCCTGACCTCATGATCCACCCATCTCGGCCTCCCAAAGTGCTAGGATTACAGGCATGAGCCACTGCGCCCGGCTCTTCTTTTCTTTTCCTTCATTTTTCTCTTCCTTCTTCTATTCTCTCTTCTCTTGTTTCCTATATTCTTTTCTGTTTTACACACAGGATTTCGTTTTTGTTTAGGTATGGTGTGACCACACAGCACAAGATGACCACTATTGAAAAGATAGTTTATTATTCACAGCTCCCAAGAGGAGGGGGCATGACAGGCTACACAGAGCAGACGGAGCCAGGGGAAAGCGGGAGGCCAGGGCCTTTATCATCGATTTTATTTTCTCAGTTGATGGTGCCCAAAATAAAATAACAATAATAGGCTGGGCATGGTGGCTCACACCTGTAATCCCAGCACTTTGAGAGGCTGAGGCAGTCAGGTCCCTTGAGCCCAGGAGTTCGAGACTAGCCTGGGCAACATGGTGAAACCCTGCCTCTACAAAAACTACAAAAAATTAGCCGAGCGTGGTGGTGCACAGTCCTCCTAGCTATTTGGGAGGCTGAGGTGGGAGGATTGTTTAAGCCCGGGAGGCAGAGGTTTCAGCGAGCCAAGATTGTGCCACTGTACTCCCCGCCTGGGCGACACAGTCAGACCCTGTCTCTAAAACAGCAGTGATAACAATGTCTTGGATTTTGCTGGAAAGAACAGGTGAGCCAGGGGAGGCAGCCTTTGGCCATTCTGAATAAATTTGGTAGACTCTGGGCTGCAGGGGAGGTCCCTAGCTGTCTGGTTCCTGGCCCTGGGGTGATCTGGAGCACGGGGATAGGGTCCTGGAGGTAGGAGGTTGATAAATACTCAGGATTGGTTGGTTTGCATATCAAAGGCTTCCTCAGAAGGGAAGTGGTTTGCTATCTCTAGCAATTACCTAATCCTGGGAGGGGCACTCCCTCCCCAGACTCCTCAAGGCCCCCATAATTCCCAAGCCTCATCAAAGATGGAAAGTTAAAAACAGGATTTCTACATCTTTTTTCTCTTCCTCTCGTTTCCGTCCTTCCCCCTCTCCTCTTCTCTGTTCTCCCTTCTCGTTTCTCTCCTCCCTTCTGCCTCCCCAAGACCTGTGAAGAGCTCATGGCAAAGGTTCAGGTAAGCAGTCACAGAAGCCCGGCTGAGTGCGTGACAACAAGCTGGGAGAGGAACAGGCAGCGTCACGAACTACTTGGGAGGGAGAACGCTCTTTGACTGGATCAGCTCCGACAGCCCTGCTCAGCTCTGCCTGCCTGCCCACCCTGGCTCTGCACCACCACCGCCGGGACGCCGCCCCTTCCTTGCTCCCATGGTGGCGCGGCTGCTGTGTTCCCCTGCCCTGCCACTATCCCGTGGGTTGGTTGTTTTGCCCAGGCCTGGAATTACCCAAATCCCCTTAAATACATGGCTGCCAATGAGGACCCGGGGGAAAAAAGGCAATAATTGTGACAGTAACTCACGGGGCCAGGCCTGACACGTCTCTTAATTGCCTGCTAAAATTGTCACTGTCTCCTAAAGTGCAAATTATCACCCGAAATGACAAGAATAATGAATGAGTAACTCTGATGTAATGCAACAATTAGTCCTCAAAGACACTGTCTAATATGGTAATTCAGAACACCCACCCCTTGTTATTAAGTGCCTGATAATTATTTAATTATCTATCTGCCAGCATGATTTACTTGGTTTATTTAGCTGCAGATGTGGGCAGGAGCATTTGGGTTTAAGGTCAGAGCAAGCTGGCCCCTCCTCTGGCTGCCACATCGGTTTGCTTGGGTGCTCGAGGCTGCCGCCCGTCTGACTTCCCTAATTGGCTTTGGCAGTCCTGACCCAAAGTCAGAAAATTGCCTCTCTCTCCACCCCCGGCTCTGGTTCAGGGTCACTCAGGGGCTGAGGCTCTTGAAGACCAGGGCTGAGAGTGCCTGCCTTCCCCAGCCCCTTCAGACCCTCCGACAGGTGATCAGAATATCTGGGGGCAGCTGTTGCCCCCACCGAGCCTGACGTGAGTGTTTACTCTGCACTGGGCATGGTGCCAAATCTTACACAAGCGTCAGCTCATTTAATCTTCACGATAGTGCCAGGAGGTAGAGACAACTGGTGTCGGCATGTGACAGAGGAAGAAACTGGGACTTGGAGAAGTGAGGTCATTCGCCCAAGGTCCCCCGGTGAAGGAGTGGTGGGCTGGGACCTGTCTCCCTGTCCCCAGAGCCACTCTAGTCTCCTGGACCCTGACAGCGGCAGTGTGAGGCTGGCCCCAAAGCTGTGAGTCACAGCTTGCCCCAGGCCAGTGCATGCCCAGAAGGGTCTGGGCAGGGATTCAGGAAGGTCAGTGTCATGGTTTCCAAATAATAAAATCACTGACAGGGAAAACAGAAAGAGTGGATCTAACCTGTGTTGGCTCAAGGAATTAACCAAGAGCCAAGAGTAGAAGGTATTACAGAGAGACAGACAGACTCTAGAGAGAGGGCCACTTACTAGCTGAATGCGCTTGGGCAAGTTCCTTATCCACTAAAGCCTCAGTTTCCTCATCTGTAAAGTGGGGGATGATCAGAATCTGCCTCTGATCACCTGTCAAAAGTACCCTCATCATCAGATACTCTCCGCCCTGTACCCTACTGGTTTCCTTTACTAAATGTACCTGAATCTCTGATTATCTTGTTCGTTTGTTTACTTATCCCCCAACATCCCCACCTCGCCACACACACACACATAGAATATAAACTCCACAGAACCAGGACCCTGTCTGGTTCATTCCTCCCTTCACATTCCCTGCATTGAGCACAAAGCTTAGCATGTCATAGAGCCTCAGTAAATATCTGTAGAATGAATGAACAAATGAAAGAATAATCAGAAGCCAAGTGGGGTCCCCGGCCAGCCGCCTCCTTGCCCGAGTGACTTCCCAGCATCTCTGTGCACAGAGATCCCGACTCCGTATCTGTCCCACCAACAATGCTGATGACCCCTTACCTTCATGCCCAAACATTTTCATCACACAAAAGGCCATGATGACCACTCCAGCCACAGTTGTCATTTCCTTGCTCTGGTGCCTCGGCTGACCTGAGACTCCAAGCATCCACCAGCTTCCTCATTCCACATTTCTGAGGGATAGGTCTGATTGGTCCAGGCCACCAGGAGCAGATGATCTTGGCATCCTACATGGCCACATCTGAGCACATCTGCCCAGCCTCTACCTTCCAGCATGTGACTCTGTCTGCTGCTGGAGCTCTCTGTGGCTGCACACAGGCCATGCTGAGAATTAACCTCCCCTGGGACCCACCTTCAGTAAGGGCTGCCAGGAGTCCGTGGGTAAATAGCCCAGCTCCCCTCATCCCTCAAATTGAGATCACATAGAAGTGTGAATTCCGGACTGCCTCCTCCACTTTCCCAATAGGATAAAGCTCCGTTTCTCATGTAGTAGATGCCATTCCTGCCTCATTCAGATCCCCCTCTGAAAAGATCAATGCATCCAACCCCCTTGGTTGTACATTAAATGTACATTAAACTGGTAATGAACATTGGTAAGTCCAGCACTGGCTGTGAATGTTGGCTGCTAAGACATCAGTACCTCACAGCTAACCCTGCCCTCCGCGGACAGGAGCTGCCTTACCCAGAAATCCTGCAGAGGGTACACCCTCCCCCTCACGCCAATTGGCTACATTGGTGTCATGCAGCCAATAATTGACTATTACAAGGGTACAAAAGGCCAGCCTCTTTACTCCAAGGCTGAACAACTCTGGGGTGCAACTCACACTCCAGAGCTCCTCCTGGGATCAACTGGAAGCCTGAGACATCACCTGAAACCATGTCTTTTACTAGCTCAGGAAAGGCAGGGCCAAATCTCTCTTGCTCACTGCTGCATCTCCTGCAAATAGTATAGTATTTGTTGAGTTAGTAAATGAACTAACAAATGAGTTCGTTCATTCATTCATTCATTCATTCATAGATCTGAGTGAATGAATGCATATACATGTATAGCAGATGTATGTATATATGCACATCAGTGAATAAATTCAAGCTATGTAATTCCCAAATCAGGACCTAAGCACCTCTTTCTAAATTATTAGCGTGTAAATTTCAGTGGTCAAAGATCAGCAAAAAAGGGACGGACGACCTCGGTTTTCATCCTTGACTCACTGGGTGACTTTGGTTTTTCCATCTGTCAAATCAGAAAAGCACATTTATTTTTCTCCATGTTTTTTTTTCCCCAACTTAAATACTATATAAGTTTATGTTGTGTGATTTTTTTAATTTTAAATTTTGATATCATTTTAGACTCCCAGAAAAAATTTTAAAACACTGTTCCTGGCCGGGTGCGGTGGCTCACACCTGTAATCCCAGAACCTTGGGAGGCTGAGGTGGGCAGATCGCTTGAGCCCAGGAGTTCAAGACCAGCCTAGGCAACATAGCGAAACCCTGTCTCTATAAACACACAAAAGTTAGCCAGGCATGGTGGCGTGCACCTGTAGTTGCAGCTACTTAGGAGGCTGAGGCAGGAGAATTGCTTAAGCCCAGGAGGCAGAAGTTGCAGTGAGCCGTGATCATGCCATTGCACTCCAGCCTGGGTGACAGAAGTGAAACTCTTTCTCAAAAAACAAAAATAAAAGCAGTGTGTTCTCTTCTGTCTTTACCCCAGCTTGCCCTAATGTTCTTGGTTTGTGGGGTTGAAATCCTCCGTTTAAGTATCTGGTGATTGTCTTAAGGAGGGAGAGGTGAACAGAGCCGTAGAAAGGAAGTCAGTTTGAGAAAACGCAGAATGGAAATTCACCGGGCTTAGCAGCCTTCAAACATGAGGCGGCGGCGGGCAGACAGCACTCCTCTCCGTCTCTCTCCATGCGTGGTGCATCTGCAGTTTTCTTTTATTTGCGGTCTATCACCTCCTATGCCATGGCAAACAAGAGACTTTATAAATATTTCAAACACTAATAATTTGTGCTGTCCCTGCTTAGACTTTTAAATGAATCTAAGAGCATTTCTCTTTGAGGAACCTGCCAAACTGCAGACGGGTGAAAGAAATACCACCATCCCCTGTCTGAGTTGGGTACTTGACGTAGACATGAAATCAGAGGCTATGACTGCAGGTGCGGGTCGCCCCTGTCTCTCCTACACACCTCCCCCTACCCCAGCCTCTGCCCTGGTCAAGCTCTGCCTAGCAGGACAATGGCCAGCCTCAACCCTGGATCCACAGGGTGGGGAGATTCTCGCTGCTCCCACAGATGGAGAAATTGGGGGCTGCTAATTTCATGGTTGCTGTTTTAAGAGCTTTGGCTTTAAGTCAGACATTCCTGGGTTTAAATCCCAGCTCCTCTGCTCATTCACTGTGTCACCTTGGGCAAGTCACCTCTCTGAATCTTTGTTTCCTTATCCATGAAGTAAATAGTCTCGTGATTAAATTAAATAGTGTGTATAAAGCATGCATGCCTAGCAAAGGCCATGAGCTCAACGCACAGTAGCTACCACTTTCACTTTCACTATTTCTAAGTCATTTATGATGGCTCAGACATAATAGAAGTTTGTTTATTGTTCACACTAACTACCCAATGAAGCTCCAGCTTTGAAGCCATGGAAGATCCTCCATAAATTTGTCCCTACTCAACATCCAGCAAGCAGAAAGGAGAAGAACATGGAGCATCGTCCAGGAGGGGGTTCCTTCTGTCCCTCCCGAAGCTCACAGTCTAGAGAGAGAGAACTATGGAAAACAACAACCCATAATATGCAGGGTGGATCCTCAAGAGAGCAGCAGCCAAAAACAGGGAGAACAGAGAAGGCAGACATTGTTTTGAAAAGAAGAGAAGATTGGCCGGGTGCAGCGGTTCACGCCTGTAATCCAAACACTTTGGGAGGCTGAAGTGGGCAGATCACAAGGTCAGGAGTTTGAGACCAGCCTGACCAACATGGTGAAACCCCATCTCTACTAAAAATACAAAAATTAGCTGGGCGCGGTGGCACACACCTGTAATCCCAGCTACTTAGGAGGCTGAGGCAGGAGAATCGCTTGAAGCCGGGAGGCGGGGTTTGCAGTGAGCTGAGACTGCACCACTGCACTCTCGCCTGGGTGACTGAGCAAGACTCCGTCTCAAAAAAAAAAAGAAAAAAAAAAGTAGAGAAGATCCTGGCACACTGTGCCCAAAACCTTCAATAGTATCTCATCATTCTTAGGCGAGATAATGACCTCCTTCTCCAGCCTTCACCGAGCATGTGGTCCAGTCCCTGTCAATCCTCTCCCACATGGCAGTTCTGACACTCCAGGCTTCTTTTCATTCAGTGAGTCAACTACAGAATTTACCTTTCAAACCAGGCCACTTTGGAGAAAGAAAGAGAATGCTATTAATCAATAAGCCAGGACACGGGGGACTGCCTGGGTAGACCCAGATGACCCGTCGCCGTACACCATCATTCCTGCCATAGAACCTTTGCACACGCTGCCGTCTCTACTCACCACTCACCTGGCTAACTGGACCTGAAGCTTCAGCATCCCTTCTTTAGAGAAGCCTTTCCCAATACACCAATTTAGTCAGATCCCTTGTTAAGCATTCTGCTGGAACTTGTTTCATTAGGGGCACTAATATAGATTTCTAAATACATACTCAGTGGTGTCTGTATTTGACTAACCCTGTTTCCAACAGGACTATAAACTCCATGAAGTTAGAGACTGTGTCTCTTTTGTTCACTCTTTATCCCTAATGCCTGGCACATAGTAAGCATTCTACAAATGCGGCACTGGAAAGCATGAATAATTGCTTACCTCTCCCTAGAGGGTTCAGAATAGAAACCTTCTGATGTGAGAGGATATTTCAATGTGGTCTAGAAGAATAAGTAAAGAATGAGACTCCATGAAGAAGCAAAGGAACACCCTTCAAGGTAGAGGGAATGGCAGTGAGCGAAAGGAAATGCTGGACCACGTCAAAGCAGTCATACAACGGCCTGGAGTTGATTCCAAAATGTGGGAATGAGCTGCAGGGGGAAGGTCAGGTTGGAGAAGCCTTGAGTGCTCAGCAAAGGCCTGACTTCCAACAAGCAACGGGGGAGCCAGGGAGGATGCTTACTTTCGGGGTGCCTTTGAGAGCCATGCTGTTGGAGGTAGGATACAATCCTCACCTCCTCCAAGTAAACCTAGAGTCTGCTGGCAACAGCAGCTTGTTAAGCTTACTTAGAGCACAAATCTATTTTTTATTTTTAATGTTTTAGAGATAAGGTCTCGCTCTGCCACCCAGGCTGGAGTGTAGTGGTGTGACACCACAGCTCACGGCAGCCTCACATTCCTAAGCCCAAGCGATCCTCTTGTTTCTGCCTTCTGAGTAGCGGAGACTACAGACGTGCTCCACCATACCTGACTAATTTTAAAAATACTTTTTGTAGAGATGGGGTCTCACTACATTGCCCAAGCTGACCTAGAAATGTGGCTTCAAGCAACCCTTTTACCTCAGCCTCCCAAAGTGCTGAGACGACAGGAATGAGCCCCTGTGTTCAGCCACAAATCTATTTTTAATGGAGGCTGGGCATGGGGTGAGCACAGCCACATCCGAGGCACTTCTGTTCCCTGCAGGGTGGTTTTGAAAACCACAAACATGGCTGTTTTTTAAAGCTGTATCCAGGGCTTTCCCCCGTCAGCTATGGCCCACAGAAAGCAGCTGATGTACTAAGGT
The DNA here is from genome assembly GCA_036589455.1 of Ateles fusciceps. NCBI lineage: Eukaryota > Metazoa > Chordata > Mammalia > Primates > Atelidae > Ateles > Ateles fusciceps. The sequence goes on along the minus strand of JAZHEH010000517.1, from coordinate 4,359,056 downwards.
CACCCAGCCAGGAATCGAACCCTGGTCCTCAGTCCTGTGTCCTCCCATTGTGCTACTCGGCCTGCTGGGTAGGGCCTGGGAGACGAGGACACCGGCACTGCAGGGGCCCTTTGGAGGGGGTCTTATCTAGCCCTGGAATCAGACAGAGCTATACCTGTTCTGAGTGATGAGCAACTCTCACCATTCCCATGCACACCAAGGGAGGTGGCAGAGCAATTGTCCTTGATGACCTGGTATTCCCCTCAAAATCACACCTCCCATTCCCAGAGCAGTTGATCCTGTGATCCTTATTACATCCAAAACCCACATCAACTCTTGGACCTGGTCACCATTCTCCTCTTATATCTTAACGGTAATGGAACTGAGGCTCAGAGAGGTTTGGTAACTTGCCTGAGGTCACACAGCTTGTGAGTGGCTCAATCCAGATTTGAACACAGATCTCAGTCCAGAATGTTTTAACCCTGCACTAACCACTGCCAAAAGAAAAATATAGTGTCCTGGGGAGAGTTTCCCTTTCTCCATGGAGATTTATAAGAAAGGAAAAAGGCAGGCATCTTCCAGTCTGAGATGAGCTGAAGAGGGTCCCACCAGACTCAGTGGAAGGACACGATGACTCCCAGGGGCCTGCCGCCACTCAGATTCTACTTGCAGGGCTGTCCCTGTCAGGACAGATGAAACGTCATCCAGTTAGCCATGTGGTCCACCTGGCTGTCAGCACGGCATTATTTATAACGCCTAACCCACAGCCAGCCTGTGATGAAGAATTCAGCCCTGGCTCCTCAGCAGGGAATGCAGTTGACTTTGGAAACAGCTGTCCTGGCAGGCCCGGTACAGCAAATGTGACTTAGACGTGAGCCCCAGTCTAAGGACTCAGGGTCGGCCACAACTCCTGCCGCAGGCAATCTGGCACCCAGAGAGATGGTGGTATCCAAACTGTTCACACGGGGCCATTTGTGTGCCTGAGAGCCACGAGCGCTTGTCCAGTAGTTCAGACGATGGAATGTGTGTTTCTCATAATGGAATGTGGATTCCAACAAATGCACTCTTCACCACTCAAGGCAGACAATGGCTTTAAGAACTGATCACTCTCTCAGAGAATTTCAACAACCAGTGAGGATGTCTTCTATGCCCCATGATCCCCATTCTACAGTTGAAGAAACTGAGTGTCAGAGTGAGAAAAGCCTCTACCCTCTACTTAACCCGACTCAATTCACATCCATTCAACTGAAATAAACCTACATAACCCAACTTAGCACAATCTCACCACCAACAAGATACAACCCATTTAACTTGACCTTATTCAACAAAAACCAACTGCACCCAACAAATTCCAACAAATTACAGTTCAACAATGGTGGCCCAGCATAAGCTACCTTCCTACATGGCGACCCACTGCCAACAAAGAGAACTGGAAAGCTCTATATTTAGGGCCAAAACCCACAATGGATGGAGCCATTTAGCATTTGAGGAGGTGTAACCCAAACAAATGGTCTTTCCAGCTCTGCTAAAATCTAGTTTACTGGCTGGAGAGATGGCAATGAGGGTATTAAGGGTTGGATATTCCAGAGGTCACAAGGTTTTTATGCAATTCTGGCATCTCTATTGGTCCTATTCCATTCATCCATTTGCAAAGCATCACGGAGCTCCCTACAAGTGCTGGATACTGGAGATCAAAGGATGAATAATGCCCCATGTCTGTTCTTAAGGACTTAACGATGCCATGAAATTACTGTTTACTATAATATTGTCTCCCTTGGGCAAACTCCTCATCCTCAAATCTGGCTACCAGCGAGGCAACTGCCAACACTCTGAGCCCAACACATTGAAACAATGGAGAATATCTACGAGCACAAAAAAACACTTTTGGCCAGGAGTGGTGGCTCACAGCTATAATCCCAGCACTCTGGGAGGCCAAGGCAGGCTGGCCACTTGAGCTCAGAAGTCCAACACCAGCCTGGGCAACCTGGTGAAACCCCATCTCTACAAAAAGAATACAAAGTTAGCTGGGTATGGCATGTGCCTGTAGTCCCAGCTACTCGGTGGGCTTCAGCCTCCGAGGCAAAGCTGGCAGTGAGCTGAGATCGTGCCGCTGCACTCCAGCCTGGGCAATAGAGCCAGAACCTGTCTCAAAAACAAACACACACACACACGCACACACACACGCACAAACAGAATGCACTTTTTAAACAAATTAATAAGAAAAACCTCTAGCAAGTCTGATTAAGGAAAAAAATGGGGAAAGGAAGTGAGAAGGGAGAGTTATACACCATAAGTCTTTTAACTAGAAAAACAGCAGAGTTTTTACAAATTATTTCAAAAATACTACAAGCAGCATACTACCGATACATTTGAAACTAAAATAAAATGAATAATTTGAAAGAAATAAAAATGGCCAAAATTGGCACAAGAAGAAAAAACGTTAGACGTAAAAGTCTAATAGCCATTAAAAATTGTATGAAATCTATATTATCCCCCTCTCCTGACCATCGCACCCTGGGAGCTTAAAATTTTATAAACCTGTTATGTCAAACCTTTAGGGTACAGGTAAATCCCATGGTCTATGCATTACTTTAAAGAATGAGAAAGGTGGGGCATAATCCAAATTCATTTGAGGCTAGTAAGACCTTTATACCAAAATCCACTAAGAATAATACAATTAAAGAAATCTATATAAAAAATAGACTCGAAAGTATGAAATGGAAAACTAGGAAGTCAGATTCAGTAATATTTTAGAAAATATATTATGCAAGGATAGAGTGAATCTAAGGAATGCAAGGATGGTTCCATATCAGGAAAACTTTTAGTATAATGCATCACATTAAAAGAGAAATTTGCATAATTTGCTAAATATATTCTGAAAAAATGCAATCCTCATTTGTAATTCAAATTGTCATTAGAAGAGGAATTGAAGGGAACTTTCCAAGAGAATTTATGGATAAGGTTTTAGGACTAATAAGAACAGTCAGTGAGATTCCAAAATATAAGATCAGCATTCAAAAATCAGTAGTGACTTCTGCTTTTGAGAGAGATATAATAGGTCACGGTAAGACAGCATTTGTGCTGACAGCTAGAAAACACTTGATGAATACAGAAATAGTATTTTTAAGGGGATCTAGAACTGTGAAAGCAAAGAAAAAAAGTATAAGGCTACAGTTCCAGAATAATAAGAACCATTCAGAAATGGGCAGTTTCAACCTGGAAGCATTATTGATATTGGGCTCAGGCTGAGAATCTTCACTCACCCAGACAGAGGGTAACTGCTGGGGGAAATCCAAAACAGTGGAGTCCAAGGGTGGGCAGTGGGAGTGGTCTGCCCGAGGTGCAGGCAACAGACGGACGCAGAGATAGTGGAGAACTCACAAACAAGAATAGGGCCGGGTGTGGTGGCTCACGCTTGTAATCTCAGCACTTTGCGAGGCTGAGGCAGGTGGATCACCTGAGGTCAGGAGTTCAAGACCAGCCAGACCAACAAGGAGAACCTCTGTCTCTACTAAAAATACAAAATTAGCCAGGCGTGGTAGCGCATGCCTGTAATCCCAGTTACTCTGGAGGTTGAAGCAGGAGAATCACTTGAACTTGGCAGGTGGAAGCTGCAGTGAGCCGAGATCATGCCACTGCACTCCAGCCTGGGCAACAAAAGAGAAACTCCATCTCAAAAAAAAAAAAAAAGTAAGAAAAAAAAGAAACTACACGTCAATCTGCTTTTCATTATCACCATGAGTCAGTAATTCTAAACAGTTACAGAGATAAAATGCTCCCCACCCCCAATTATTTTTTTTTATAAGTTCTAAACACTTGCTGCACTTACTGTTAAGGTTTGATAATAAATGTAAACTTCAAGTTAGCACATTTTAAAACTTATCTTTTAATGAATATGGTATTCTTCATGGAAGCTAATTCAGAAAACTCAAGTATATAGTCAGCTTTGACTATATACAACTTTGGCTAAAGGCATTCATTCAAAATTCAGTTCATAATGGCTCAGAGTCATTTGCACTTATTTGGGCTGAAGTCTGTGTCTCCCACTTCTGCACTACTTCATATTCCTTCACTTAAAGAATAGATTTCAAATAAGCAATGATAGTAAAGAACTTGAATTACATAAATTCCATCATTCTATATGAGACCACCTGGAGATTTTACTTATGTTAAATTTTAAAGCAGTTAAATTTAAAGGCAGAGCATAGGCCAGGTGCGGTAGCTCACACCTGTAATCCCAGCACTTTGAGAGGGTGAGGCGGGTGGATCTCCTGAGGTCAGGAGTTCGAGACCCTCCTGGCCAACATTGTGAAACCTCACGAAAAATACAAAAAATATTAGCCAGGTATGGTGGTGCACACCTGTAACCCCAGCTATTTGGGAGGCTAGAGAGAAGAATCACTTGTACCTGGGAGGTGGAGGTTGCAGTGAGCCAAGATCACACCACTGCACTCCAGCCTGGGAGACATAGGGAAGCTCTGTCTCAAAATAAAATAAAATAAAAATACAGCATTAACTATGAGAAGTAATAGTGTTGTTTAGTAAGTACAAAGTTAAGTTCACGTGGAAAATATTGAATTTGAAGAGTATTAAATGGAAAAATTTAACAATTAAATTTAAAAATCTAATTATCAATTTAAAATTTAATTGACAATTTAAAAATTTAGTCGTTAATTATTTATTGTAAGACCAAAGAACAAATTAAGAAAATAATGATTGTTTCTGATTGTTACACGGTTATTACTCAAAGTGATTTTATCACATGAAGAAAGAGGCGGTGTTAATAAATTATTCACTCTGGGTGCCAATATGCAAGGCAAGGCGTAGCACTGGAGAAACAAGCACAGCTTCTAGCAGCTGTGGGGCTGTGGTGATCAAATTTGAAATTTTAAAGGCCAGTTTTCTCTACCCACAAGATGTTTTCTGATGGCTTTCACTACTTCCTGGGAGGCCAAAGAGCAAGGCCAAAAGCTTCTGAAAAGCAGAGTGAAATTTCCCCACAGCATCACAATACAGTCATCCCGCGGTATCCACGGGGCATTGGTTCCACGACCCACCTCCCGCCCGCCACAGATACCAACATCTCAGGAAGCTCAAGTTCCTTATATAAGCTACATGCATACGTCTTCCGATATACTTTAAATCATCTCTAGATTAGTTATAATATCTAATCCGATGGAAATACCACATAAATAGTTATGGCTGTATTGTCTTTTATTTGTGTTTGTTAAACTGTTGTATTTTTTAATGGTTTTTCTTTTCTAAATATTTTTATCCAGAACCTGTTGAATCTGCAAATGTGGAACCTGTAGGTCTCAAGAGTTTGCTATGCTTAAGAAAGAAGACCCTCCAGGAAAGGGGGGATGGCAAAATAGAAACAGGAGAACCAGAGAGGAAAGTACCAAGGTGAATGGGGAATATTAATGTGAGAGTGCCCAACTCCGCCTGGTTTGCCTGGGGCTATTTCAGCTTTTTTTTTTTTTTTTTTTTCCCGGAGGCAGAGTTTTGCTCTTGTCCCCCAGGCTAGAGTGCAATGGCACTATCTCAGCTCACCCACAACCTCTGCCTCCCAGGTTCAACCGAGTCTCCCGCTTCAGCCTCCTGAGTGGCTGGGATTATAGGCGCCCGCAACCACGCCCGGCTAATTTTGTATTTTTAGTGGAGATGGGGTTTCACCATTTTGGTCAGGCTGGTCTCAAACTCCCGACCTCATGTGAACCGCCCGCCTCAGCCTCCCAAAATACTGAGGCATGAGCCACCACACCCGGCGCTATTTCCGTTTTAAAGCAGAAAGTCCTGTGTGCCAAGAATCTGCTCAGTCCCAGGCAAACTAGCATGGTTGGTTAACTCCATGAACACAGAGGATCAAGGACTCTTTTCCCTGAGAGCATTTGCTTATCCAGGAATAGCTGGCAGCTGAGATCTCAGGACTGGATCCTAGGAGAAGAAAACTGTTGGGGAAGTGAGGAATCAGCAGAGATGTAGACATTCAATCAGAACAGCTGTGAGCAGTTGGAGACTGAGGGGTCACCAGCACAGGGATAGATTCCCCCTTAAGACACTTGTTAAAAGTTGAAGTGTCTTAACTTTTAACCCAGACTAAAGAGCTGGGCATCAGACTAAAGAGCTATACTGAAAACCTCTGAAGGGCAGAACAAAATCTTCATGAGCCTGGCAAAACTAAGGATAAAAATATCCACTAGCCTTTCAGTTAAAAACACTAGAGGGCTGTGCCCAGAAACAAGGCAAATCATAGGCACACTAGACCTTACTGACCCTGCAGCCTCACAACTGCAAATACAAGGCTTATTGGATTGAGGTGATCAGTACTCCACCCTATCATAGTAAACGCCATTGTGTTATCCTCTGGCAGACAATAACTTAATGTAATATTCTATCATTTACAATTTCCAACATAACATTTAAAAGTAGTATATTGAATATGCGAGATGCTATGAAATAAAAAACAGACACTAGAAGAAGAACCACAGCTGACAAAGTTATTAGAATTAGCAGACAAGGACTTTTAATAACTACGATTTTTAACAAAATAGATTAAAAGATGAAGAATTTCACCAAAAAAAAAAAATGCAGGCTATTTTTTAAAACAATCAAACGTACATTCTGGAACTGAAAATAAAACATTTGAAATTAAGAACTCAATGGACGCAGACTTTTTAAATGACAGAGGAATGAATCCTACAGATAACAAATATAAACACTAGATAAAACAAAATCATCTAAAGATGCTAGAGATGAGATTGACCCCGAAGATATAATGAAAAGTGGTGGAAATTGCAGTTTGTGACTTTCTAACCTGAGGATACTTCCTAAACCTCAGAGCTGGATATATAATACAGATTATATATATGCAATACATACATGTTATATATACATGTAATTTGACTAGTACAAATATCTAGGACTAGTACAAATGTCTAGGAATGACCACATGAGTGGTCATTCCACTCCTAGATTAGAATAGAAATGGAGTGGTCATTCATATATCTTTTCATGTGCTTATTTGCCATTTACTGTATCTTCTTTGGATGCTTGAAAAGATATTCAGTATCCTTATTCATTAGGGAAATACAAATTAATATCACAATAATGTGCTACTGCACACTTATGAAAATGACTGAACTTTAAAAACAAAACTGACCATACTAAGTGTTGGTAAAGACACAGAGCAGGGGAACTCTAATACACTGTTGATGGGAATGTAAATGGAACAACAACTTTGGAAAAGAGTTGAGCCACTTCCAGAAATTTAAACATATACCTACCACATGATACAGTCATTCCACTCCTGGGATATTTGAATTAGTCAGGGTTCACCAGAGAAACAGACCAAAATATTTCTAAATTTATATTTACACACACGTAGAAGAAGATTTATTATAAGGAAAGTGATTTATTATAAGGACTCACACATTTATGGAGGCTGAGAAGTCCCAAATCTTCAGTCAAGAAGGTGGAGACTCAGGAGAGCCAATGTATGGTTCCACTTCAAGTCCTAAGAGAGCAAGATTTCAGTCGGAGTCCAAACACCAGTAAAAACCAATGGTCCAGCTCAAGCATTCAGGCAAGAGGAGTTCCCCTCTTACTCAGTCTTTCTGTTCTATTCACATCTTCAGTAGGTTGGATGAGGTTCAGCCACATAATGGAGGGTGATATTGTTAGGATATTTGTCCCATCTAAATCTCAGGTTGAAATGTAATCTCCAGTGTTGAAGGTGGGACCTGGTGGGAGGTGTCTGGGTCATGGGGACAGATCTCTTGTGAACGGCATGGTGCCATCCCTACGGTAATGAGTTCACATGAGATCTGGTTATTTAAAAAATCCTGGCACCCCCCACCTCTCTTGCTTCCTATCCCACCACGTGACCATCTGCTGCCCCTTTGCCTTCTGCCATGACTGTAAGATTCCTAAGGCCCTCACCAGAAGCAAATGCTGGCACTGTGCCTCTTGTACAGACTGCAGAATCCTAAGCCAAAATAAACCTCTTTTCTTTATAAAGTACCCAGTCTCAGGTATTCCTTTATAGCAACATAAATGGGCTGACCAAGAGGGAAATCTGCTTTACTCAGTTTACCGATACAAATGTTATCATCCAGAAACACCCACACAGATACACCCAGAAAAATGTCTGGCTAAACGTCTAGGCAACGTGTGGCCCAGTAACGTTGACACATAACTTAACCATCACACTATTTACCCAAGAGACAAAGCATATGTACCTACATGGACTTGTATATAAATGTTCATAGCAGCTTCATTTGTTATAGCTCAAAACTGAAAACAACCCAAATGTCCATCAACATGTGAAAGGATAAAAAAAAATGTGGTATGTCCACACAATGAAATATTATTCAGCAAAAAAAGAGAGAGATGAACTGTTGATACATAAAACATATGAATGAATCTCAAAATAATTCTGCTATATGAAAGAAGCCAGAAAATAAAAAGACTACACACTCTATGAGTATAGTACAGACTGTATTTATGTAATCCATAGTGACATAAAGGAAATCTGTGATTGCCTAGAGTTGGAGAGTTGGGGGTGGAAAAGTAGGAGAGAAAAACTAAAAAGGAGCACAAGGAAAATTTGGAAATGATGACTATGTTCATTATCTTAACTGTGGTGATGATTTCACAGGTAAATAAATAAGTCAAAACTTACCACATTGTGCTCCTTAAAAATCAGTAGTATATTGTATGTCTGTTGTAACTCAGTAAAGTTATTAAACAAGCATAACATATTACAATATGTAGCATATTGGTAAAATAGTGGTTAGAGGGAAATTTATAGATTTAAATGTTTATATTAGAGAAAGTTCAAACTCGATTATCTAAGCTTGCACAATTATCTACAAAAAGGAGGAGAAATTAAATATAAAATAAGAATGGCATAATGATCAATAAAATGCACTTTAAAAAGTAAAAAAAAAAAATCAATAAAATACAAAACAGATGAATACCAAAGAAAATCAATGAAACCCAAAGCTCATTATTTGAAGAGATCAAGAAAGCTGGTAAACCTGAAGTCAAACTGTGCATGGAAAAAAGAAAGATGGTACAAGTTATCAATATGGAGAACATAAGTTGAGATATCACAACAGATCCTACAGACATCTTAAAGACTCAAATTGCCAAATTTGCATTAGGAAAAAAATAGAAATATGAATAATGTTACATGTAGAAAAGAAATTGAATTTGTAATTTAAAACCTTCCCACAAAGAAACCTCCAGGAAAAGACTGCTAAGCTGATTAATTCTACCATACATTTAAGGAAGAAGTAATACCAGTGTTATACAAACTCTTTCAGAGTATAAAGGTTAGAATAAATAAATAGAACATCATTTTATGAGGCCAGTATTACCCTGATATCCAAAGTAGATGAAGAAAATACAGAAAAAGAACATTGCATGCCATTATTTATTATGAACATAGGTGCAAAGGTTCTGAACAAAACATTATAAAAATGAGTGCAGCAAAATATGAAAAGGTAATACATCATAACCAAGTGAGGTTTAACCCAGGAATGCAAAGTGACCTAATATCTGAAAATTAAACAACGCAATTCATGATTTTATGAGAATAAAGGAAAAAACTTCATATGATTGTTTCAACTGATAGGGAAATTTATTTTCAAATTTAGCAGCCATTTGTGATTTAAAAAAAAAAAACTTCCAACAAACTGTAGATAGAAAAAAACTTTCTCAAATTTACAAAGAGCATGTTAAAAAAATTCACAACTAACAAAATTAACACTGGAATAGTTATTATTTTCTCTAAGATTGGAATTGAGACAAGAATGTCCACTCTTACCACTTTGTAATTTAACATTGTCCTAGCTATCACAGCCACTGAAATAAGGCAAGAAAAAGAAAAAGAAATAAAAGGCATACTAACTGGAAAGGGAGAAGAAAAGCTGTCCTTATAATGAGTGAATTTAGCAAAAATCAATAGTATTTTTACACACCATCATTGAACTAGAAAATAAATTTTTTAATGTAATTTTAATTACAATATCACATAAATATGTAAAATATTTAAGGATAAATGTAATAAATCTATGTAAAACTTGTACTCTAAAAGCATATAACATTAATATATAAACTATAAAACTATAAAATTAAAGCTTTATGAAATGTATAAAAATTATATAATTTATTGTAAACATTTATAGTTATGTGTAATTTCATATAGTAATTATTTAAATGTAAATGAAATAAATATTTCAAATAGAAGGCAAAGATTGTCAGACTCAGTTAAAAATAAAAGTATATGCTGCTTATAAGAGACATTTTAAATATAACCATATAGAAAGATTGAAAATACAGAAATGTAAAAAGATATGCTAGGTAAACATTAACCAAAGAGGAAGCCGGTTCAGCCATTTCAATATCAAAGTAGATATTGACGGCAGAAAGTAAAACTGAAAATATGGAAGAGTAAATCCAAGAGGAAGATGAGTCACAATACTGAACCGGTATGCATCCAGTAGCTTAGCTTCAAATTTTATAATGTAAATATTAAATTGAGAGAAATACATATATGCATAATAATGTGGAAATAATTTAACACATCCTTCTCAATAACTGATAGAGCAATAAAATAAAAACCCATCAATGACAAAGATCAGAATAACACAATTAACTTTGAATGGATTGACAAATAGCGAACATTATACCCAACAATGATACATTCTTTTTTTTTTTTTTTTTAATTTTTAAATTTATATGGAACGCTTCACGAATTTGCGTGTCATCCTTGCGCAGGGGCCATGCTAATCTTCTCTGTATCGTTCCAATTTTAGTATATGTGCTGCCGAAGCGAGCAAGATACATTCTTTTTATATCTACATGTAACATTTACCAAAGTGACTAAATGCTGGATCAAAATTTGGAGTATTTTCTCTGAGCCCAAAAGAAACAGGAATTAAGTTAATACCAAATGAATCACCAAGAAATCCCCCAATTGCTTAGAAATTAAACAATATACTCCAATCTCTACATCAAAAATCAAAAAGAAAAATTAAAATTATTTTAATTAATGATACTGAATCTATGGCATATCAAAACATGAGATGCAGGCAAAACAGAGAATATGGGAATCTCCATATCCTCAAAATGTATATATTGTTAAAAAGAAAGACAAAAATTAGTGATTTAATCTTCTATCTCAAAGGGCTAGAACAAGACTAAATCAAATGCAAGGATAGTAGAAGAAAGGAAATAATACAGATAGCAGAAATTAAATAAAAGTGTTCAAAACAAAACAGTAATAATGCCAGAAGTTAGTTTATAAACTTGTTAATGTTAATAAACTTGATAAATTTTAGGCAAGAGCAATTAAGAAAAAAGGGGAGAGAAACGTGTCAATACTGTAAAAAATAATGAGAGACATCACTTCAAATTCTATAGATGTCTAAAAGATAATAAGATATTGTAAAGAGTTTAAACTAATAAATTTGACAACTTAAATTGCAACAGATAAATTCCTCAAAAAAAAAATCCACCTTTGCAATGCTAACAAAAGAATAAATTAAAAATCTGAACAGTCCAAAATCTATCAAAAAGTTTAGCATATTATTTAAAACTTCTCATAAGAAAACCTCAATCTAGATAAATTCAGTCAACTCTTCTTTATATTTAAGGAAAAAATAACACTAATTTTCCACAAACTATTACAGATAGTATTTTTTTATTTTTATTTTTATTTTTTGCCAAGCTAGAGTATGGAACAGATAGCATTTTTTAAAACACTTCCCAATATCGTTCATGGGGCCAGAATAACTTTAATCTTGAAACCAGAAAAGCACAAGAAAGGAAAATTACAAACCAGGCTTTCTCATGAACTTACAGGCAAAAAGCCCAAACTTAATTTTGCAAATCAAATCAGTGATAAATAAAAGCTATGATACATCATGACTAATTGATGTTTATCCTAGAAATACAATGATGAAAATCATGTAGTGCAATTTTCCACTTCAACAAGAGAGAGAACAATTATATAATCACCTCGGTAGATATAGAATATAATTTGACAAAATTCAATGAACATTTATGGTGAAAGCTTTTAGGTAGAAATAGTGGGGAATAATCTTTAATTTGGTAAAAAAAACAAATGAAATAAAGAGCAAATATTATTCTTAATGGTGAAACATTGAAAGATTTTCCCACAAAATAAGAAACTAAACAGGAATGCCTACTATCACCAAGCATTATCTTCTGTTCAGCACGTACTGGGTATTCTAGCCAAAACAGTAGGAAAGAATAAGAAATTGATGGCTTAAGGACTGAAAGTGAAGAAATAAACTTGTCTTTATTCACTGTTAATATGATTGCATAGGTAGAAGATCCAAAAACAGCTTTAAACTATTAGCATTACCAGTTTAGTTTAACAGTGTTACTGGATACAGGATCAATATACAAAGATCAATTTTATTTCTATGTATCAGCAATAAACAAATTGAAAATAAAATTTAAGAGAATCATAAAACTATAATAACACAAAAAATATCAAATACCTAGAAATAAACCTAATGAACCAAGTTAGCTATACTAAAAACTACAAAACATTATTGAAAGTGAGAGATGAAAGAGGGACTGTTTCTTAAATTGTGCTGGGACAAATGGATGCATATCTGAAAAATAAATAAAATAGATCCCTACCTCACACATTACACAAAAACAAGTTAACTGCTAATCTAGATTGATTAAACACCTAACAGACAAAACTAAAACCTTTAAAATTGTGCAATAAATTATATACTTTTCTATAATAAATTATAGAAAGATGTAGCCTCAGGATGGACTATGTTAAACCAGACACAAAAGTGCAAATCAGACAATAAAAGATTGATAAATGCAACTAGATTAAATTTTAAAACTTTCGCACAGCCAAAGACGTCTCATACAATATTAAAAGACAATGTACTGGCAGAAAAAATGTTTTACTTTATATAATCACAAAGAATTAGTAACCAGAATATATTTTTAGAATTGATTTACAAAAAGAAAAAAAAACAGTAGGGGGAAAGTGGCATAAGAAATGAATAGGTAATTCACAGAAGAGAAAAATAAATGACGAAGGAACATAAATAAAGATACGGTCTTACTTAGTAACCAGCGAAATGCAAATGAAACCCACAAAGATATCATTTGGAAAATATTAAACCATCTGACAATATCAATTGTTGGCAAGAACTCTCATCTACTGATGGTGGGAGGGTAAATTTGTACAATCATTTTGGGGAGCAATTTGGCAAGATCTAGTAAAGATTAATACATGAATATCCTTTCACCTAGAAATTCTACTTCTAAGTATATATCCTAAAAACTGTTGCATATGTGTACCGGAAAACATGAACAAAAATTGGAAACAGCCTACATGTCCATCAATGAAAAAAGACTACGTTAATGTTAATAGAGTTATACAATGGAACACCATATAGAAATTAAAATGAATGAACTAGAATTACATATATCAACATGTATAAACCTTTCAAAAAAACATAAAATGTATTTAAAAATAAAAGTTGTGGAATGATACATATGGTATAATATCATGGATATAAATCTAAGAATATGCAAAACAATACCATGTATTATTTATGGACACATATGTAGTAAAAATATTTTTAAAACATGATAAACACCAAGTTTGGGATAGCACTGTATTTCTGGAACAGAAAGCAAATGAATGGGATTGTAGAGGGTAATACAGATGGGACCAACTGTCTGTATTATTTTAACTTTAAAATAAAAGGTCTAAAACAAATACAGCAAAATCTCAAGATGTCAAAGCTAGGTGGTGGGTACACAGTGTTTGTTATATTAATATTAGTCTGGTAGTGTGCTGGTACATTTTTTTTTTTTGACATGGAATTTTGCTCTTGTTGCCCAGGCTGGAGTGCAACGGTATAATCTCGGCTTACCACAACTTCCCCTTCCCGGGTTCAAGCGATTCTTTCACCTCAGTCTCCTGAGTAGCTGGAACTACAGGGCATGCGCCACCATGCCCAGGTAATTTTGTATTTTTAGTAGAGACGGGGTGTCTCCATGTTGGTCAGGCTGGTCTCGAACTCCCATCTCCGCCTCCCAAAGTGCTGGGATTACAGGCATGAGCCACCTTGCCTGGCCAGTAAATGTGTAACAACTGGTTTTCCTAGGAGAAAACCCTGATTTGTAGCGTTGGCCAATTTTCCTGATGTAAATACTCCCACCATGGCCAATTCCAAGCTATCGACTTCATTTCACTGATTACAGAGTTGGGAAAAGATGCACACAATAGGTTTTTGGGAGCCAGAATGAACCAGCTTCAGCACACCTCTGTATTAGTCTCTACCACTTTCTGTGTGAAATAGAGGAAAATAAAACACTAATTTTAAAAGCAAAACTAATTTTAAAAGCTCAGTTCCATATGGAAGGAAGTCAGAGGGCAGGTGCTCTGTAAAAGCAGGGATGGTGGGCCCCCACCCTTCTTCTTCCTTCCATGAAAACTACCAAGACACCAGCATGTAGACCACTAGCCCAGACGATCTCTGATGTGCTAGAATTTGCCAAAAATGTTCTCACCTCCTTTATTGATAGTGGCACTTCCTCACTCAGCAAGAAAGCAAGGAGGCATCCAGAAAAGGTGGCTACATAGGGACCTGAGAGTCCATGCACAGGACTTGAGGCACAGGCAGGTTTGTAAAATGGGGGGAAATTGTAGACCCGTATCCCAAAGCAGATATAAAATAAATGGCTAAGACCACTGTACCTGCTCAGCACTGAAATGCCCAGGTCAGAGATCATTTGATTACCTCTTTATTATTATTGTACTTTAGGTTCTGGGGTACATGTGCAGATCATGCAGGATTGTTGCATAGGTACATACATGGCAAAGTGGTTTGCTGCGTTCATCCCCCCCATCACCTATATTGGTATTTCTCCCCTCATTATCCCCTCCCCACCCTCCCCCAACCCCACTTCCCTCCCCTAGCCCTCCTCTACTGACCACAGTGTGTGATGCTCCCCCTCCCTGTGTCCACATGTTCTCATTGTTCAACACCCGCCTATGAGTGATAACATACAGTGTTTGGTTTTCTGTTCTTGTGTCAGTTTGCTGAGAGTGGCGATTTCCAGATTCATCCATGTCACTATGAAGGACACGAACTCATTGTTTTTTATGGCTGCATAGTATTCCATGGTGTATATGTGCCACATTTTCTTATCCAGTCTATCGATGACGGACATTTGGGTTGGTTCCAGGTCTTTGCTATTGTAAACAGTGCTGCAATGAACATACGTGTGCATGTGTCTTTATAATACAATAATTTATAATTCTTTGGGTATATACCCAGTAATGGGATTGCTGGGTCAAATGGTATTCCTATTTCTAGGTCCTTGAGGAATCGCCACACTGTTTTCCACTTTATGGAACACTGGTGCTCACTGAAAGTATCTTGAGGACCAGAGGGGAGCCAGGGAGTGGGATCAACACCCCTACTCCCTCTCCATCCATAGCAACTCCCCCATGTATCTGACTTAAGTGTAAGGCTTTCTGATAATGATTTCATTGGAGTAGCTGGTTCCACTGCTTCAAAACAGAAACAGTGTGGAAGAGCCACTGAGATGTTCATCGAATGCACATTTTTTTTTGCAGTTATCAAAACCAGTGTTTAGAAAGAGAAAAGTCATATGGATGACAGAGCCACAACTCAAGCCCCTGCGTTCTGACTCCTGACCCAACTGTTCCCACCCTCCCATACCCTCAATCCAGAAGCAACTCCTGCCCTTCCCTCTTTCTGCTTCATTAAGAAAGGAAGCACATGAAGATCAGCAGGAAGAGAGAAACAAGCAGAAGGCGATGCATAAAATCCAAGCACATCACTAGAGTCATCCAAGAAGCATTGCCTCTTACCTGCCTGACACAGATAGACAATGTCTCTACCTCCGTGGTCAAGGTCCAAAACTGGGACAATGGCCAGCCAGGGGACTTCTCCCAGATATTCTTCATTGAGCTTCTGGAGGAGAACATGGAGAAGAGAAGAGAAAGACATTATTCTCCCTTTTTGGCACGGCAGCAAAGTGGATAAACGCAGGCTTCCCCATCTAGGTTTAAATCTCAGAACCAGTAGGCACCTGCCCTGTGACCGTCAAGATGATTAACTTCTCCGAGAAGTTAATTTGCAGAATGGAGTATTCATTGGCTCAGAGAATGGTCATGAAGGCCAAGTGATGTCACAAACGCAAAACCTTCAACACAGACACTGATCCCATAGTAAATATTCCATAATAATATTGATCCTTGGCTCAACATATGCAAATCAATAAATGTGATGTGGCATATTAAGAGAAGGATAAAAACCGTATTATCATGTTTATGGATGCAGAAATGCATTTGACAAAATTCAGCATCCTTTTTTAGGAATAGGAGGAACGTACTGCAACACAACAAAGCCCATAAATGAAAAACCCACCAATAACATAATACGCAATAGTGAAAAGTTGAAAACTTTCCCTCGGAGATCAGAAACAAGATGAGAATGCCCACTCTCAACACTTCTAGTCAATGTAGCACTGGACGTTCCAGCCAGAGCAATTAGACAAGAAAAAGAAATAGGAGGCAACCAAATAGGAAAGGAAGAAGGGAGTTTCTATTTGCTAATGACATGATCTTATATGCGGAAAACTCTAAAGACTCCATGAAAAAACTATTAGAGCTGACAAACAAACTCAGTAAAGTTGCAGGGTGCAAAATCAATACACAAAAATCAGTACCATTTCTTTACACTTACAGTCAACTATCTGAAAAAGAAATTAAGAAATCTAACACCCTCACGATCGCCCCAAAAAGAAAAACTAAAATACTTAAAATACTTAGTAGCCAGGTGTGATGGCTCATGCCTGTAATACTAGCAGTTTGGGAGGCCCCAGTGGGTAGATCGCTTGAGCCCAGGAGTTTGAGACCAACCTGAGCAATATGGCAAAACCACATATCTACAAAAAATATACACAAAAAAAAACTAGCTGGGCATGGTGGTGTGTGCCTGTAGTCCCAGTTACTTGGAAGGTTGAGGTGGGAGGATCACTTGAGCTCAGGAGGTCAAGGCTGCAGTGAGCCATGAACACACCACTGCACTCCAGCCTGGGTAACAGAGTGAGACCCTGCCTCAAACAAACAAACACTGGTGCTCATTGAACACCGACAAAAAATGTAAGAGTAAATTTAACCAAGAAGGTGAAAGATCTGTAAACTGAAAACCATAAGACATTGATAAGAGAAATGTAAATGACACAAATACAGTCATGTGTTACTTACTGATGGGAATATGTTCTGAGAACTGTGTGGTTAGGCAATTTTGTTGTTGTGCAAACATCATAGAATGTATTTGTACAAACTCGGCTGGAATAGCCTACTACACACGTAGGGTGTATGATAGAGCCTACTTCTCCTAGGCTACCAAGCCATCCAGTACATAACTGTAGTGAATACTATAGCCAATTTTAACACGATGGTATTTGTGTATCTAAACATAGAAAAGGTACAAAAATACAGCATAAAAGTTAAAAAATGGTACAACTGTATAGGGCCCTTAGTAAGCATGAAGCTTGCAGAACTGGAAGTTATTCTGAGTGAGTCAGTGAGGGAATACTGAGTGAATGGGAAGCTCTGGGACATTACTGCACATTCCTGCAGACTTTATAAACACTGAACACTTAGGCTGCACTAAATTCATTTTAAAACACCTTTTCTTCAATAGTAAATTAACCTTAGGTTACTATAACATTTTTACTTCATAAAGTTTTTAATTTTATTAACTTTTTGACTTTTGTGATAATAGTGTAAAATACAAACACATTATACAACTGTACAAAAATATTTTCTTTCTTTATATACTTATTCTATAAGGTTTTTCTATTATATATATATATATATATATATATATATATATATATATATAATTTTTTAAACTTTTTTCTTAAAAACTAGGAGACACACACACATACACATTAGCCAAGGTCCACAAAGGGTCAGGACCATCAAGATATTACTAGGAAATAGGAATTTTTCAGCTCCATTATAATCTTATGAGACCACTGTCATCTATGCAGTTCATTGTATAGTAACTGAAATGTCATTATGGATTGCATGATTGGAAATGGAAATGTTTTTGTGTTCATGGATTGGGATTTAATATTGTTAAAATGTCCATACTACCCAAAGTGATGTAGAGATTCAATCCCTATCAAAATTTCAAAGTCATTTTTCACAGCAAAGAAAAAAATCCTAAAATGTGTACAGAACCACAAAAGATCTCAAATAACCAAAAGAATCTTGGGCAAAAATAACAAAGCTGGAGGCACTGCACTACCTAACTTCGAAATCTATTACATAGCTATAGATCAAAACAGCATACCACTGGCATAGAAACAGACACATTAACCAACAGAAAAAAACAGAGAGCCCAGAAATGAATCCACACATTATGGTCTATTGAGTTTTGACAAAAGTGCTAAGAACACACAATGGGGGAAAAGATCACTTCTTCAATTAATGGTGTTGGGAAACTGGATATCAACAAGTGAAATTGTACCCTACCTCACACCATATACAAAAATCAATTCAATATGGATTAAAGAACATGAGACCTGAGTCTGTGAATCTATGAAGGGACATAAGAAAAACGTTCCTGAATATTGGTCTGGGCAAAGATTTCTTAGATATGATTCCAAAAGCACAGGCAACAAAAGCAAAACAAACAAATGTAATTGCATCAAACTAAAAAGTTTCTGCAAAGCAAAGGAAACCATTGATAGAGTAAAGAGACAACCCAAGGATTGGGAGACAATATCTGCAAACCATATATCAGATAAGAAGCTAACATAGAAGATATATAAGAAACACAAACAACCCATTAACAAGAAAATAAATAACACAATCAAAAAATTCGCAAAGGACCTAAATAGACGCTTCTCAGAAAAATACCTACAAATGGACAAATGAGGATTTAAAAAGTGCTGACCATCACTAATCATCAGGGAAATGCAAATTAAAACCACAGTGGAATATCATCACAAATTTGTTAGAATATTATTATCAAAAAGACAAAAGATAAGTTGATGCAGGTGTGGAAAATAGTGAACTCCTGTGCACTGTTGGTGGGAAAGTAAATTAATACAGCCATTATGGAAAACAGTATGGGAGTACCTCAGAAAACTAAAACCAGGATTATCATATCGGACGTATATCCAAAGGAATTGAAATTCTTATACCCAAGAGATATTTCTACTCCTATGTTCATTGGAATGTTATTCACAATAGTTAAGATATGGAAGCAACCTTAATGTCCAACATCAGATGAACGGATAAAGAAAATATGGTATATATACACAATGGAATATAATTTAGCCTTTAAAATGAGGAAAATCCTGTCATTTGCTTCAATATGAATGAACCTGGAGAAGATTAGGCCAAGTGAAATAAGCCAGACACAGAAAGATACATACTGCATGATCTCAGTTATATGTGAAATCTAAAGAAGTTGAACTCACAGAAGTAGAAAGTAGAATGGTGGTTACCGGAGGCCCAGGAAGGGGGTGGGTAGAGAAAGAGGAGAGCAGAATGGTGGTTACCAGAGGCCCGGGGAAGGGGGTGGGTAGAGAAAGAGGAGAGCAGAATGGTGGTTACTGGAGGCCCAGGGAAGGGGGTGGGTAGAGAAAGAGGAGAGCAGAATGGTGGTTACTGGAGGCCCAGGGAAGGGGGTGGGTAGAGAAAGAGGAGAGTAGAATGGCGGTTACCGGAGGCCTGGGGAAGTGGGTAGGTAGAGAAAGAGGAGTTAGTGATCAAAGGGTACAAAGTTTCAGCTGACAGAAAGACTAAGCTTCAGTGATCTATTGTACAGAATGGTGACAATAATAAACAATAATGCAATATGTATTTCAAAATTGCTAAAAAGATTAGATTTTAAATGCTTTCACCACAAAAAATAAATGAGGTGATAGATGTGTTAATTAGCTTGATTTAATCATTCCACAATGTAAACATAATCAAATCATCTCATTGTACCTCATAGATATGTATAACGGTTACTTGTCAAAAATAAAATTTAAAAAAATATAGTTTAGTATACTCTCTCCTTGAATTATTTGATAAAGAAATTCATTTGAAAATAAATGTTGATTAAAAAGAGTACTGACTCTCACACTTTAATGTACAAAACTCTCAGTATGAGCTCACTATAAGACAAGACAGAAAAAGACCCAACATGTATTAAGCACTATCGGGAAGCAGTGTACAGAGCTCAGTTTGAGCACCTCCCTTCATCTTCACAACAGTTCTGTGAGGCAGGGGTGGTTATGCCCATTTTACAGATGTGAAAGCTGAGGCTTAAATGGCTTGCCTTACTCAGCCTCAGTGCATGGATTTAGTGGCAGAAGCAAGATCCCAACCGAAGGGATCTGACCCCATAGTCCATGCTCTTGGCCAGCCTACGAGACTGCCTCATTATCCCTTTCCCTGTTAGCAACTGTTGCGAGGATTCAAAGGACGGTGGGGCAGGAGTGAAGTCTTCCTGGACGAGGTGACCTTGTAGAATGAATGGGAAAGGGAGATCTGCTGAACTTTACCAGCGATGTCAACAGACACAAAAACCGGGCCAGGGCGGGGTCGCCTGAGGGGTAGTCCGACAATAGACTCACATAATGTGGATCACTTCTACGTACTGATCCACAACACACCAGGTGGGGCAAAAGAGCAGCATCTTGAGATCGGGCACAATATACATGAGCACTGTACATACTGGGCCTGAAGTCAGAGCTGAACTCTGCTTTTTACCAGCTGTGTGTCCCTGAGTAAGTTACTCACCCTGTCTGTGCCTCAGTTTTCCCAGCTATAAAAAGGGGCTAATAACAGTGAAGATGAAATAAGGTGGTGCACATGACGCACTCAGCACAGTGTCTGCACATCGTCAGCTCTCAACAAAGCTAAGCTATTTCTGTGGTTACTGTCAATATCTTTCTAATTCCACTATACTTCTTAGCAGTCCTGAATATTGGACTGTGTGGTTAATTTCTCCTTAAAATAAAATCCCTTGGGAATTTGGACTCAGAGAATTTCAACATCTCAGAATCATTAAACATTAGATTCCTAGAATTATAGAACCTTCAAAACTTAGAATAAAAATACAGTGTGAGCCAATAGAATTTGCAATACAAATTTCCCCCTCAGGGCTGCCCTCCTCCTCTCTCTTTTGGAGGATTAAAACTATTATTTTGTCAGATGAATCCTTGACTTCTACCCCCAGAAATATACGTATTATATTTTTTTTGTTTCAAGAAAATGCATTTATGTTCTTTTTCCCCCTCCCCTTTTTCCTCTCTCCTGTACGGAGGATATGATGTGATGGGTAAAATATCAAGTACAATAAGTCAAAATTTCTGACAGAAATAATAGAGCCCGCATCCATTTCCAGCCGTCCTCCAAGTGATAACAATTAAGCCCCGGACAGTTTGAACTTTTTACAAAGAATTAATGATGCATGTGAACACAGGGGGGGAGAACAATTGCTAATAATTTATGAAGTCTTCGCTGGCTCAAAGTAGTAAGTTTGGTAAAGTGAGGGAGAAAGCTTTGAAAGGTAAACACTTTGAAAAGCCATTCTGAGGATCTGCCCTGTCAATTGAGAATTTACTACATTCCATTAAACAACCTAAAATAACTTCTATGGTAATCACCCTTCAGATACAGGCGCCAGTGCCGACAAAGGTATTATTAAGTTAAATTACCCTAAAAGTGCTGGATTGACAGAAAGTTTCAGTCAATGGTTTGGAAAGCCGGGGTCCCTAAATGACACCAGCAAACAGATACTGATGTTCTGGGGTTGGAGAACTTGGCTTTACCAGACCTGGCGCTAACAGGATTTCAATTTGAGCTTTTAAATATTTCATGCTCCCCCTGCAGCTCTCAGGAGGAGGACTGTGGGATTCACACACGTGGAGGCCAGGGCCCCTCCTTGCCTCACCTTTCTGGGCCAGGATTTGAAAGGTAGCTCTGGGTGGAAAAAACAAAGAGGCGTGTGGCAAGGACGGCTTGTCTCTTTGAGGGGAGAAGGGAGCGGTGAAGGGAAATTCGCCAGCTGGGTTTGATTAGAGGAAGGAATTAGGATTCTCAGTTCATAGATAAGGGAAATGAGGCCTCCTACCTGAGGCCACCCAGCACCCAGCAGGTCCACAGCATGATCTGGAATGTAGATCACTCCGTGATGCCAAGAACTCGCTCTCTCTTGGCTCTGATGGCTTCCTGGAGTCAAGTCCAGTTTGTACGTAGCAGGACCCCATAAATATTTTTAAATACAGTCAGTTAATATATAACATACATGGAGAAAGACATACAAGTCATACGTGTATAGCTCACGGAATTCTCCCAAACCAAACACACTCCTGTGTAACAAGCAATGAGCTGAAGACACTCAACATTTCCAGCCCCTACCTCGGCCCCCAGCCCCCAAAATGTTCTCACATCCCCCAAGTCAACTCCCCCAAGGGTAACTACCATCCTCCCTTCCAACATGTAGATAAGTTTGTCCAGCTTTTGAACTCTATGTAGATAGACTCACACAGTATGTATGCTTTTACATCTGGCTTCTTTTACTCAAAATTGTATTTGTGCATTTCATCCAGATTTTTATATGTATTTGTAGTTTGCTCACTTTTTTTTTTTTGAGACCAAGTATCGCCCTTGTCACCCACGCTGGAGTGCAGTGGCTCAATCTCAGCTCACTGCAACCTCTGCCTCCTGGGTTCAAGCGATTTTCCTGCCTCAGCCTCCTGAGCACTGGGATTACAGGTGCCCGCCACCACGCCTGGCTAATTTTTGTACTTTTAATAGAGACAGGGTTTCATGTTGGCCAGGCTGGTCTCAAACTCCTAACCTCAGGTGATCTGCCCACCTCGGCCTCCCAAAGTGCTGGGATGACAGGCGTGAGCCACCACACCCGGCCAGTTTGTTTGCCTTCATTGATGCTTAGCTTTCTACTATGTGAAGTTTCCCCAATTTATTTAGCCATGCTCCCATTGGTGGGCACAGGGGTTGTTTCTAGTTGGAACTATTGCAAAGAATGCTGCTATACACTTTCTTTTACAAGTCTCTTGGTGCATATACATATGTATTTTTGTTGGCTTTATACCAAGAAGTGAAATTGCTGGGTCATAGGACATGCTGGCAAACAGATTTCCCAAACAATTTCATCTATTAAATCTGCCACCAGCACTGTACACTGTCCCCGTGACGCCCGTTCTCACCAACACTCAGTATTTCCTAACTTTGGAAAAGCTTTTAAGGGTCCAGGCGCAGCGGCTCACACCTGTCATCCCAGCACTTTGGGAGGCCAAGGTGCGCGGATTATCTGAGGTTGGAAGTTCAGACCCACCTGATCAACATGGAGAAAGCCCACCTCTACTAAAGTGCTTGGTGGTACATGCCTTAATCCCCGCTACTTGGGAGGCTGAGGCAGGAGAATCACTTGAATCCAGGAGGCGGAGGTTGTGGTGAGCCAAGATCACGCCATTGCACTCCAGCCTGGGCAACAAGAGCAAAATTTCATCTCAAAAAAAAAAAAAGTTTTTGGCCATTATGGTGTGTCCAATGGTGTCATGTTGTGATTTTCATCTGCATTTTTCTGTTGACTCCTGAAACGGAACACATACATTTATTAGTCACTTAGATATTCATTTTGGTGAACTGCCTATTCAAGTCTTTTTCCCATTTTTCTACAGGGTTGTCTGCCTTTTCATGCCGATGTGGGGTTCCTTTACACAGTTTACACGAGTCATTTGTCAAGTATGTATTTCAACTACCTTCTCCCCACTTTGTTTTATACCTTTTCACTATCTTCATGGTATCTTCAATAAACAGATGTTCTCAGTTTTAAACTTTAATTTGATGTGATTAAGGATGAATGGGAAAGTAAGACCTGCTGGACTAGATGAGCAATGTCAATAGAATTTAACGTCATTTATGATTATCTATTTTTGGCTTCAGTAAATATTTTGGGAGTGAAGGAATGCCGCTGGGAATGGAAAAGAAAACAGAGAGCCTGTCCTATTCTTGATTCACAGGCCTAAAATGAAGAAATTCAATAGTGAATTATAAAAGTACTTCATATGAAAGAGTCGATATTCTGCACAGAGCCAACTGCTGCCCCCATGCAAGTATTCATTCAGTCAACACATATTTTTAAGGGCCAACAGTGTACCAGACTGACCCCTCAGAACTGAAGATAGGATAATAGTGAACAAGAAAACTAACACCTGGCCGGGCGCGGTGGCTCACTCCTGTAATCCCAGCACTTTGGGAAACCGAGATGGGTGGATCATGAAGTCAGGAGTTCGAGACCAGCCTGCCCAACATGGTGAAACCCCATCTCTGCTAAAAATACATAAAATTAGCCTGGCATGGTGGCAGGTGCCTGTAATCCCAGCTACTCTGGAGGCTGAGGCAGGAGAATCGCTTGAACCCGGGAGACGGAGGTTACAGTAAGCCGAGACGGCACCACTGCACTCCAGTCTGGGCAACAGAGCAAGACTTCACCTCAAAAAAAAAAAAAAAAAAAAAAACAAGAAAAGAAAACCAGACCCTGCTCCCAAGGAGCTTATGTGTAGTAGGAGAAAAAGACCATACATATGTCAACAAGTAGAAAAGAATTACAGAAAGGTATTGATAAGTGTTTTACTTATTTATTTTATTTATGTAGTTAGAGACAGGGTCTCACTCTGTTGCCCAGGCTGGAGTGCAGTGGAGCAATCTTAGCTCACTGCAGCCTCAACTTCCCAAGCTCAAGGGATTATTTCACATCAGCCTCCTGAGTATCTGGGACCACAGGTATGTACCACTATGCCTGGCTAATTTTTGCTTTTTGTAGAAACAGAGTTTCACCATGTTCTCCAGGATGGTCTCAAACTCCTGAGTTAAAACAATCCACCCACCTCAGCCTCCGAAAGTGCTGAGATTACAGACATGAGCTACCACACCTGGACTAATTTATTTATGTTTTAGAGACAGGGTCTTGCTCTGTCAACCAGACTGGAGCAAAGTGATGGGATCGTAGCCCACTGCAGCCTTGAACTCCTGGGCTCCAGCCATCCTCCTTCCTCAGCCTCCTGAGTAGCTGAAACTACAGACACACATCATCAGGCCCAGCTTGATAAGTGCTAAAAGGAAAATTAAAAGGGTCGTCAGGATGGAGTGACTGGGAAGTGGTCAGAGAGCCCTGTCTGGGGTGATAGTTGAGCTGGGAATGATGAGAAAAAACTGGCCTTGCAAAGTCCTAGGGGAAGAGGACTCAGACAGAGGAAATGCAAAAGCCCTGAATGTTTGTGAATCAGAAAGCAAGGGAGAGTGGTTTGTGCACTCTGGGTCAGGGGAGGTGGAATGGGAGAACCAGTTGGGTTGGGAACGGCCATGTCATAAGCTACAAGTGTAGGGGGAAAATACATCTGACTTTTATTTTACATGATAGCTTTTGCTTCTGTGTGGAGGGTAGATTATAGAATGCTAGGGGACCTACTCAGAAGTTGTTAACAATAATTTGGGAGAAGCATGGAGGTGGCTCAGGATACGGTTTTAAAGGAGGTTGCAAGCAAAGACCAGAACAATTCTAAGGGCTGGAAAAAAACTGTGAAAGATCCAGACAGCCATCTCCCTGTGGTTATGCAAATCACATTCAAGCCTCCTGGAGACAGACAAAGCCAAGATGATGATGTTTCTTACTGTTGTAAAAACCTTTCCTTCTTTTGCATTTGCTGAGGAGTGATTTACTTCCTATTATTTGGTCAAAACAGAGATACAGACCAGTGGAACAGAACAGAGGCCTCAGAAGCAATGCCACACATCTACAACCATCTGATCTTTGACAAACCTGACAAAAAACAAGCAATGGGGGACAGGATTCCCTGATTAATAAATGGTGTTGGGAAAACTGGCTAGTCATGTGCACAAAGCAGAAACTGGACCCCTTCCTTACACCTTACACTAAAATTAACTCCAGATGGATTAAAGATTTAAACATAAGACCTAACACCATAAAACCCCTAGAAGAAAACCTAAGCAATTAAAAGGGTCATCAGGGTAGAGAGAGAGAGAGAGCAGAGTGAGACCCTTCCTCCTCTGTGTGCATTTCACATGGTGAGCTTGCATTCTTCTTTGTCCCTGGGGCAGCAGTTTCTAAGACAACAATGAGCTTTCCAATCCATAGGAGCTTCACTGCACATCAAGGGATTGTGAACGAAGTCACGCTACGCCAGGCATTCACTACGTGCCAGACTTCGTGCTGCTCATCTTCACCTGCGCCATCTCGGTTTATCCTCACAAATATCCTGGAATGTAGGTGTTACTATCATCCCACTTTACAAAGAAGGAAACTGAGGTTTCAAGGAGTGAGGTGACTCTTCACCTGGTCATCTTTTGGTCCTGAGAGCAAACGTTATCTGCAGGAAAGCCCTTCCTGGCCAACCCCGGACCAAGCTCGGGTCCTGCTACCCGGCTCCCTGAGAGGCTGTGCCTCCCTGACATAACATGTAACCCCTCAGGTAAACATGCCTTTATTTGTGCCAGCATTTGATGATGTCTGTCTTCCCCCACTAGACTCTCAACTCCATGGGGTCAGGGTCTGCATGGTTCATCTTGGTATTTCCAGAGCATGGGATATAGAAGGTGCGTGAAAAAAAATTAACTGTGGAAGAAGAGTTAGTCGTAAGAAAGACAAGGAGGAAGACCACACAGAAAGAATAAGGATGGTAGAAGCAGGCTTCGTGGCACCTCTTCCAGTTATGTAATTTTAGAACTGCACAGGGGAAAATGACACAGCTTCTGACATCCTCCCTCCAGAAAAGTGAGGTCTTGGTGGGCTTCCCTATCTGCCAGGAGCCATTCTCGGCCGCATAGGTTCCTCTGATCCTGCCCTACAGAGGCCTGCTCTCTGCCACCTGTGTGCCTGCCCCTTCATCCTTAACCAAGTCAAGCTGTCACCGCACCCCACTTCCCTGCTGGAAACCAGAGAAGCAATTAATCCTACAGGGCCCCCCCAGTGTTCTTAGGATCCAGAGACTCCCGGAAGCCTGACAGCTGTGTGCATTCACATCTGGGAGCCATCAAGGCCCCCCGACCAGCGAAAGACTGCTTTGAGTGCAGGCTGACCTGTCAGGATGCTCAGGAGGGGTGCCCTTCCCCAGGGGGCAAGGAGTAGAGAGTTAACTCTGTGAGAAAGTTCTTGTCCTTCCTCCTCCCATGATTGTCTAGTGAGGTTGGGAGCCCCGCATGCTTCCCTCCAAGAGAAAATCAGTTAACTAAAGGCACAATGAAGCAAAGTGACCAACCTGGAATTCCAAAGACCAGGGAATAAGGCTTGCCCTGACCGCTAATGTGCTGTGTGACCTTGGGCTACTCACTTGACCTTTCTGAATCTGGGCAATAATGGTAAATCAAAGAAATGAGAGTCCTTCTCAAAACTGTTGGGGACATTAAACGAGGTATCTCATACAAAGGGCTCAGCACAGTGGCTAGTACACAGTTAACACTCAATAAATTGTAGCCATTATGACTTTATAAACATTGTTATCTATAGCTTTTAGAGCTGTCATTAGGATTAAGTGGGATAATATATCTAAAGCTTCTAGATAGGGTCTAGCACAGAATAGCTGCTCAATAAAATTCCCATTCTAAATTTGGAGTGCCAACAATTCAAGAGGACCAAAATCTATCCACCACGTGGTAGTCAGCCTTCAAAGAGTTCCCAAGGTTTGGCTGGATGGATGGACAGATGGGTGCATGGATAGATGGATAGGTTGATAAGCAAATCTTAGGTAGAAGGATGTACATCACAGTGACATCATGAATGCATGGTTCCTAGTCTTGGTAAGGTAGCAGATATGGACTTCTGGTTGCAAAATGTTGGGTACCATGGCTGCTATGGGAGATAGTTTGAGATCAGATGTACCGTATCTCATTACATCATCAACTTCAGTGATGCTTATAGCAGATCCTGCCACCCTTCCCAGCGTGCTTTGGACTACCCTCCTTTGGAAATCCCCCACTGGCCCACATTGGCTCTGATGCAGCTATTATCTGAAATTAAACATCCTCCCTCCAGGCAGAATCCTAGAACACTGGGGCTTAAAAACGGACCGCAGAGATTCTGGAATCCAACTTATTCATTTAACAATAGTAGCTGCTACAACTATTCACAGAGTTATTCCAACTTCTAGGCACTGTGTTAATTATTTTATGTGTGTAATTGCATTCAATCTCACAGCATTCCAAGGAGCAAAGCATATTCTATATATAATGCACACCCATACATTCCACATATAATTCTCAATTAAACATACTATGTACTTTTAAATTATTTTTCAGAATGACACAATGCTCTCACGAATGCCAGAATGTAAGCGGCTTTTTATTCTAGACCTCCTGATTATCTCACACTTTTTCTTCCCCCAGTACTCTACTTTTCTAGTGCCCTAAACATGTGCTTAGCCCTTCTTTAAGTCAGTGTAGCACTGCCTAAAGACAGAGAATATCACCATCAGTTAACAGATGAGGGTACATGAGTACGGATAGGTAAGGTAGAAAGGTTAAGGGAAGCCCTGCAGTTAGCAAGTGGTAGAACCAAGATTCCAAGTCCATCTGATTCCAAAACTCCCTCCTCCTCTTCAATGAAACTTCCATCCTAGATGTGGAAATCGGGAAGCAGCAAAGGGAGGCTTTGAGGTTCAGAGCCCAGGTTGGAACGGCTGGTCTTTGTCTTTTCCACCAGCCAAATTTCAGAGCGTTCTTTCAAAAATTCACTTGGACTCCTCTCTCTCCCTGGGGCGACACCTGTCTCTCCAGCCACAGAGGAGCCCTGGGTTCACTTTGTGGCCATCAGCGATATAAAATAAAATGGGTGAAACCATTTTAGTTAGATTTTCTCCTGATAGGTGAGAATTTTCCAGGCCTGGGCACCTTTGAATCTCCCAACGTCAGCCACCATCAACTGTAACTGGCTCCCCTACTAATAAATTGAGAATGTCACATCTCCCAAACTGCATTATTACCGTTTATAATTTTGATTGTTCATTTGCATACGAAAATTAGTCCTGTGACATGCGTGAATTTTATTTTATTCTTGAACTAATTATAAACAAGAATGCCACATTATTTACATAACTAATTATTGTTCCTTATGTTCCCCTGTTTTTAAATGGGGAACCCATTCTTCGCTGGTTAACTATGGAGATGAAAAATCCAAGAACATTTCTAAAGTTTAGGAACTTGTTCTATTTGCATCAAATACAAATTCCTTTGAATGAGAGATAACATGCTTTCCATTTTAATAGGCCTAAATTAGGTTGATCTTAATTTATAGTTAATTTGAATGAATAATTCCTGTCTACCTGAGTCTGTTTTTTCAGCAACTCATTGTAAATGTTTATTAACCCATAAATCTGCTGCCTTCCTTTAGGAGATTTTAAGCCACCCCCCAAACTGGAGGGAGTTGGCAGAGGGAAAATAAAAAAAGCACAAAAGCAGTTAAGAAATTCTGGAATAAGTCCCTAACTCCGTAAGTCATATGCTGTTTGCCTTTGGGGAAATACCTAACCCTCTCGGAGCCTCAGGTTTCTCAGCTGTTAAACGACTGGGTTGAATTATATGGTACCCAAGACTCTCTAATATTCTGGGGGAGAGGGAGAGGTCTATGTGTCTTCTTTATCTTGCCTTTTACTGTATCTCCTCCCAAATTTCTCTTCTTTCTCAAAATTCGACTATTCCTTTGCTTAAGATCTTAAATGTGTCTCCACTCATGGGAAACTGCTTTATTTCCTTGGCTACTACAAAAGAGGCAAAAGTGCACCCTGCCAAAAAGAGAACTAAAAGAGCTGCCCAGCTGATGGTGGTATTCCAGGCAGTGCTCAACCTCTGGGAGGATGAGACTTTGGCAGATAGTGTCCATCAAGCACACCACGAAGGCATAAACTACATGCTGTGTCTACAGGGGAAAGAACTTGGAAGTCCATGAGGATGCTGTAGCTGAAGACATGAAAAGACGCCTTGACGTTGGAGCAAGAGCAAAGGGATCCAAGATGGAGCAGAAAAAGAGCCAGAGCCAGGTCATATGGACCCTTCTTTGCCAAGCAAAGGCCTTTGGGATTTTCTCCAAGAGCAATAAGGAGCCACTGAAGGTTAGAGGCAGGGACTGGTGCGAGCTGCTTTGTATCTTAGGACGTGGCGGGGGAGGGAATAAGTGTGGAAAAGAGGATGCCAGAAGGGAGGTGATTTCCGTGGGCCACACCCCACATTCTAACATGCTCTCGTTCCTCAGTCACTTCCACACACACTCCTAGAGCTTCAAGACGAGATGGGCAGACATGACGGAGGGGAAAACTAGTCTGTGTGAGTGCCAGGGCACAGATGAGGTGGGAGCAGTCGGGGTGCCTCATCTCTCATCTTTCCGCCTGGTCCCTCAGCCTCAGCTTCCTCGTCTATAAAATGGGAGCTTGAGGAGCAGGCATCACATCTAGTTGGGACTTCAGAAAGTCTCTTAAATAACGATTCTATGTGTGTGAGGCTTCTATGCCCACTAGAAATGAACATCATGAAAGGTAATGAGTTTTCCATCACTAGAGGTATTCAAGCAGATGCCGGGGAAACTCAAAAGGGAAGAATGAAGGTAAGTAGTGATTTTCCTCCTACTTTCTACCAGTTATTGGGACGGATGCTTTTACACCTTATGACATGCTTTTAACAAAATAGTTAGGTCAGGATTATCAGCCCTCTTTCACAGAAGAGGAAATTGAGGCCTAATACAAGCAAAGTGACTTGTCCAAGGTCACTCAACTAGCCACGAAGAAAGCTGTGACGTTTCAGACATGTACTGCATGCCACAGACTATGATAAGTTCTAATAGCTGTAACACCATTTAATCTCATAATATGAGGTCCATTCTTGTCCCTATTATATGAATGAGAAAACCGAGGCAAAGGGAGGTCAGATGACTCACCCAGTGCCATGAAATTAGGAGCTAAGAATGTCTGAGTCCTGTCTCTGGAGCCCTGATTCTGACCCTCAACACCAAATTCCCTCTTGAAACTTCGCCTCATGTTCAAGTCAATGCTGACCGACCATGGAGTCCATCCTCTATGCTTGCCCACGCAGCATCCCCTCAGCCCTCTGGTCACCTGTGTGTTCCCTTTTGTATTCGTTTCATCAGGCTACTGGAACAAAGTACCACAAACTGAGTGGTGTAGACCAACAGAAATATGCTGACTCACAGCTAAAATCAAGTGTCAGCACAGCCGTGTCCCCTGAGGATGCTCTGTTCCAGCCTCTCTCCTAGCCTCCGATAGTTTGCTGGCTTCAGCAGCGTAATTCCAGTCTCCACGTGGCATTCTCCTTGTGTGTGCACGTCTCTGTGTTCAAATCTCCCCTTTATATAAGGGCACCAGTCACACTGGATTAGGGACCACTCTACCCCACCATAATCTCATCCTACCTAATAACATCAGCAACCACTCTATTTCCAAATAAGGTCACTTTCTGAGATACTGGAGTTAAGGATTCAGCATAGGAAGGCTGGAAGGGACGGAATTCAACTCATAACTCCATCCAACGCCATGCATCTTTTCCTATAGGGAGCAGGTAAAGAAGCTCTAATGGACCCTGTGTTGCTAAGGGCCTCAAAACCACTCCTTCCATTCTGCACCACTCACCAGCTTCACCCCTCTGTCTTAGGTCTCCAAGGCTCTGCATCAGGTCCTGGCATCACCTTGCATCAGTGACAGCCTGCAGTTTGGCTCCCTCTGAGATGGATCAGTCAGGAAACAAGGGAGAAGCCCTTGTCCCTTTCAGAGAAGGCAGGTGAATATTTCATACAGTGCAAGAGCGTGGAATCCATACAGCCACCTCCTGCAAATGCAACATGACACCTCGTAATGGGCGATATCAGTACAAATCCAGTCTCGTGGCAGCCTGGAGCCTCCTGGTAATCCCTCACATATTGTGCTCATGTCACTGTAAATACAATCGCCAAGCTCCAGCTCCTACCACAGCCAGCAGATCAAAGGGGATCATTCCCATTTCTGCAGCTGAGTAGACTGAGACTCGCAGAAGGTAATCTGCCTTTAATCACACAGAGGGTGAATGGTGCCCAGTTAGGCAGAAGCCGAGGGTGCAGAGAAGGAATGAGCAGAGTTGGTCCCCAATGCCACGTCTGCAAAGAGCAGGAAGCAAGATAGAGGTGTCCGGTGGGACAGGAAATAGAGAAGTGAGGATGGGGCAGGAATGAGGAACAGAGATGGTTGTGCAGAAAAAGAGGTAGGGACTGGAGTATACGCAGAAAGAAATAGAGCCCAGGGAAATCACTGGAAATTGGATGGACTTGGGCAAGAGCCTGAGTGAGCAGCTGGGGAAAGGAGAAACCAAAGTCAGACATCCGTGGGTGGGGTCTGACCCATCCTGGGTTTTGACAGAGAGGGACCCCAGATCAGCCAGAGAGCACTTTTAGGCTTCCTCTTGATCCGCTCATTGGAGGGGGTCCCAGCCAATGCCTGAGACGATGAAGAAGACTGTCCAGTCCCTAGGATAAAGATGGAACTTCAAAGCACTCTCCAGTTTTTGTTTGTTTCTTTGTTTTGCAAAAAATCTGCAGCACCAAAGAGGGGAACCAAGACTGGAGCCTGGATGTGCGGAGCTGGAGAGGATGCCGGTAATTCTCCTTCCTCCCCCATCCCCAAGTCTTTTCTATTTTATTCTCTATTCTGCTCTGGGTCCAGGAGGCTGGCCCCTGAAGACCATATCACCTAGTCTTCTAGGTTGGGGTGAGATAATGAAACTGGGTAGAGGTGGGAGGTGGCCAGCCAGATACTAAAGAGTAAGTAGAGATCTTGCCAGACGAGGAGAGGAATCACTTGGGGATGAAGCCATCACAGAGGACAGAGGGGCTGAAGAACAAATACCTGTGTACTTTATTCAGGCACCTGGATTCAGCCAGACCTGAAGGTCTACTAACGATCCAACAAGTTTTCTTCTTCCCTTAAACTAGCCTCTGCATCTGAAAGAGTCCTGATCCACCCAGGAACCGTGCGGCATTATAAAAAGAGTAATTAACTTGTAGTTACACCGACCTGGTTGTAACCACAGCTCTGCATGACCGCGACCAAGACACACTGCTGCTCTCTCAATCTATTCTTTCACACCTGCAATCTCCAGGGAACGAGAACAAAATAAAATAATCCCTGTAAAAGCACCCAGGTCATATTAGGTACATCCAAAAATGAGAGTTTATCTTGAACTCTCTCCCCTTTCTGCGCCCCAGTACCGTAATAAGAAAAATGTGATTCTTAGCATCGATGAGCTTATACATTCCATGAGTCAACCCGTATGCCGTCTTATACTGCCGTGTTCTTTTCCATCCCTTGAAATATTAGTAAAAGGCTATCAGCCTGTGATCATCTGCAAGGGGCATACCTTCCTTGTGACTCACTTTCCCCAAATGTGTAATGAAGACATTCCTATTACTTACCATATGGGATTATTGTGGAACCAACTCAGTTAACGCATCTCAAGCATTAGAACCGGGTGTGAATGGAGTAAGCCCTCAGTACATACTGGTTATTTTCTCAGTGGTTGTGGTTTTCACAATAGTAGTGAGTATTGTTATTACTGAGCACCTTCTCTGGCATATGCCTCCATATCTCCCGCCACCTCACTCACACCCAGATGACCTAACCCTGTGAGACTGCTGATGGATAGTGTCCCAGTGACACGGATCAGGAAACTGCCTTAGAGAAGTTGATTGCTTACCTGAGTCCTGAGTGGGGATCTGAATACAAGTGTGCCCAACTCCAAGCCCTGTGTGTTTAAGAACAACACAGCATCACCTCCCCATCCAAGTCTAGCCGGCCGTAACCGCTGCACTTAGAAAGGCAGTCGGCCTGTGGGTCCTTTCGACACACTGAAAGCACAGATTGTCCAGAGAACGTTCCCAGAAGTTTGCCACTGAAGCCATCTCCCTTTGCAAGTACGCTTTCTGTTCATGTGAATGAAACCCACTAAATGGTATGGTGTGTGCTCTAATTATAGGCTCCCCAGTCGGTGCCAAAAGGAAGTTGGTTAATGTACACTTGAGTAGATTTCAAATCGGATTTTGTGAGTCCCCAGCAAGAGGGAAGGAGGCCAACTTCTCCCCCGGAGGAGAGTAACGGGAAATGCTGTCAGCACAGAAGTCTTACCAGTTCATCTCCTGCCAGAGCAGGTGACGCCCTGCCCTCTACTTCCGAGGTCACAGAGCCCTCTCCCTGCCTTAGCCTCTGCCCCTGGCCTGTCCCAGCAGCTGGGAGGCTGGGGGGGGGAAGGAATGAGAAAAACATCCTAGCCCAGATGCTAGGATGGAGAAGGTGTGGCAAAGTGGAAACAATCCTTTGGAATCGGATGAAACTGGATGCTGAGCCCAGCTCTGCCTCATTTCAGCTCAAGTATCACATGCGGGTGCCAGTATTTCCTCACGATGATTCCAGGTAGCTGTGTAGAAACATATGTTACAGTGTTTATTCCACACCTCTCCAATACTTATTCATGGCCTACTTGCTGCTACACTGTACTGCCATGAATACGATGCGGCCCTGGGCTCCCTGGAACTCCTGGTCCAGCCTGGATGGAGTAAGCCATCTATGTGCAACCATATCACACATTGTGATGACACAGGAGAGAGCGCCACAGGAAGGAGGGGCATCTGATCCGGAACGGATGCGTCAGGGAAGACTTCCAGGAGGAGGCACATCTAGGCCGGGACCTCAGGGATAACTCAAATGAGCCCAAAGAAGGGCGGGAAAAGGAGTGCACTGGAAAAGTCCACGTAAAGGCCCAGAAAGAAATGAAAACGGTGCATTCATTTAAAATGACTGAAAACAGCCAAGAAAAGCCAAAATGACAAAAATACAGAAATGCGTTTTTGAAAATCATGAAATCTAATAGAGCCAGTCAAAATAATATTAACAAGGAATATTTTACAGCATAGGGATTCAGGAGTTCTTGGGTGAGTTTAAAAATGATATCGCCACATGAACCCTACTGATACAAAAAAAGAAGAAAGTCATAGACGTGCGAATGCGTTCTGAAACACTCTGGAAGGATATACATAAAAATGAGAATAGTAATTATCTCCAGGGGATGGGATTATGGATGAGTTTTCTTTTTTTTTTCTTTTTTTTAAATTTCCCAATTTACTGCAATGAGCATGTATTGCATTTGTAATCAGAATACAGTTTTTTTAAATAGAAAGAGTCTTGTTAGTACAGATGACGATCTACAGACACAGATCTGCTTAGCCTCACTGCTAGCATTACGTTTGGTTGTTGTGCAGAGCTCCTTCTAGAACAGTGCAGTGTAGACGTCCCATCCCTTCCAACAGAATGCCTATGTTCCTAGTGGGAGCTCCTTGGAGCAGAGGCCAGAAGTCCTTTCTCCCATTCTTTCACCCCTTATTCCACACATATCTATGAAGCACCTGAAGGATACCAGGAGCTACAGATACAGAGTTTCACCAGACCCAACTTCTACTTTCAAGGGGGACAGGCAAAGAAAGCTGATGATTATCATTTGGCATGTGGCCAGAGCTCCACACAAGAAAGAGCTGTCTACAAGGCCAGGCACGGTGGCTCGCACCTGTAATCCCTGCACTTTGGGAGGCCGAGACGGGCAGATCACCTGAGGTCAGGAGTTTGAGACCAGCCTGATCAGCATGGATAAACCCCATTTCTACTAAAAATACAAAAAAAAAAAAAATAGCCAGGCATGGGGGTGCAGGGAGGCTGTCTGCAGAAAGAAACAGATTCCTGAGAGCCTAGATCCAGCCATGCCTGATGCTGTTCCCTTATACTTTTTTCTTTTTGCTCTTCTGCAGATGATGACTTAACCCTTAGACATTTTCTGCTATGGCAGTCTATAAAGCTCCTTTTATTGGCTTAAGATGGTTTTTTTGAATTGAACTTATGTCAAGAGTTGCCAAGAGTCCCAAGCTACTCGGGAGGCTGAGGCAGGAAAATCACTTAACCCGGGTGGCAGAGGTTGCGGTGAGCCAAGATCGTGCCATTGCACTCCAGCCTGAGCAACAAGAGTGAAACTCCATCTCAAAATTAAAAAAAAAAAAACATCTAACCAGTGCTTCCAGCAAACCCAGTGTGCACACAAACACACACTCAGATACACTTACATGAAACTCACACTCTCTTCTTCACACACTCACACACTGAACTTACCTATCTCCACTCACTCACGACGCACTCAAATACACTTGCACACACCCAACACAATAAGCTCACCAGCAAGACCCACACACTCACACACTCACATGCACGTGGTCCTGTGTTAAGTGTAGGCAGAGCTCTCTGCATCAGATCTCTTGTTTTCATCCATGCCCCTAATGTTTCCGTCCCCACCTGCAAACCCAGGCAACTCCTGCACACTCAGCTCCAGTTCCCCACCTCCCCTCCAGCCCCTGTAGGCTGCAGAGGGGTCCTTTGTAAAGGATGTTCTTTTGTCAGCCTCCTCTTTGGGAACTTGCACAGTGCCCCATGAGATCCAGTCAAAGTCCTGGTTGTGGTTGAACTATTCATTGATTCTCTCATTGGGCACACATTCACTCATTCCAGAGGCTCCAGCACCGTGCTAAGTGCTGAGCTGCCAGTTGAGACAGACTGACCACCATTCCGCAGAGCTGGACAGTCATCCTACTCAAACCACCTCTCCCTGCCTTCCATTCTTCGCCCTGCAGTCCTCCCTTACACCTGGGCTTTTATAACATTCTAATCAGAAAACCATTTAACAGCTACATTATAAATGTGCCAGACTACATGGCAGGTATTTTGCACTCATGATACCTCATTTAAACTTCACAGGGACGCTTTATAGGAGAACAAGTGAAGGAGAAAGAACTTTTTGAACCTTCAAGGATGAGTGTGGACTAATCACATCTGAATTGAGCATGTATTCTAGCCAAACACTGATGAGTGCTTTATGTATATTATTTTATTTAAGCTACATAATAAGTCTATGTTATTGTCATTTCCATTTTACAGACAAAAAAGGTCCAGAGAGGAGAAATTACAGGCCTGATGAGTGTAATAGTAAGACTCTTGGCAACTCTTGACATTAAGTTCAATTCAAAAAAACCATCTTAAGCCAATAAAAGGAGCTTATAGACTGACATAGAAGAAATGTCTAAGGGTTAAATCATCATCTGCAGAAAAGCAAAAAGAAAAATGTATAAGGGAACAGCATCAGGTATGGCTGGATCTAGGCACTCAGGAGTCTGTCTTTCTCCATCTCTTGGTATCTTTCTTTTGTGATAGCTTTATTTTCAGGAAGACTTTCCCCCTCGTGGAGGTAAGACGGGCATCAGCAACTAACTCTAGGTGTGCCCCAAACCAACTCAGCAACCACAGCACAATCCCAAGTCTTACTGGACCAACTGGAGACCTTATAGCCATCCTACCTGCTCTGTATAGACAGAAGGATTGCAATGTACTGGTTGTCCAGGCCAGGGTTGCATGCGCACCCCTGAGGCTGGGAAGGGGTATAGAGTAAAGGGGAGAACCATTTCCATAAGGGAAGAAGAGGAATCTACTACCAAACTCCTAAACCATTCACAAGGCAGCCAAGCTGCATGCGCCCACTACCTGGGGGATCAGACCGAGTGCAGCCTCACTCACAGCCTACGTGTTTACTGGTTTGCTCAGTCCCTCCACTTTGATTGCCTTCTTCTAATTCCCTGGCCCTGAGCTGACCCCACTCGGAGCCGCTTCCTGCAGCCCTCAGCCCTGAGCGCTGGTACTTAACAGTCATGCCAAGGGAAAGCTTCTCTAAGGCAGTGCCATCTAAACAGAGACCCGAAAGAACAAGGAGGCAGTCCTGGGAGGGGGAGGAGGGAGCGGCTCATTCAAAGGACTAGAGAAGGAACAGCAGGGAGGCCATTGTGATAGAGCCAATGATAGCCCCGGACCTGCGCCTGGAGTGCAGAGAGGCAAAGCCTTGTCCAGGTGCCTGTTGCACTTAAACTTCACAGCACCCCCTGGAGGCAGGTGTGGGAATTATCCCCATTTTACAGATGGGGCAACCCTGACCCAGAATCCCTTGGAACCAGACACAGTAGAAAATATGATGCAATCATCCAGACTATAGGGGACCCAGGTCCTCACCCCAGCACTGACAGTGAGCCGTGTGGACCTGGTAAAATCACCAACTTCTCCGATTCTCCTTATCTTGAAAATAGGGATGATAATGCTCCTCTCTACCCTACAGATGCTGCAACGTCCCAAGCAGACATCTAAGAGTAAACACAGATATTTTCCACCACAGTGTGCTATTTTTGCTGTCCCTAAAAGCAGCCTACATCCCCACCTGAGTGCTAGGAATTTCCCTTAGGACCTGCGGGCAATCTGTCAACCAGGAATTTCTCTGCATCTTCTTACATTTAGAAACAGTTTTTTCTTAGGCCATCTCTAACAGCCCAAGTTTTCTAGATGCTACAAACTGGTTGGGAAAGCAGGACTGTCTAGGATTTCATCCTGTACCAATATCCCTGGATTCCACGGGAGGGGCTGGAAACAAGCTAGAAATTCGTCTTCCTTCTCGCTCTCATTTGCGACCCACTGCCCACTCTCCAGCCTTCCATCTCGTCATCTGCCCCATCCAAGCTACTCTTGGATAGCTGTTGTCTCTAAACTGAGATCTACACTTTCTCTTCCCCCCGTCCCTTTTTCAACCAGGGGGGGATCTTGTCAAAACCAAACCCGACTGTGTCATTCCCTGCTTAAGACTCTTCGATGTTTTATTCCCAGGATCCAAACCAATTCCTGATGGTGGCCTCAAAGACGTGCATGGTTTGGGATCTGCCAGCCGCTCCTTCTGCCGACCGTCCTCTCCTACTACTGTGCGCTCTCCCCAGATCTTAGACTACCCATGACCCTGCTGCCACAGGGTCTTTGCTCTGGTTTCTTCTGCCTGGAGTATTCTAGCCACACGCCTCGTTACCCACTCACTTGTCCCTGATGAAACCTTACCTCCTCAGAAATGTCTTGCCTGATCTGGCTGCAGAGAATGCCTGCCCCTTTCTAGAAGACTCCTTACTTTGTTTTTCTTCATATCACTAGAAAAGAGTATGCTCTTCCTGTGTGACACCTGTCCCTCCATAGAACGTTGTCTCCCTCTCTCTTAGAAGTCCCAGGGTAGGGCATGATCCCTTCTGTCCTGAAAGCTGCTGAGGAATCCAGCTTGGGAAGTGAGTGAATGGGCCCCAGTGACTCAAGGAGACAGACCCTCTGCTCTTGACCAGGAAGCACAGCTGGCTCCAACGGGTGGAGGTAGGGGCTTTCAGGGCTGGAAAACGCTTGCTGGAAGCATCTATGGGTGCATCATCCCTACATCTGCAGACCAAGGGAAGTAAGCCGATGGGGACGAAACACTTCTGTGCAAGAGAAGGAAGACAGGACAAAGAGAAAAAGATCTGACTGGGTGTGTGCGGTTGAGTTTACAGTACAGTGAGGAGACCACTCGCCTGGAGTAGAGTGAGCGAAGAGGAGACGGCAGGTGGAGTGTGCAGAACCTTATAGTGTAGCCCTGGTAAAACCATCAGACTTCATGCTGAGTAAGACGGAAAGCCACTGAACACACAAGTGGCCTGATCTGATTTGCTTTGTAAAACATCACTCAGGTCAGGCACGGTGGCTCACACCTGTAATCCCAGCACTTTGGGAGGCCGAGCCAAGTGGATCACGAGGTCAGGATTTCGAGACCAGCCTGGCCAAGATGGTGAAACCCTGTCTCTGCTAAAGCTACAAAAATTAGCCAGGCATGGTCACACGCACCTGTAGTCCCAGCTACTCAAGAGGCTGAGACAGGAGAATAGCTTCAACCCAGGGGGTGGAGGTTGCAGTGAGCCGAGATTGCGCCATTGCACTCCAGCCTGGGACAGAGTGAGACTCCGTCTCAAAAAAAAAAAACAATCACTTTGGCTGCTGGGTTTTTCTTCCTACCATCATGAGCTGTTGACACCTACATTACTCTACCTAGATCCGTGTGTCTCTAGACAGCCCCCATGAAATGATCCCAGCTCCTTGACTTCAGCATGCCTTATAAACTCAGCTTCTTCCTTCTACCCAGACCTGCTTCTCTCTACAGACCCTAGCAGAAGGTCACTTAGGAAATCTGGAACCGGGGCATGCCCCTCATGGCCATATATGCTAATTCCCATGCCTCGGTGGAAGTGCAGATGTACTGTGATATTGTCCTGGCTTGATTTCTGAATGCAAACTTCCCTGGCTATAGCAGGCTGAATCACCACCCCCAGTACGTCCACATCCTAATCTCCAAAACCTGTGGGTATGTTATCTCACATGGCAAAAGGGACTTTAGGATGCGATTGCATCAGAGATTGTGAGATAGGGTATTACCCTGGGTTAGCCGGGAAAGACCATTCTGATCATGAGCGTTCTTATAAAAGGGAGTCAGGGGGCAGGGTGGTCAGGGTTGCAAGTAAAAGAGAAAAGATCTGGCCAGAAAAGCGAGGGAGACATGGGAATATGCTTCCACGTTGGCTTTAAACATGAAGGAAGACGTCATGAACCAGGGAGTATGTCTAGAAGATGGAGGAGGCAAGAAATCGCATTCTTCCCTGGAACCTCCGGAAGGAGTGTGGTTGGCCCTTGGACACCTTGATCTCGGGATTTCTGACTCACATGTAAGATGGCCCAAAGGAGCCGTGTGGGTTGGAAAGAAATGGGTGGCTCTCTCAAGTTAAGGTCAATTGCGGAGCGTTTATTTACAAAGGGACTCATTCCAAAGGTGTGGGTGGAATGTAGGTAACCTTGGCTGAAAGCAGCTGAGCTACTTCCCCAGCTTCGGCCTGAATGAGGGGGAGAGGGAGGTTACCATAACCTAGAAGGAGGGAGAGTCGGGTGAGAGCACTTTGGGGGTCTTCGGTCAAAGGCCGCAGCCAGCCCAGGAAACCAGGGGATGAACTCGTTCCCTTCCCCTCCCTCTCCTCTGATCTCCTGCTGGGGATCTTCAATGGCACAACCCAGCCAGAGCCAGAAGGAACCTGCTGACCTGGTCCACACAGGTCAGTTTCCTGGGCTCAGGGCGGGATGGTGGAGGATGGAGATCAGTCTGGAGGACCAAACAGATGACATCATGCATAGAGCCTTCCCCTGTCTCCAGGCTGAAATCATTCATTAGCTCCCCCTTTATCCCGGTTCAGGTCCCGACTCCTCAGGTCGCCCCTCTGCACCGCTCTCTACCCTGGTTTCCACTCACCCCTGCCCTAGTACCCACTCCCATCTTGCCATCAACCCACAAGCAAACTGCTTACAACTCCCCAAAGCATCAGGTCAACCATTCTACATCTCTGTGCCTTTACCCAGGCTGTGCTCGCTGCCTGAAATACCCTCCCCACACCTGCCACCTGGGCAAAGACCAGCAGGACACGGAGGCCCTCCAGAGCCCGGAATCAGAATCCGACAAGCACAGGCCCAAATCCTGACCCGGCCGCCTTGTGACTGCTTGACCTTGGCGAAGCCAGGGCATCCGGCTGAGCCTCGTTTCATCACCTATAAAATGGGCAGAGCGACAGAGCACACATCAGGAAGTTGCTACGAGATCCAAACGAGACGAAACTGGTAAAGTGCTTGGCAGGTGGCCTCTTGATGAATCAGAACTTGGCAGCTTCGAAGAGGCTTGTCCCTGCGATGGCATTCCTGATCTTCTATCTTTCTAAGTATCAAGATCTCACTTTTTTCTGATGCTTTCTAAGCCTTGTGTGGACAGCTCTAGAGGTCCCTGAAATGCTGTACCGCGTGGCTCCTTCAGTGGACCAAGCTGCAAGAGAGAAGGACTGGAAAGTATTCATGTTCGTGTCCTCAGTATTCAAAGTGTGATAGGTAGACCCCCAATGAATACTGAATGAATGAATGAATGAATGAATGTTAAAACCATCCTCAAATAAACCAGTCTGCCTGCTCCTCCACCTGAATAAAGGTTGATCTACTTTCCCAGTCATCTGTACAGCGAAACAGGGCGCAGGATGACCTCTCCATGAAGCCAAGACCAAGGTCACAGCAAATAGAAGGGGTGATAAGGGAGTCGCCAGGCCTGGGTGGGGGCTGCAGGCCCCAGCTCATTGCAAATGCAGAGAGAATCCCAGCGGCGGCTCCTTCTCTGGCAGGGAGCGCAGGAAAAGACAAGAAAAATGAAGCCGCTGCAATCTCATTTTCTGAGGCCTGCAAGTCAGCCAGGAAATAGCTATTATTCCATCGCACTGTCGGTATTAAGTTATTTCCTTCACTAAATACGGGAATGTTCATGAATATCTATTGAGTCGCAGGTACAGACCCCTCCTGGCTCTGAGGCTCAGTCACTCTGACTTTACATTCCTGCAACAACACCCCTCAATCTTGCTCTGAAGTGAAAGACAATAGTATTTTAAATTGGTTAATAAATCTCTGGATTGATGCTTCTCGAAGGCCCGGGAACTTCGTCTCTATTACTCGAATAAAAGGGATCACATTTTAACCACTGCCGGGCTAGGAATTGGGGGAGCAATTTGAGCCAGCTGCTCCTTCCTTTTCCTGGGGGAAGGAAGGGGTGAGGTTTCAGGATTTGGGGACAAACAGACCTTCCTGGAAGCCTGGGAAATACTCATTTTCTGGTCAATTTGGGCCAATCGGACATCTTGGGACACTTTGATTTTCATGGCTTTACATTCAGCTAGTTTCCCTGGGTTCAAATAAAAGAGACTCAGAAACAGAGCTCCAGGGGGGGAAAATGGAAGTGGGTGTCTGGCATCCTTTTAAAAAGCACCCAGGTGGCCGGGCACAGTGGCTAACGCCTGTAATTCCAGCATTTTGGAAGGCCGAGGCGGGCAGATCACCTGAGATCAGGAGTTCGAGACCAGCCTAGCCAACATGGTGAATTTTGTACTAAAAATACAAAAATTAGCCAGGCATGGTGGCAGGTGCCTGTAATCCCAGCTACTTGGGAGCCTGAGGCAGGAGAATTGCTTGAACCCAGGAGGCAGAGGTTGCAGTGAGCCGAGATCGTGCCATTGCACTCCAGCCTGGGCAACAAGAGTGAGACTTTGTCTCAAAAAAAAAAAAAAAAAGTACCCAGGCAAAGATAAGAATGGATCCTGCCTGAGAGGTCACTGCTTCCGTGCCAGCCTCACTTAGATGGGTGTGGAGGGTCAGTGACACTGGAAAATAACTCCAGGTGTGGGTTGGTACACCGCCTGCCTCCATGAGCACAGGTAAACGTGGGCATGCCCCTCAGGATGGAGAAGGTTTGAAAAGCCCCGCTGACGGGAAATGTGAAGTCAGATGGAAATGTCTCCCCTTTGCAAGTTTCTCACCACCTGCTTTATGTCCATTTCTCTACATCCACCCTCACGCCCTAGGAGGTGGAGAATTCTGACACTGTCCACAGGCAAGAAAATCCACAGGTCAGAATCTCTCCTATAAACTCTCTCCTGTATATTAAGCCAGGATCCAGCTGCGAGCAGGAGCTCAGAAACTAGAGGCAGAATTGGCTGCTGTACAATGTCCCCGAATTACAGATGTGCAAACTGAGGCTCAGAAAGAGCACATGGCTTGCTCAGCATCTTGCAGGGAGCTGGCCTGTCCATGACTCTGCCAAGACAGATTGGGCACCCGTTATGCCCAGATGCTGAGTCAGGTACTAAAGAAACTAAGGTGAAGGAGAAAAAGACATGGTGGCCACTTTGATGGAACCCAGCATCTCGGGAGGTGCCTCGGGGGAGTCATCTGGAGGGGACAAAGTAAACAGAGAGAACCACAACAACTTCAGGTATATCTAATCCCAGAGAAGGGAAGGAAGCAGGATGATGGGATCTGCAGAGTGATGGAATCCGCAGGGCGGGGTGTGGTAGGACTATGGGT
The DNA here is from genome assembly GCA_036589455.1 of Ateles fusciceps. Lineage (NCBI taxonomy): Eukaryota > Metazoa > Chordata > Mammalia > Primates > Atelidae > Ateles > Ateles fusciceps. Next base: position 4,315,103 of record JAZHEH010000517.1, on the reverse strand, counting down.
TAGCGGCCATCCACAGGGCGGGTGTGGTAGGACTATGGGTTAGCGGCCATCCACAGGGCGGGTGTGGTAGGACTATGGGTTAGCGGCCATCCACAGGGCGGGTGTGGTAGGACTATGGGTTAGTGGCCATCCGCAGGGCGGGTGTGGTAGGACTATGGGTTAGCGGCCATCCGCAGGGTGGGGTGTGGTAGGACTATGGGTTAGCGGCCATCAAGAGCTGCTCCTAGCTTTTCCTGCAGTCCCTGGAAAGCTGAGCAGCTGAAGCATGTCTCTGAGACCGGTGAAGTTTTTTGGGAGCAGGGATTATGTCTGTTTTGAGACCCCAGCTCACAGCACAAGACCTGGCTGGCAGCTGATGCTTAGTATTTGGGGGAGGTGGGTGACTGGAGGGGTTTCATTATTATTAATAATGTTCTGCTCATCATTTCCCTTGCCCCTTTATCAGAACATCTTTCAAAAGCCTGCTCTGGGTGTGGTGAATATCTTAAGCCTACAACCTCCTAATTCCAAGGGACACTGTGCCCTAAACTAGGCCAGGCCTTGTCCCTTGCCGTATGCCCTGGTCTCTCTCTCTGACAGGTCCCTCTCACGTGCATACCTTTGCACACTCACCGCTTCCTCTTCTTGGACTGGTTTCTCCTCCTCCCTTCATCTCTCTTGGCACCTCCTTCACCCTGTGAGCTCCTACTCAAATGTCAAGACTGAGATCAGGAGTGACCTCCTCCAGGAAGCTTTCCCTGACCTCCAGGAAGTGTGTGGGGCTCTGGGCTCCCACCGCTGCCCAAGCTATCCTCATTACAGCACTGACACTAGGTCACAATCATCCATCTCTATGTCTGTTTCTTGCCCTCAGAATGGGACTGTCTCATATTCGCCACCTCCACCAGCAGCCAGCAGAGGACTCAGCACAGAGGTGCTAGCAGTACTTGTAAGTGAAAGTAACTACTTCTGTTTACCCATTGCAGTAGACAGATTGAAAAAAAAAGTCCTGATGATCTGTCCTTCCCTATACCCATACCCATTGCAATGTGACTTTGAAGTTCTGCCCATCAAAGGATGGAGACGCTTCATCACCTCTAGAATCTAGGCTGGCCATGTGATTTGCCTTGGCCAATACAATGTTGCAGAAGTGACATCAGGCCAGTTCTGCAGCTGGGTCTTAACAAGCTTTCACTTTCTTTTGCAGAACCCTGCAAGCTCCCATGCAAAGAAGCCCAGGCTAGCCTGCTGGGGGACACAAGACCAGGATCTAGTCACCTCCATCACCCCTGCCAACAGCTAGTCAACCACAGCACATGCAAGTGAGGCTATCCTAGACCAGCCAGCTCTACCCAACCCACCAGCTTGCATGAGCAGGCCCAGCTGGGATCAGGCAAGCCTGGCTCAAATCAGTAAAACCACCCAGCTGACCTATGAGCCGAAGAAAAAAACAATTATTGTTATATGCTCTCGAGCTTACGTTGCTGTTGGTTATGCGGCATTTACTGTGCCGATACATAACTGATGCATCCACTGAATAGATTTTTCTCCCACACATGGCACTGGGCATCACACATCGCCAATTCCTTTGGTTGTCACCCAACCAAAGGAATCGGAATAGCAGGATCTCTTTGAGATACGTCAAAGCACAAATCCTAAGGCTGTCTCTGATGGAGCACGTGGAAAATGACCCCCCAGCTGACCACGTGACCTGCCATCACAGGTGAGGCAGAAGAGCCACGCCACAGGCACTTCCAGAAAATCTCACAGTCTGGCAAAGACCTTGCCCAGAACGCTGAATTCCATCTGGGGAATAAAGCCAGACACATCACTCTTTTGGACAAGCAATTTTTTTTTGTATAATTGACAATTCTTGGCATATTCTCCCCTTCTCTATGCACAGCCTTCCTTTCATGTCACTCATGTATGTACCAGACACTCTGAGGTGACTTCCCTGATAAGTGAACGCCAAAGAGACCTCTGGCTCCCTACCCTTAAATATTCTACTTGTTATAAATTCCCCGAGGAGTCTTCTTAGCTCCAAATATCAAGGGAATTGGAAGGGGGAGTAAGGGGAAAGAAAACACATTCTCGGAGCAGTTCTTTGTACTTGAGATTCTTTGGTTTGTATTAAAATATTCTCATCTTCCCATAATTTATGGGCACTCCTGGAACTAAGGGGGTTCGTTTTGTCCCTGATCCTCCATTCTAGAAATAAAACTAACTGTTAGTGTCAGAGTGAGTATCTCTGGGAAGGGAGGGGGAATGGGACAGAAACTTTCAGAGCATCCAATCTGTGTGTTCAGGGAAAGACTCTGCAGACTCATTTCCTGGCCCCACTTCCCAGGGACTGAGACCCAGCACCAGGCACCTCCCCATCCATGATCTCATTTGATTTTCAGAACAGTCCTGCCAGGGTAATATTCTAATCATTATCATGTTCCTTTCTGAGAAGAGGAAAGTGAGAGTCCTAGGGATGAGATGCCTTCTTCAGAGAGCAGAGCTGGCTTAACATGGGTCTAGAATTTAAATCCAGGTGCAGATGACACCCCAATGCTCTTACCAGCCAAGCACCCAGAGAAGGCGTGATCAGGGAAGGCTACCTGGAAGAGGCAGGACTTAACCCGAGTCTCAGAGCTCAAGAGTCCCAGCTAGCTGTACTTCCTAAGGTAAGAGGTATAGTCTATCTTATCCACTCAGTTCTCTATAAGACCCTGAAGGGGGCAAAATCCCTGCTCCATGGATCCTTTTAAAAATGCATGGATCCCATTTTTTCTTACATAAAAATCTCTGCTGCATTCTCCTGTGCCAGCTGAGTAAAATTTACTGTCTAGGGTGTGCCACTCAAGGATCTTGTTAATTTGCCTCATTCTGCCTTTTAAGCTTTCCATCCCACTACGACCCCTACCTCCCACTCATATACACACAGATCTACCCTTTCAGATATCCCACGTTAGTCAAATAACACTTCACCTCTAGATACATCACTTCTCTCCTACGTCATTCATGCTATTCCCACTGCCTACAATGCCCATCTCTGCCTAATGAACTCCTACTCAACCCTCAGAGCCCAAGTCAAATGGCCCATCAGCTGGGATGCTTCCCCTTCACCCCTTCATTGACATAGTTTGTTGTACACATATCCAGTCAACTAGCACAGCTCCAATTGACCCATGGCACCATGTCTGTCATGGAGACGGTGAACCTTGAAGATGGGAGCCCAAGTTTTAATTATCGTTGAATCCCCACGGCTTAGCATAGGGCCTGGCCTTTGCCCAAAGGTCAGTGATTATAAACGCTTGTTGGATGATTAAATGAATGAGTGAATGAATGGATACATTATTGCAAACTTTCTGAAGATGTCCATTGGATGAACCTAAGCCTCTGTGGTATCTCAGTGCTCAACAGGCACCTTGATGGAGTGCACAGAAAATCACACTTCTCACTTGACACTGCTTGTTTTCACAGGGAGGATTAAAAACAGACAAACTGAAACAAGGCCTGGCAGGTGGTCCAAGCCCTCAATGGCCCCACTGAGGAAACTAGACCTGTGGCATCTCTGAGCAGCTCTCTGCGTCTGCCTCTTTCTCTTGCTCGTTCCAAGCCCCAGATAAATCTTTTTTTGGCAGGTGGCCCATCTCACCTAATATGAGCAGGAACTGTGGGTTGTCAGACTCAGGGCTCAGCTGAGGAGCTGAGGCTGGCGAGAGTGAGGGAATGTTTAACCAATGGCAGTCTGGGTGTCAGGTAAGATGCACGCGTCTTTCTTCCAGATGTCCAGGGCTGGGGAGTCAGTAAGATACTCGTGCCTGAGAGGCCTCAATTCAGTCCCGATTTTGTCACTCCTTCGCTGGGGACCACAGCTAAGCCTCCTGGCCTCTCTGGCCCTCAGCTTTTCCACCCACAAAATGGGGTGAAGGAGAAACAAGCTGCTGTGTGGTAGCCTCTATCTCATAACAAGGGGAGTCCAGAGACCGTTGTCAGACACAAGGAAACTGTGGCCCGGAGAGTTGAGGTGACTTGCTCAAGGCCACACAGCCCAGAAGTGCCAAGGCAGAGATCTGTTCCAGGTCTTGTGACTCCAGAGCACACCAATTCCCAAGTTGCATCCCAGCTGGAGGAACACGGCACAGACCTATGAATCTCAGCATTTACAACGCCACTGGCCCTTGGCGACCACAGCCACCTTGGGAAGCCAGAGCAGGCCCATTCACTTCTTTTTTTTGTTTTTTTGGTTTTTTTCTGGCATATTTAATGTGTTTATTTGTGTGTTTTTTATTTCTTTAAAAATGTTTAAGTTTTATTTATTTTTAAAATCACTTCATTGAAACATGACTGACACATAAAAACTTGCACCTATTTAATTTTACAACTATATTCGTTTGAGAATAAGTATACACTGGTGAAACCATCACCGCCATCAAGGCCTTAGGTATATTCGTCGTCTCCCAAAATTTCCTCCTGTGTCATTTATATTATCAAGAGCAGTTAACTTATGATCTACCCTCTGAGCAAATTTTAAGTATACAATACAATATTCTTAGCTATAGGCACTCTGCTGTAGTATCTAGCTAGTACCTGTCTATAGGCAGTCTGCTGTGTAATAGGTCTCCAGATAAGAGGTTACTATCCAAAATAAATAAGAAATTCATATAACTCAGTAGCAAAAAAGGACAAATAACCCAATTATAAAATAGGCAAAGGACCTGAAACAGACATTTCTTCTAAGACAACATACAAATGGCCATCTACTTTCTTTGAGATGGAATTTCACTCTTGTCCCCCAGGCTGGAGTGCAATGGTGCTATCTCAGCTCACTGCAGCCTCTGCCTCCCGTGTTCAAGAGATGCTCCTGTCTCAGCCTCCCAAGTATCTGGGATTACAGACACCTGCCACCACACCCGCCTGATTTTTATTTTTATTTATTGTATTTTTAGTACAGACAGGGTTTTGCCATGTTGGCCAGGCTGGTCTCGAACTCCTGACCTCATGTGATCCGCCTGCCTCGGCCTCCCAGAGTGTTGGGATTATAAGCATGAGCCACAGCGCCAGGCTTGGCCATCTACTTTCAACAGGCATGGTTGGAAGACTGCAGGCAGCCTCTTCCTGTGGCTTTGAGCTCAGGGAAGTGAATGGAAAGAGCCAGGATGAAGGATGGAGGTTAGCCACTGACCAGGCTTAGCGGTTAAGAATTGCAACATGGCATCAGGGGCCCCGGAGATGACATACTGGCTCTGACATGTTTCAAACAATATGATTCGAGGCAGTATTTCCCGTCTCTGAGCCTCGGTTGTCTCAACTGCAAAATAGGGGGGTGGTAATATTTCCTTCCAAGGGCTGGTGTGATCCTTAATGAGACAGGTCCTGGACCACAGCCCAGAGGTGATTCTGACAGGTAAGAAGCAATGTGCCATTATAATATTACATCTTAGCTAGTGACACAGGTATAAGGTATCACAAAGAAGAAAAGGAGAAAGCGAGGAAGAGAGAATGTGAGAAACGCTCTTTTGCTTTACCTTCTGAGCACATGTCCTCATTTATAGAGCTGCACTGTCCGATACAGTAGCTGCAAGCTACGGTAGCTACTGAGCACCTGAAAGGTAGCTCATCTGAATGCAGCTGTGCTGTAAGTTCAAGTGTAAGATATTCTCAGAATGAAAAAAAAAAGTGAAACATCTCATTCATCATCGTTCCTATTGATTACACATTGAAATGATAATTTTGATGTACTGGTTACATTAAATACATTATTAAAATTCATTTCACCTGTTACTTCTCAAGCTTTTTTAATGAAGCTGCTAGAATTCTTTGAAAATTTTATACATAGAGAGAGTACAAGTGCCGATTTCTTACATATATTGCATAGTGGTGATGTCTGGGCTTTTAGTGTACCCGTCACCCAAATGAACATTAAATAGAAAATTTAATTAACAAAAGAATTAACAACAAAAATAGAAAAGCTTAAATTACATGTGTGGCTTTCATTAAATTTGTATTGGACAGCACTGCTCTAGAAAACTAAAAAAATAAGTGTCTACCTTTTGGAGCTTGGATTCTGAGTTCAGCCACTTTTTGGCTGTGTGAACTAAGAAGAGATGCTTGCCCTCTCTGAGCCGTAGTGTTCCCTATCTGTAAAGTGGAGATCATTCTTTGAGAAGATGTAATGAGAGCCAGATCACTATGTTTGCATCATATAGATCACACAGCACATATTTGATATACATGAGCCTCTGTTTTCATGGCCAGTTACCCGCTGCGTCCTGGGACAACTCCTGCGCCAGCTGAAGGCTCAGAAGGGATTCCCTGGCTGAGGCGTTCAAGCTCTTCTACCTGGTTATCTCCACGGGACATAAGCCTCAGGCAGGATCTCAGACAGATCCCTAGAACTGCGGCTGCAGCCTCTCAGACTGGTTCCTGGAGCAAGAGGAGGCATTCTCAGATATGGTCAATTGCAAAATGTGAATCAAGCTTCTTCTCAACCCTATATGTGCGCCCTGACTGGACCCCCAGCTTTTGACGACTCCCTGTGTCTCCCGCCTAGTGTTCACAGCTTTATCATAAAGCTACAGAAATAAGAAGGCAGCAGGAGAGGAGCGAGAGACAACCCTAGGCCTGCCCTTCCCTGCCTGGTTACCACTTCCGTCTTTCTGTAGGCTGCGGGGCTCAGAACAGCTGAGGACACTCTGCTGGGAGGAGTTTCCCTTCCCCATCCTAGCTTAAGTTTTCAGGGCTGCCCTCTCTGGCCAGCGAGAAGCCAGGCATTTAATTGAATAAAACCATACAAGGTGGCTGCTATCTTTGCATTCCTGAGAGCTGAGGACACCTGCTGTCCATCCTGCCAGGGAGATGAGGCCACTGAATGTTCCCAGGCAGGATGGAGGTTTGCTACTGTCCAGTAGACAGACCTTCCTATACTTTCAAATAGGAGGCAGAAGGGTTGTGTACCCCAGGATGGACTTTCCAGGGAGTAGGGAAATTGTGACACAGCCCCGTTACTCTCTGTCTCTAGGTTCCCACTGAAAACATCTCCACCTCCTTCCTCCTAACCTAGATCAAGTTGTACGGTCCTGGTTCAAGCCCTCCAGCTCACTGTGTGCCCTGTGCGATCCTGAGAGATCTGTTTCTCCAGTTCTTCTCTCCGGGATTTGGTAATGTTTAAAAAACACTTCATGGTACTTGAGACAGAATGAGGAGTTTGAGTGAGTCACGCACTAACATTTACCAGCTGTTAATTTTGTGTAAGTGGCTGTATACACCTCCCCAAGCCTCAGTGTTCCCATCTGAGAGATGGGTATATTAAAGTATCTTCCTTACAAAGTGATTTAAATGTTTTCCTGTTTGTTTGTTTGTTCGTTGTTGTTTTGGTGTGGGAGGGGGATGGAGTCTCGCTCTGTTGCCCAGGCTGGAGTGCAATGGCACGATTTCAGCTCACTGCGACCTCCGTCTCCTGGGTTCAAGTGATTCTCCTGCCTCAGCCTCCTGAGTAGCTGGGATTACAGGCATGCACCACCGCACCTGGCTAATTTTTTGTATTTTTTAGTGACTACATAGTAGTCACTATGTAGACCAGGCTGGTCTCAAACTCCTGACCTCAGGTGATCTGCCCGCCTCAGCTTCCCAAAGTGCTGAGATTACAGGCATGAGCCACCATGCCTGGCCAAATGATATTTTTTATTAAAGTGCTCAGCACAGTGTCTGACACTCAGCAAATGTTCATTAAATGGTTATTGTCAGTGGTATGCTAGTAAAGCGGCTCTCAGGAGTGCGGAGGAGTACTGATTTGTAGCACTTGCCAATTTCTGTGGTGTAAGTACTTTCACTATAACTTATTTCAAGCCAATAGCATAACTTGCTTCCAAAACTTCTGAATATTTAACAATGGGCCAGTAGTCAGCTCCGGCAATGCAAGGCCAGTTAGTATTGTTGCTAATATTGATGCTACTCAACCGAGCATCTTTGTGTGTTTATTTGTTACTTTTCGTTTTTCCCTTATGTGGCAAAATTACCTATGATCTCACTTCAACATTAGATGTTGCAAATTGAAACTAGTTTGAAAGCCGTCAAAGCAAATGATCAGGTAAGATCTCTACCAGGTCTAAAGAACATCCCAGGAGTTCTATACTCAAGTGCTCCCCCTCTTAGAGACAATGCCCTAGACTCCCTGCCAGGCACAGAACCCTGCCCCATGCCCTTTTCCCTCATAGCCCTACACTGGACAAGTCAGAAAATCCACCCCAAAAGAGAGGTACTAAAGGATTAAGAAACAGAATTTTTCCCGAATGGATTCTAGCTGTGTGGGCTCAGACAAGTAGCCCAGCCTCTCTGAGCTTGTTTCCTAGACTGACTCAGAGACCTGTTGTGAGGGGTTAATGAGAAAATTTATATAAGATGCCCATCACCAAGGAATGCCCAGTAAAAATAGCTATTGTTTAAAATATTACTATTAATACAACCACCAAGTCTGGGGCCCCCTGTTCCTCTGTGGAAGGTCTATGGGGGCCCCCCGGGCCTCCTATAGGTTCTGCAAATAGCAGCAGCACAGAGCTGGACCCAGGATCTGAGCCTCCCTACCCCCCAGTCATTTCGCTTCCACCCTCATTGTTCCAGGACTAATTTATTTATTTCCTTCTGAATCCTCAAAGTCTATCAAGCTGTGGAGTGGTTGGATGGATTTTTTAATTAATTGAAGCAGAATCGATGGAAAAGTGATTGTTTTGGCTCTGGCTGGGTGGGGAGCTCAGAGTGGGAAATAAATGGATGGCTTTGTCGGGGGTGGGGGCTGCCTTATCGAGCCGTGGTTGGGCTGTGGGTACTGAGACCAGGAAGGCTTAGCACGTGCCGTGGGCAGCAGGATGGAGAAATGAAAAGTGACCAGCACACTCCCCCTCCTCGGAGTCCAAGAGATCTGAGTTCAGTCCACCCCACCCCTCTTAGCAGCTGCATGGTGCTGGACCAGTCCACGTTGGTGCCTCTCTGAGTCTCTGTTGCCTTGGGGGGATTGCTGTGAGGATTAAACTCTGATACATGCTACAAGATGAATGAATCTTGAAGACATCGTGCTAAGGGAAAGATGCCAGATACCAAAGCACAAATACTGCTGACTCCACCTATAGGCAGTACCTAGGATAGGCAAATTCACAGACAGAAAGTGGAATAGAGCAGAGATCCCCAACCGTTTGGGCACCTTTTTGTTTCATGGAAGACAATTTTTCCACGGGGGCGGGGTGGGGGTGCAGAAAGCTTTCAGGATGAACCTGTTCCGCCTCAGATCATCAGGCATTAGGTTCTCATAAAAAATATACAACCTAGTTCCCCTCACATGCACAATTCACAATAGGGCTGGTGCTCCTATGAGAGGCTAATGCCTCCACTGGTCAGACAGGAGGCAGAGTTCAGGCAGTAACGCTCACTAACTGCCACTCATCTCCTGCTGTGCAGCTCAGTTCCTAGCAGGCCACCAACCAGTGCCCGTCCTTGGCCTGGAATTGAGGGTACCAGAGGCTATGGGCTTACCATTTTAAAAGGGACAGAGTTTCTGTTTGGGACAATTAAATATTCTGGAAATGGATAGTGGTGATGTTTGCATGACATTTTGCATGTCCCTAATGCCATTGAACTGTATGCCTAAAAATGGTCAAAATGATACATTTTATGTTGCATATATTTTACCACAACAAAAAAAATAAATAAATAAGGTGTGCTATGCACTTAGCACTGCCTGGCTCCTAGTAGGTGCTCACTAAATATACATATATTATTATCATTATTGTTATTACTATTATTTTTTAAATTACTGGGGTGAAGTATCTCAGATGTGATAGACTACAAACTATGACCAAAAATTATCATCATCCTATATGCAGTCCTCGTCACAATGTGATTTTGTGACGACTTTCATCAAAAGGTAGGTCCTCAGCACCTCCATTACTGGGTGTCCACCCAAAGGAAAACAGATCACCATACCAAAAAGACATATGCACTTGTATGCTCATTGCCATAATATTCATAATAGCAAAGGTATCAAATCAACCCAGATGCCCATCGACAGTGGATTGGATAAAAAACACGTGGCACATATACACCATGAAATACTACGCAGCCGTAAAAAAAAAATACAAAATCATTCCTTTGCAGCAACACGATGCAGCTGGAGGCCATTATTCTAAGCTAAACATTGGGTACTCATGGGCTAAAGATGGCAACAACAGACATCAGGGACTGCTAGGGGAAGGGAGTGAAGGGGACAAGGGAGAAAGGGACAAGGGAGAAAGAACTACCTATTGGGCACTATGCTCACTCCCTGGGTGCAATATACTCCTGTAACAAACCTGCGCGTGTGCTCCCTCTATGTAAAATAAAAGCTAAAAGATGGAACTGTGGAAAGAGAGGAAACAGGTCTGAAGTTCATACTCTCAGGATAGAGATGGGAAACCTGAGGGCCTCAGGATGGAAGTCTCAGAGACTGAGTTTAGGGCAGAGTTGGGGGCCCAAGTATCCCAAGTAAGAATCCATTCTTCTAAGTTTTGTGATATTTTCCCTTTGTTCAGAAAAATCAAAGTATTTAGTAAAGTAGATATCATGTTTTCCATATTAATGAAGAGGAAGCTGAGCTCAGAGAAGGTGAATTGACTTGCCCAAGGTCACACAGCCAGGAAGAGGAAAATATCATAAAAATTAGAAAGAAGAATGGATTCTTAGTTGGGATACCTGGGCCCCCAACTCTGCCCTAAAGTCAGTCTCTGACACTTCCTTCCTGAGGCCCTCAGTTTTCCCATCTGTATCCTGAGAGTATGAACTTCAGACCTGTTTCCTGTCTTTCCACGGTTCTGTTACCTTAGGATCAAGATACAGGACCCGTTTCTGCCCCTTCAGCTTAAAGTAACATCAGCATGGACCTCCCAATACATTCGATGGCAAACAGGTTTTGATAATCCAATGAACGCTGCTATTTATGGGCAACGTCCACCCACCCCATGGTAAATTTGCATTGGGGGCTGGATTCAAAAAAGAAAAGAAAGAGGGCTGTCTTTGAAGTGAATGACATGAATTATTTCGACCTAACTTACTAATTAAGACCTCATTAGCAGCCCAAATTTGTGATAGATCAGCAGAGGACTTGGCACAATGGTTTAATTTAATGATTTCTTGCATTACTTTGTTAATCATCTTTAGTCTGATTTAATTTATGCCAATGTGACTGTCCTAATTTCTAATTAAGGCATTGATGGCGGGGACAGCCGCCATAGCATAAGAATTTCAATCAAGGCTGATACAAAAGCAGATATGCGTTTTTAAGGCCTATAAGATGGCAATTTGCTAAGCCGTCTGCTTAGTGTTTTATTCCACATCCCCCCCTCGCCAAAAGGTTGGGGAGGGTCTGGTCTTCGCCTGAGGCAGATGGTTTCTCACTAATCACAGACCTTTACAATCATCGATTTTTTTTAAGGCTCTGAAAAAGACCTTGGAGATTAACCAGACCAGCCTCCTCATTACACACAGAGGCAACAGGAGCCAGAGAGGGTAAGGGGCTCACCCAAGGTCACAGAGTGAGTTAGCTGGGCTCCAGGGGGAGATCCCAGGCTCACACCCCCCTCCACAGCCACCCACTTGGGAGGCCCCTGGCAACTCATGCTGGCTCTGTAGGAATTGCAATTGCCTGGGATTTGGGTAAGTGAATGGAAACTGGGTAATAATTCTAATAACTCCCAGTACTTGAGGTGAGCCAGGCACTGAGCCTGAAACTTGAATGCCTCTTTTATTCAAATTCACAAACCAACGCAACCTGTGGGTGTCATAACTTCAGTCCTCCCATTTTACAGATGATGCCGGCTCAGAGAGGGAGAATGCCTGCCCAGGTTCCCACAGCAAAGAAATGGGATTTAAACCCAGATCTGTTTGATTCCCAAGTTTATGTTCTTATCACTCCTCTGGTAATCTCCCAGGCTGCCATTGGGTAACCATAGTATTTGTATTAATATTATAGCTAAGGAGTATTTAGGACTTAACCATGTGCCAGGCACTGTGCTAAGTTCCTCACGCGAGACTCTCCCTTCATGCTCGGCACATCTTGTGAAGACAGCATCATTATTACAGCCAACTATAGGTGAAAAAGCCAAGGACCAGAGAAGTTCTAAGAACCATCCAAGGCTTCAGAGCAAGATGGCAGTGCTCAAACTCTGGACCATTTCCCCCTGCCTTTTCTTGACTGAAACCTCCTCGACCCCAACCAGATGCTCAGACCAAAGACTGGGAGCGTCCGTGGCTGCTTTCTCTCTGTCTCCCAACATTCAGTCTATCAGCATGTCCTGTCAAGTTGACCTCCACAACATCCTGAAGCAAAGACTTCTCTTCCTTCGCCTTGCTGCATGCTTAATGACTGCACCTGCCTCTTCCCTGTTTCTCCATGGCCAGCCCAGATCCTGCAATCCATTCTCCTCCCAGCACCCTAGTAAGGCAAAACAGAAACCAGACCATCTCCCTCTCCTGAGTTCAACTCTCCAGTGGCTTTCTATCTCACCTAAAATTAAACCCAAACTTCTTTCTTGGTCTGCAGAGCCCTTCATGATCTGGTGCCCACCTCCCTCACCCATTGCACGCCTCCTGCCCCACTAGCTTTCACTCTTGCTTGTGGACAAGCCAAACTTGCTTCCACCTGAGAGCCTTTGCATCTGATGCTCCCTCTGCCTAGAAGTCAGTGTCCGTAGCCCTCTTACTTTGCCGTCTCCTTATTACCATTCTTCCTGTCTTTTCCATCTAAAGGATCCCTGCCCATGGCATTCCCCATCCTAAAAGCTTGCTTGAGTCCCTTCCTAGTACAGATTCCTACTGGGAATGGTCTCATCCGTCTTTTGCCCATTGTCTCCACCACTAGCATGTCACCTCCATGAGAGCAGCGTTCTTACCTGTCCAGTGCACCACAGTGTCCCCCAAGGTGCAGCAGCCGGCATGCAGCCTGCACCCATGCTGTGTATTCATCAGGAACAAATGAAAGACGAGACTCATGCACCTGGAATAGCTGTGACCTGAATCCAGACGTTGGAGATGTCCCAGAAGAGAAAATCTCTGGAAAGGACATCCCGAAGACCTTTGGTGCAGGGGACAGCCTCAGCCTCAAATGAGGAAAACTGAGAGCCAGGTTTCCGAGGACTCCCCCGGCCCCAGAAGACTGTCCAGGAAACCAAGCTTTGTATTTCCACTGCACCCTTGAGCTCAATCCCAGAGAATTAAAAAGTTTCCAAGAAAGTGTATCTGCTAATGTGCAACATTTATGTTCGTCAATATAGATTTATTTAATGCAATAAATGATATAATTGGACTTTTATTTCCACAATATATTTTTCCAAGATAACTAATATTTTGAGTATCCATGGCCTACTGATGTCTCCTGAATGAACATATTTCCTATATTATTACTCTTGTATAAAACTGACATTTAAACAGTTTAATAAATGAGCAGTTGTTTGACTTGTATCAGTTTCAGTACATTCTGGGATATTAATAAAATATATTTCATAAGCCAGCTCAATAGACCATGTCATAAAAATTCAATGATTTATTAGCGATACAGTTGCTATTAGTTGGGACAGATACTCAAAATGCCATTAGGGTTAAAATAATAATCAATCAAACTAATTAGACCCTATTTTTCATATGCAAATATAATTAAGCATACATTCCTCTGGAACTTTAAAGAGAATTATTGAAGCTCAACCTTGTATGAAGAGCCCCTCACTTGAGTTAATGAAATGACAGTGTCTCAAGTTGGATATGCAAACAAAATTGATGAATTGTTCTGGGCTTTGAGGATCATAAGGAAATGGGGCACGAGAGAAGGGGCTGAAAGAAGACTACCCTAGACACCTAAGTCTCTTCTTTCTATCATTGCTGATAAGGGGGGAGTTTTAAAGCCCAAAGTGGACAAGAATGACTGATCCAATATGGCACTGTGGGGTCCATAAGAACACGGTTCTGAATGGATTCTTATGTTAGGCTGTTCTTGTATCGCTGTAAAGAAATGCCTGGGACTGAGTAATTTATAACAAAAAGAGGCTTAATAGGCTCACAGTTCCACAGGCTGTACAGGAAGCACAGTGCTGGCATCTGCTCAGATGAGGAGGCCTCAGGAAGCTTACAATCATGGCAGAAGGTGAAGGGTGAGCAAGCATGCCACATGGCCAGAGCAAGGGAGAGAACTGGGGGGAGATGCTACACACCTGTAAATGACCAGGTCTTGGGAGAACTCACTCACTATCACAAAGACAGCATCGAGCCATGAGGAATCTGTCCCATGACCCCAACACCTCCCACCAGTTCCCATCTCCAGCACTGGGGATTTACAATTCAACGTGAGATTTGAGCAGGAGCAAGTATCCAAACTGTATCAATCCTGATGTGTTCAATCTAGTTTCATCAACACAGCAGACCTTGGGCAAGTTAAATTCTCTCTGTGCTACCAGTTTCTCCATCTGTAAAATGAGAGAGATGATGATAACAGCAGTATACACCTCTGAGGTTTGTGGGAAAGACTGAAGGGGTACCTAGACCATAGCAAGCATACAATAAACATTAGCTGTTTTTATCCAGGAAACAGTTAATTTGCCCCAAAACTTTCTTTGTGGGACTGCTCAGCCACTGGCTGGCTGAGTGAGCCTGGCAAAATCTACTCCTCTCTCTCTGCATGTCAGTTTCCATATCTGGACAGTTGGAGACTTAGACTAGATTTGGAAAATCAGAACTCACAGTTGAGAAGGCTGAAGAATGATTGCCATTTTCTTTAAAAGCCTCTGGGTCTAATTTACAAAAAATACTTGGGCCCAAGGAATGGGGCCAAAGGGGCAGAGGACACCATAACCAAGTCAGAGCAAGAAGTCAGAGCATAAGGGGCTAACCTGCTCAAAGAACCAGTATTGGAGACCAGGAGAAGAACCCAGACTGGCTCTAATGTTGCCAAACGCTGGTTGTATTAGTTAATGCAGGAGTCCATAAATGCTTTCTGTAAAGAGCCAGATCACAAATATTTTAGGCTTTGCACATCACACAGTCTCTGTTGCAACTACTCAACTCTCCTGTTACAACATGAAAACAGTCATAGGCTGTCCCAATACAACTTAATTTGTAGACACAAGCAGCGAGAGAGTTTGAGCCCACGAGTTACAGTTATATCAGCTGATGCAACATACAAACCTCAAAATATCAATGACTCAACTACGATAGATGTCTATTTCTAGCTCATGCAAAGTCCAATGAAGATATTTCCCAGCAGGCAACTCTCTAGGGTGACTGTCCTTCAAGATACAGTACAGACCCAGGTTCCCACCATATTGTGGCTCCTCCATTCCCAGCTTGGAGTGTCCAAGCTCACCTGGCTGATCTGAACTAAGCTAGTGGAAGAAAGGAGCATGGAGATTCATCTATGGAAGGGTTTGTGGACCAGGACTGAGAGTGAAGCACATCGAATCCCCCCCATTTGACTAGAACTTGCTCTCTTCACCATTCCAACTGCAGATACATCTGAGCTTTCACCATTGTGTTACATCCTTGCTGACTTTTTGCTGGAGGCTACCATCCTGACAAATGGCATATTCTTCTCTTGGAGCTACGTTCCCCCAAGACACCTGGGATTACCTGCCCATCTTCTATGCTCCATATATTCTTCCTACATTTACCCAAAAGGGCCTCCTCATTTTATCTTTCTCTCCTCCTAGTGGGGCTCTCTGCTTCTTGACAAAGAGGCCAAGCCTATGTAGCTCATTACTATATCTGTCCTCCTATTAGCCACATGGTGGATGCAAGATAAGATTTTAATTAATTAATTAACTATTGGTACATGAATAAACGAATGGCAGATGACTTGCAATAATCAGGCACATGTGAAATGGGGTTAAAAAAACAACTACAGAAGAGAAAATACTTAAAAAGGCAAAGAAACCCATGTGGTATGCCTATAGGTTCAAATGTCCGGGACAGGGTCCAGAGCTAAATGTAACCACCAGCTATAGCAACTCATTCCTAGAGAATGGGGAAGACTGGGTTGTGTGTGCCCATGTATATGTGTGTGTGTGCATGCATGCATGTGTCTGTGTGTACGTGTGAGTGTGTTGAGTTATGCTGTTCCTTTTGTCTGAGATAATAGCTCCTGAGTTGCTCTCTAACTTGGTCTGGTTTTCCAGCCCTTTTCTTTCCTCATGGGGTCAGAACACGTGGGGGCTCTGGAGAGGAGAGAGGTAATTATGCCCAATGGTGGACAGCAAACTCAGCAATTTTCACAAAAAGCTGTGGACCCTCTATGGGACATTGGAGGCCAGAAGCCTGGCTTCAGCCACAAGATATATTTCCAGCCTTAGGGAAGAAGAGGAATGAGGTCACTGGGGCTTCTACGGCAGCAAGCCTTTTTTAACAAATCATTTTAAAATTAAATTAAATGCTATTAAATTAGCAAAAGCGCCAGAGGAGCCCAGGAGGCGAGTCACTCAGATGAATGGCCCAGGGTGGGCATCTTAAAATCACAGAGATGCCAATTGCTGGGGCTGGAAGCGGCCCTAGATGTCCTCTGGTTTTCTGGCTCTTAACCAAGCCATGGATCTGGATTCCCCAGGGGAATTTTTACAACCAGGTAATGTAACCAGTGCAAACCAGGGCACGGGTGTCCTCAGAGAACCTGGTTCTGCAGGTCTGGGGTTGGTCAGGCTTTGTGTCTTAGGAAAGATCCTGGGAGGTGATGTTACACACACACACACACACACACACACACACACACACACACACAAGTTATGAAGCACAGATGTCCCAGCGCCTTCATTTTGCAACTGACATGCAAATGACTTGTCAGCATCTCCCAGCAAGTTACTAGGAGCCCAGGGGGAGATCAGTGATCTCTCACATCCCAAGGAAGGAGACTCCTGAGGATTCCAGATGCCAAACAGGATGTGTAAAGGAGGGAGAGAGGGTGGCGGGGGCAGGAAGGCCTTCCCCTGCTCTCTGTCCCGCAGTGACTCATGCAGGGAGTGTTTCCTGTGCAGCCACTCTCGTCCAAGGTGCACGCAGGGCATGGGGGACCCCAGGGAGGCCGAGACCCAGCCCATAATCAATAAGATGATTTTAGCTACTGATAGATGCTGCAACGGAAACCAAATAGGAGGATGAGAGCGTGACCCAAGGAAGGCCACGCTGGCTAGGCAGTCATGACAGCTGCTTTGAGGAGGTGACATTGCACCTGAGGTGTGAACAATGAACCAGTCAATCCAAACATGAGGAGCAAGGAGGATCATGGGAATGCCTAATGGGGGAAGGAGGACAGTAACACCAGAGTACGGTGTTTGGGGGATGCTTCCTGAGAAAGTGATCTCCAAGCTGAGAACAAAAGGCGGGGTCTGAGGTGGTCAGGTGAAGAAGCAGGAAGGGGAGAAGTTCCATGAATTCATTAGATTTTTTGAGCAAATCCCTATGGAAGACCTACTGCGTGCCACATGACAGGCTGAGGGACAGAAATTCAGCCATGCAAGGCCGACAGCCCAGCTCCTAGTGAGGAGGACTTTGCACAGCAAGTGGGGGAAAGCTGGCTATCTCAGGCAACAGGTCTATTGCAGACATTCAAAACCAAATCATTCTTTGTTGAGGAGGGTGCCGTCCCATGCATTGTGGGATATTGACCAGCATCTCTGGCCTCTACCAACTAGATCCTGGTAGCATCTCTCAGTTTCAACAACCAAAATTATCTCCAGACACTGCTGAATGTTCACTGAGGGCAAAGGATTCCTGGTTGAGAAGTACTGTGCTGAAGTGTCATGCAAAAGAGAGAGCAAGAGAGAGAAAATGAGTCTATACACTCTAAAGTGTTACTATACACTTCAATAAGTGTATATAACACAATAATATTAATATGTAACATAATAACATATAATATTACAATAAGAGGAGATGAGAAATGCAGGGAGCTTTAGAAGATAGTAGAGACCCAGGTTCCTACCATATTGTGGCTCCTCCATTCTCAGCTTGGAGTGTCCGAGCTCACCTGGCTGATCTAAACTAATCAGTGGAAGGGAAGGCGCATGGAGATTCATCCATGGGAGGGACCTATTTAGGCCGGGTGCAGTGGCATACGCCTGTAATCCCAGCATTTTGGGAGGCCGAGGCGGGCGGATCATGAGGTCAGGAGTTCGAGACCTGCCTGGCCAACATGGTGAAACCCTGTCTCTACTAAAAATCCAAAAAAAATTAGCCGGGCGTGGTGGTGCACACCTGTAATCCTAGCTCCTCAGGAGGCTAAGGCAGGAGAATTGCTTGAACCTGAGAGGCGGAGGTTGCAGTGAGCTGTGATCACACTACTGCACTCCAGCCTGGGTGACAGAGTGAGACTCCAACTCAGGGAAGAAAAAAAAAAAAAAAAAAAGAAGGGACTCCCAGCTCAGAGGTCTGAGTGGCATATTTCTGCAAACCCAGCAGAGAACCCAAGCCTCTCACTGTATCGAAGAATAATCTGCTGATCTTTAGCACCAGAATGAAGAGGCTGGTGGAGAAAGCTGGAGGGGAGGCCCGAAGGACATTCAGAAGGTGATGCTATTTCTGCCTCTCCCACCCCTGTCCCAACCTTGTCCCAGTCAGCTGCCCCACGGCACTCAGCAAAGGGTTAACAAGCAATGTTTATTTATGAACTTGGCCTATTACTGTAGCATAATTTGAATACAGTGCCTATGAGGTTTTTTATTGCCAGCTATAATTTCATTTCTAAAGCTCTCCCTATGCCATACTTTAAAAATGATATCTCAAACAAGATATAAATTCTGTTTTGCAGCTGTGTTAACTATATTTACCCATGGGACACACTATTTTGTCCTTGACACACATCCCTAGGGATTTTGCTGAGAATTGCTTTGGCAGCTTTCTCTGGCTCTCTCGACTCAGGGAGAGCTCTGCTGCTGTTCCCTGGGACACCTCACAGAGCCCCGACTGCAGCCCAAGGGGGCCTGAGAGGGAGAGGAAACTGACAAGCTTCCAGTCTAAGAGTGGCCTCAGCCCCTCAGCAATGGGCTGTGTGGCTAGGACAGCACCCCTGGGTCGCTTTGGACCCTCAGCTTGTAAAAAATAAAAGGGTGTTGGACAGAACATTGTCACCATTCCTCTGTAGAGTCTCTGCCTCCTCTCTGCATCTCTGAATCTGGGATGGAGTTGAGATAACGTTCCAGGCTGCAGAAGGAGAGCTTAGGAACTTAAGCCGGCTGGCTTCCATAATTTTTCACTTTTCAAATTTTCCTCCAAGTGAAAAAATATTGTAGGGCCTGACTGACAATAACAATAGCTTACATTTACTGAGCACCTACTCTTTGCCAGATGCTGTGCTAAAAACAGCTGCAGGCATATTTGACACTAACAGCAACCCTCTGAGTAGGTATGATTCTCCCCCATTTTGCAGGTGAGAAAACTAAGGTTCAGGGAGTTGGAGGGGGAAGATCCACCCAGTTAGCTCCATGGGGGTCAGGAGAGGAGTTTATAAGAGATACCATTCTCAGCCCTGCACCCCAAGGTAGCTCACATGACTTTGATACTTAATAAGCTCCTGTCCCCAGCAAGACCAGAAGCAACGGGACATGGAAGAAGCAGGTTTTAGTGGGAGATGGAAAGGTGTGGGGGGACAGGGCAGCCAGTTGGAGGCAGATGCCTCCGTGCAGAAAGGCATCAGTTAATCAGATGGGGAGTAGGCAGGCCAAAAGGAGGAGCAGGGGAAGCCAGAGAGAGCCAAGTCCTTACACAACACACAATGACTTATCTCCATCTTGGTATCTCAGCATGGCAGAGCAGAGCTCAAAGGCTGGTTGTGACCTGGGCAAGAGACCTCACTTCCTGGTGATTCCATTTCTCCATCCTTAAAATGGGGACTGAACCACCTTAGTTTATAAACATAGGATCTATTATTCATGATAACTTAATGAACACCTGTTATTGTCATGATCACGTAGTCTGGTTCCGGAAAGCGACAGAGAAAAAGAGAGACCAGGGCAGTTGGGCAGTTCAGGCAAAGGGAACCGCAAATACAAAGGCATGCTGGCATGGAGCTGGAGAGATCTGCACTCTAATCTTTTTTAAACATTTTTAAAAATTTTATTTTCAAGAGAGAGACCAAGGTCTCACTATCTCGTCCAGGCTAGTCTGAAACTCCCGAGCTAAAGCCTTCCTTCTGCCTCAGCCCTCCCAAAGTTCTGGGATGACAGGCATGAACCACCACTGCTGGCCCTGTGTTCCAGTCTTGAGTCTGTCACTTATTTATTCCTTGTGAAATCTTAGACAATGTATTCAGCTCCTGAGCCTCAGCTTTCCCATCTATAAAATGGGCATACCAGCCTCAAAGATTGTTTTTGGATAAAAGATAATTCATACAAAGCACTTGGCATCTAGTAGGTGTTTAACAAATGCTGTCTGCTATTGTGGTTGAAGGTGTCTCAGGGTATCTGGTGGTTGAGAAGAATGTAGTCTTTTAAGTGTTCAGATCTTAGCTCCATCATCAGTGGCTTCCTGTCTCAGAATCTGTTTCCTCATCAGGAACATGGGAATGATAACTTCTCCCCCACAGAAATGCCAAGGAGAAGTATAGATTCGGTTATTGTTCAGAGACTGTATAATCTTACACACCTGAGCCAAGGCCAAAAGAAGAACATGTTAAGGTCAGTGCTAGTTCCGGAAGGGGGGAGAGAGTTATACAGAGAGTGTCCAGCCATTTGAGTTGAGCCCCAGCTGCTTGAGCAAGTCCAGCTAAGACCAGCAGAGCCACCCATCTTAGTGCAGTCTAGATGAACCCACCTTCAGCCACACCACAAATCTATGAGAATAAACAGTGGTTGTTTTAAGCCACCAAGTTTTGCGCCGGTTTGTTACACAGCATCATTGAGAACATAGCTAGCTGATACAGAGGTTCCATCCCACAAAGTATATGTCTATAGAAGCAAAGACACAACTGCTACTTACTGAACACAACTACGTGCTAGGCAATGTGTTAAGCCCCTTGTGTGTTTTACCTTATTAGATATTCACAACAATCACATGAGTGAGACATATTGTTACCACCATCTCTAGGCAAGGGAACTGAAGCTCAGAGAGTTGTGGTCAATTGCCCAAGGGCACACAGCCAGGAATATGTCAAACTTGAATACGAAACTCAGGTCCACCTGACTCCAGAGCCCCCACCTTGAACTTCTTGGCCATGGGGGCCCCCAAGCTGTCAGGGGTTAAGCCCAGCACACAGCACATAGGTTGTGCTACATAAATAGAGGCTTTCTCTGCCTCAGGAAGGCGCCAGGGAAAGACCAGTTGGGTCTGATCCACCAGGACTCTGAATGCAAGCAGACATTTCCCTGCTCAGCGCCCTGCACCAACCCTACGACAGCTGCCATTTGGGCTGAATACCTCCCTTGCAGCCCTCTGGCACCAACCCTATAAATATTAAACCAACGGTAATTAGGGGGAAATCAGTCAGTCACTGCACTCCAGAGCTCTGCCATGTCTCCCCACCAGGCCCAGGCTGCCTTTGACGAAGAAGCTTTGTTTCTTTTAATTTGGGGACCTCATACAAGGCATGTGTCAGGCACCAGGACATCAAGCTCATCCCCATGTGAGCCAAGGCCCCTGCCTGCAAAGTCCCACCCCCTTGGGGCCTTGCAGGCTTTGCCAAGAAGCAGCGGAGAGAGGCTCCACGTGGAAGGCAGGAGCGGGGGAGTGGCAGGGCTCCTGTCAAGGCCCAAGACTCCCTGGGGGACCCACATCTTTTTAGTGGATCGTGCAGCATCAGGCTCTGGTGTCACCGCTTTGTGGGGCTGATGACACATAATGCACGCTGACAATGTGTCACATCAGAAAACAGTCCCGAATGCGCTCAGGTGGGACGGCAAGCCCCAGGGGCACTGGGGAAATCAAAGATTGGGAATCTTCAGCAAAGGGAGTTGTGGGAGAATGAAAAGGCCCCTAACCCACTCCCCAGCTTTACCTGTTAGAGAAGTAAACAGCCACGTTTCCCACCAGTCCTCATGGAATCAGGATGAATGGGAGGGTGAGACACCGGCTGAGAGTCTCCCGACCCACACGCTTCACAAAGAATCGTGGCTTCTGTGGCTGAGGGGCCCTTGGGTGCCACATATGGGCCTTCCATCTCATATAACTAATCTTGCCCAATCCTGGCAATATGTTTGCTTGGAAGAAGTTACCATGAGCCCCTTATACAGATGGGGAGACTGAGGCAACTGGGGGTAGACAAGTATAACAGCTGCAGGCACAAGCTCTGAAATCACAGGCAACTAGGACCTAATCCTGCCTCTTCCAATCTCTGGCTGTGTGACCTTGAGAAAGGTAATTGACCTCTCTGAGTCTCAGCCTCCTCATCTGTAAAATGGGTATAAAAATGATACCATATCACACAGTACCCGATACACAGCAAAACTCAATACAGAATTGTTGTAATTGTTATTACCAACGTCTACACAGCTCAGAAGGGTTAGAGGTAAAATTCAAATCCAAATCAGTTTCATATAAAAGCCCATGATCTTTTTCTGCCTCCCCACTCCCACCCAGCACCCTATCTGCCACCCAGACACTTCCTGATAGCTTTCCTCTCCCAATATGGCAATTCATCCACCAACTCATCAGCACCATGGGACAATCACAGCCTCCATATTATGGGCCAAGATGTTCTTTGCAAGGTTCCACTCAAGCATCGGAGAGAAGATGAAACCATTCCATTTTGCAGCTGGGGAAATTGAGGTTCAGAGAGGCAAAGGTATTGTTTTAAAGCTACACAGAAAGTAATAGGTGAAGCCAAGGCTAGAACCTGGGTCACCCGACACCCAACTGCTGCCGTCCAATTTTTAGTAAAAATTCCTCAGCCTGTCTAGCCTCGCCAGGGTTGCACAGCAGTTGCAGCTGTTACATTTGATCTCATAAATCTTCACATTTCTCATGGAGAAACTGAGGCTGGATCAGGAGACCCACCCTGCTGAGGATCTCAGTGTAGGTCAGAAGCACCACGAGACTACAACCCGGAAACCCCATCCCTCGGGCCCCTCCCTCTCCTGCAAAAGGAAGCCCCTGCCAGAGTGAGGTCTGGCCAAGTGCCTGTGTGGCCCCTCCAAAAATGGCAATAACCTGAAAACAAGACCCCTGTCTGCGCCCAGCCGGGGGCCTGGAGGTCTGAACCCGCAGTGGCTCCGCTAACCCGTCTCTTCCCCACAACCTGCAGAGGAAGAAAACCAAACCTCGAACCTGACAAAGCCCATACGAGTGGCAGGTATTAATTGGTGCAATTAGGCAGCTCTTTCCCAAGACCACAGAAGCTTCAGCATCAATAATTAGACTCAGATTGGAATTCCTTTGGCCCTGCGTGTAAACAGGACACTCTTTCTGCAGTTGCAGTAAATGATTTGTTCAAAGGGAGGAAACATTTACTGTAATTTGAAAGGAGCAATTGACTGTATTATTAGTGGATGTGAGTGCCCAGATGACAACAGATTCCACATTGTTCTGTCTTCTGCCCAGGCCTGGGGGCAGAAGCCCTTGGCAGCAGGTCCCCCCAGTGGCTGCGGGGCCCCATTTGGAAGTCAGAAAGACCCAGACTGGGATTTGAGTCCCACTTCCCTGACTTAGGTGCTGTGTGACCTTGGGCAAGTAATAGAACATCTCTGAGCCTCCCTTTCCTCATCTGGAAAGTAGGGATGATACCAGCGTATATCTCATGGGGTTGATGTGAAGATTAGATGAACCAAGCACGCATAAAGAGCTTCATAAAATAAGCTGTTGCCGTTGTAGTTATTAGTAATCATCTTGGAAACACTCCTGAGGTCCCAGGCAGGTCACAGTCGGCTACCTATTCACAAAGGAATAAACAAAATAAACTACAATCCACACAACGGGCCACGCCTTTGACATTTATTGAGCGCCAACTGTATACAGGATGGAGTCAGACAAGGACGCTGCTCACTGGGTCCTCCAGGTGTGTAGTGAAGACAGACACAGGAACAGATAATGGCCAGAACCTCACGTCGACACAGCACTGCACAGTTTACGAAGCACGCTTACCTTCGTCAGCCCCCAAGGCTCTCTCACTTGAAAGCTGGCGTTGTTATGCCCATTTCATCGAGGAGAAATCTGCAGCTTCAAATCACTTGCCCAGAATCACATGGATAGGAAGTGGCAGAACCAGCATTTGAATTCACATCTGTCTGTCCCAATGCCTGTTACGATCTCTGGCAAATTTCTTCCAGTGAAGGAGCGGGGTAGGCAAGAGTTAGAAAATTCCACTACCCTGGGAACCCCAGAATTAGCTGGCTGACTCCACCATGGAGGCCTCTCCAAATACCGAGATGTCCTCAGTGTTCCTCTTCCCCCTCCTAACCGGGCCCTACCGCAGTGCTCCTTGTGATCTTCACATCTCATCAGCACCCACTCTGCATGCTCTCATTTGGGGGTCCCAGCCCTCCTGGGGAACCCCCCATCAGTTCCTTGCAGGAACTCTCAGACAGAAGGCTGAAGGGGGGGATGGCACTGAGCTTCCGTCCTGTCTCTGCCTTGGATGAGCCATCTGGCCTTGCTCAAGTTATCAGCGCCTCAGTCGCCACATCTGCTAAGTGGGGATAGTGGTGGGGTTGTGGCCGACTTAAGCTGAGCTCATGACTGAATTAATGCAGACACTCAGCACAGTGGCCTGGAACCCTTTATTTGCCCATAGGTGTCTCTGGATATGTCTTCCCACCCTTCCTCTCCTCAGCCAATTTGGCTAGCATGTCTGTTTTATGACTCACAGATTCTCAAACCCCCAAGTTCTGGACACTGGTATTTCCTCAGTAAACAGGAGTTCGGATGAGCAGAAGGATACTCTAAAATCACAGCCTGGAAATGCCCTAACCAGATGACCTTCAACAGGTGACTGCCTCGTGACTGCCTCTCTGACCCTCATTCTCTTCATCTGTAAAATGGAGCTAATAGTAAACCCTTCTTTTCAGGGTGGATGTAAAGATTAACGAGGTAATGTATGTGCCTGGTTCCCAGTAAACACCAATAATAAACAGCGGCTATAAGTGTTACTTGTTCTTCCTTCTGCCTTCACTCACCTCCTCTTCCCCATCTTCCTTCATCAAGGCAGATGTTCCCTCATTTCATTTCAAGTTGATCAGCCAGAGAAGCCGGGGGGAAACTGCACAAAGACGGGATTCAAAGTTCTGTTGTAAGCGTGGGTGGCCGGGAGCGGTGTGGATGGGTGGATGCACCCCAGC
Organism: Ateles fusciceps; assembly: GCA_036589455.1. NCBI lineage: Eukaryota > Metazoa > Chordata > Mammalia > Primates > Atelidae > Ateles > Ateles fusciceps. Next base: position 4,289,880 of record JAZHEH010000517.1, on the reverse strand, counting down.
AGGCTCAACATAGCCTGCCCCTCCCTGTGCAGCTGGAAGAAATCCACAGGTATGTCTGTGCACTTAGCCTGCCTTCACCCAAACCAGCCAGGGCTGTCAAAAATCATTAGAAAGAGAAAATCCCATCCCAAGAGGGTGGCAGCCCATCTCCCTACTGTCCCCTGAGGTTCCTGTGGCATTGTCCCTCTTCTCATCTGCTCTGGAGACTTAATCCCTCAGCAGAAGAACGATGTCTTCCAGTGACAGGTGGATCCCAAGACCACTACTCACAGCCTCCACCTCCTGAGCAGGTCTAGAGAGGAGAATACAAAGCTTCCAGTGGTTACCTCGCTGAGACTGGAGTCAGGAGCTTGGGTTCAGGAATCAGACAGACTCAGCTCTTTGTAGCTGTATAACTTTAGGCAAGTCACTTCACCTCTCTGGGCCTCAGTTTCCTCCTCTGTAAACCGGGGGATTAAAATGGTCTGACACGGTGTCTAAGAGTGTAGTCTGGAGCCACACCAGCCCTGATGGGTTGAATCCAAGACCTGCCCGTGAACTAGCTCTGTAAGGTATGACCCATTTCTTAAGCTCTTTGTGCCTCAGTTTCCTCATCTGTAAAATGGGCATGAAACCTTAGACATTTTCTTGAGGATGAAATGGATTCCTACTTGCAAAGCACATTGTTCCTGGGACATGGTCAGCTCTAGTGCCTGAAATTAAAAATAAGCAACTAAATTGTACAGCTGCTGCAAGGATGAAATGAGATACTACCTGTAGAACTCTTAAAAACAACAACAAATTCTTATTACTCCCCACCAGTGAGGCCAGATTTCTCAGGACTCACTGTATGTATTCTCTTACTCCCGGGCATTTTAGGACTTTTGCGTATTGTCTGTGGAGTTAATTCTCAAGAAAAGGGGACTGTAGTCTGCTGTCCCTAGGATGTCACATTCCTTCTGCAGTGATGTCAGGCATTGCCTCTATAAATGTTTATATATCTGCACCCATGCACACCCACATGCACCCACCCACGTGCACCCTCACACAGATCGTCACAGACTGTGCTAACACGTGTGTGCACACATATTCACATATGTCATTTTCCCCTCTCGCTGTTCCCCAGAGAACAGCCTGCCCTGTGTCATGCACCATGTCATTAACCTGCCCCAGTGACCTCCCTGATCTGGGGGCAGGGCCTGCCGGAGCCAGCAGCTCCACATTCCCCAGACTGCTTCTAACCCCTCCAGATCAGCCCACAGGGATTCAGCCCAGCCACAGAGAAGGAGCATCCTCTCCTCCTTCCCCCATCTTAGGCTTGGTCAGGGCTCCAGGGCCCCAGAATTGAGTTCAGCATCTTGACTCTACCCACAGGCCTGGCCACCACCTTCCCTCCCTCCTCATCAGCTCTTAATTCTTAATTAGGCCCCCTGCCTCCTCTCTTCCCCACATCAGTGCATGACCTCTTAACTAGAGCCAAATAAATGTTCTTCAACACAAGCCTCCTTGTTACAGACCCCTGCTTCAAATCCGCAGAAAAGTTTCCCATTTTTCTTCGAATACACTTCTCATTGCCTTTAGAAGGGAATCCAGACACAGAGCTGCAGCCCCTGGCCATGCCTGGCTGGCCCCTGCCATTCCCCAATCTCCTCCACTCTTCCTTCCTTTCCTCCACTCCAAACTCACCCCCATGTTAGTCTGCAAACGAATACCCAAGACTGGATAACTTATAAAGAAAAGAGATTGATCTGGCTCACGGTTCTGCAGACTGTGCAGGAAACATGGCATCGGCATCAGCATCAGTTTTTGGCGAAGCCTCAGGAAGCTTCCAATCACAAAGGAAAGTGAAGGGGGGGGCAGCATGTCACGTGGTGAGAGAGGGTGTAAAAGAGACATGGAGGTGCCAGGTTCCTTTTAAACAACCAGCTCTCACGTGAACTCACAGAGCGAGAGCTCATCCATCACCAAGGGGATGGCGCTAAGCCACCCATGAGGGACCCACCCCCATGATCCAACACCTCCCCACCAGGCCCCACCTCCGACGTTGGGGAGCACATTGCAACATGCGTTTTGAGGGAACACACATTCACACTATATCACTCCACACCCGCCTAGCCCAGCCCCTAGTCCCCCTTTCCACCTGCTTCCACTAGCCCCAGGGCTCTTGCGCAGGTGTTTGCCCTGTCCTGAAATGCTCTCCCCTGCCCCTCTGTGCTGCTGTGAGAACCAGCTGGCAGGTTCCTTGCCTCACCCATGGCAGATCCGGCTGCCTGTCCCAGAGCATGACTGCCTCCAGAATCACCTAGAGTCATTTCTTCAGCCTATCCCCTCCCTCAGTCACCGAGAACCTCCAACCATGACCAGGGGAAGTATATCCATCCACAGCTACCCACCTGCTCTCTGGGGCTGCCAAGGAGAAGACAGAGAGGCTGCCATAGGGGAGAAAGAACACCAGCCTTTCACATATACACCATGGAATACTTTGCAGCCACAAAAAAGGATGAGTTCAGGTCCTTTGCAGAAACATGGATGAAGCTGGAAACCATCGTCTTCAGCAAACCGACAGAAGAACAGAAAACCAAACACCGCACGTTTTCACTCATAAGTGGGTATTGAACAATGAGAACACATGGACGCAGGGAGGGGAACATCACACACCTGGCCTGTCGGGGGTGGGAGAGCTAGGAGAGGGATAGCGATGGGGGGATGGGGGGGAGTGGGGGAGGGATAACATTAGGAGAAATATCTAATGTAGATGACAGGGGGGGATGGGGTGCAGCAAACCACCATGGCACACGTATACCTATGTAACTAACTTGCACGTTCTGCATATGTACCTCAGAACTTAAAGTATATTTTTTAAAATGCATCAAGCTCAAGTTCTCTGCATTTGAAAGTCTATATACAAATTAAAGCTTTCATATTGTCCCTTAAAAAAATAATAAAATCCAAAAATTAATCTCAAAAAAAAAAAAAGAATGCCAGCCTCTATCTGTGCCTAGGGTTCTGTATTCACAGCCTCATCGAGTCCCCCACCGTACGGATGAAACCACCGCGGCTCAGGGAGGTTACAGGAACCAGTCTGGAACCAGGAGCTACATCACGCCAGATCCCAGTTTTCTCCACTGCTCCTGCCCGCCACAAACACTCCCGGTGGCCACACCACGTGCCAGGTCCTCTGCTAAGCGCTGGAAATGCAGCAGTGTGTAAAACCGACAGATCCTGCCTCGTGGGACCGACAGTCTATCGACCCCCAGCCTTGACATCATTCTCCTGCAAGAAACTCCAGGGGAAGAAAGAGGAAGCTTTCCCCCTGGATTTTAAATGCCAGATTTTGGGGGTCCTCTTGAGGAGGCTGGTTAGACAGATCGACTTCTACCTCCAGAAGGATCCCTGAGGGACCAAGGAGAAAGGAGAGAAACTCTGCGGGACGTAGCGAGGTTCCCATCAGAGGTGTGTCAGCAGAGCCGTGAGCCTGGGGTTCTGACTTTGGGAGAGGGAGAGTTGGGTGGCGGTGAGGGGCGTGCGGTGTGAAGCTGACACTGTGAACCTCCCACTCCTGCCTCCAGGGGGGCTCTGGGGAGAGAGGAGGGGCACTGGTCCTCCTTGCCCCTCGCTATGCACCCTGAACTGTCCCACTCCGTCCTTGGTTCCCCACCACTCCCCAAGCTGCAAAGCTCAGTTAACGAGCAGGTCGGCAAGCCAGAGTAGGACTTGGTCCCAGATCCCCCTCAGGCCCAGAACCCAGGCTGTTCACAGGTCCAGCCTGCCACAGGAGGTCGGCCAGCCAGAGAGGCAGCATGGCAGCCCCGTGCTTCCAGTGTGCCGGGAGCCCGGGCTGGGGAGGAGGGAGAAGCTGCCAGCAGCAGCGGGTGAGGATATTTTAGTGCCCTATGAAAACCTGAATAAATAGTGTCTAACCTCTCCTGACTCCCACTTCCTTATCTCAATATTCCGTTTAATAGCACCTTTCAGGCCTCACTAAAAGAATACGAGGGTTGTTACATCAGCCCTAAGTCACTGTTACAATGGGCCTGGCTGTGTCGGCAGGCAGCAGCAATGCCAGTGCTGGGTGCTTGGGGGAATCCCGGCTCTCCAGGGCCCCTCGTGGCCAGATGCAGGTCCTGTTCTTCCCAGTAAGGCCAGGCTCCCCTCACCTGAGACCCACTAGGCTCCGGGGTGGAGGGTGATAGATAGTTGGACCTTGCTGGGAACCGACTGAACTTGCTATAGAGAAAAATGTCATAGACCAAAGCCTCTGTTAGTGTGCTAGGGCTGCCGTACAAAATATACTGGGTGGTTAAGCAACAGAAATTTGTTCTCTTGAAGTCCTGGAGGCCACAAGTCCCAGAACAAGGTAACCGCAGGCTTGGACCCCTCGGAGGGATGTCGGAGAAGGATCTGTTACAAGCTTCTGTCCTTGACCTGTTGATGGCTTGCATCTTCACATGGTCTATGTATATAATAATAATATGGAAATAAGAATAAAGATGGGTGAATCTGCTAACTCCTTCCAGCATGCCCGGCTCCCAGTCGGTCCTCTGCCTTGTTCTCTCTTCACCTTCTGCACAACGCCACCAAGTGGCAGCATGTGTTTCCACGTCTCGATGCGGGAGGATGAAAGGCTCTGAGAGGTAAGGAGACCTGTCCAAGGTCACACTTCCCGTAAGCAGCAGAGCTGGATTCAAACCCAGGCCTGTGTGCCATTTCCCACAACCCCACCCTGCTGAGATGCAGTCAAGACATCTGATGGAGCTGCCCATGCTGTCTGTTTATCAGGATGTCCTTGAGGAGTCCCCGGCTCCGTGTGAAGATCAGTTCTCTCATCTGTAAGATGGGGATACAAACAGTCTGGCCCAAGGAAGGCTGGGGGAGTCAAATGAGGTTTGGTTCCGTGACAGTGACTTAAAATGTATCCGATGCCATTCCTCAGGAAGACGAGTAGAACTTAGCACAGAGACAGATGAGTCCCACGCTGTGTGCAGGCGTGTGCCGCTGTCAATGATTACTCACTGGGAGCTCTTGTCCATGGAAAGAACAAGGGAATATGAGTGTGTATTCAGGGGGTGCGCACTCCTGGATGCAGAGGTAGTATTTGAAGACCCGCCCATGTGTGTGTCTTCTCCGGCATACACGTTTACCAGCCCGGGTCTGGGTGAACAGACAGGAGTTTATACGTGCATGTGATGTCTATATTTGTGCTTCTGTGTCTTTTTGTGTTCCTGAGTACATGGGCACCTGTTGTGTGACTGTGCGTGCAGAGAGGTGTGTGTGGACGTGAGTGGGGGAGGGGAACACACATGCCTGCATGTCTGAACCTGGGTCTGCACACCCAGATGCCTATGTGTGTATCCCGTGTTGTGTGGATGAGGGAACATCCCTGCAGCTGTGTCATGTTCCCTCATCTACACAGTGTGTGTCTGTGTACACACCAGCTTACCTGAGCATGCAAGCCTGGCCAAGCACACTCGGTCACCCTGCAGCCTGAGACATATGTGCACCTCTGCAAGTTCCCCTTGGAGCGTGTGTGGCCGCCGTTCACAGGGTCCAGCACTGGGGTAAATAAGGTCTTTTCCGCCCCTGGCTGCACCCAGGGCCGTGCAGGCGGCTGCACTAATAAGGCTGCTTTCCCTGAGGCAGCGGCTGCCGGAAGCAGGCTGGGGAACCAGAGCCTCGGGCTCAACTCCACGGCCCCTCACTAAGGCTGCCGCGTCAGCAAGACCATGACCCTCCACGACCCCGGACCCTCTGGTAACCCAAGGCCAGCCATAGCCCCTGAGTGACCCCTAGAGAGACCTGGTTCTCTCTAGCCTCAGCCTCCCCCATCTCCACTGACCCACAGTCCTACAGGGCCCGGAGAGGGACCAGGGTTCGCCTCCCTGCACCACACCCTCCTGGTTCCACCTCCACCACTGACCAGCCTTGAACTTGGCCCGTCAAGGCCTCTGACTCCTCTTCGGTAAAACAGGGCAATGAGTTGACCTGAAGGCCAAGTCTGGGCCTCTTCTAGCTGGGGCACCCCCCGCAAACACTCTCAGTGAGATGGCTGGATGAGGATGGAGCAGAGAGGAAAGGATTCTGTCTCCAGTAAGATCCGGATGGTGAACTGGGAATGCTTCATAAATGCTTGTTGCAACCCTGAGCCAGGCTAGTGGGGGATAATCACAACAATGGCGGCTACTGCTGCAGCTCTTCCTTAGGCTACACAGCGACGTTTCGGTTTCTATGATTATGGTAGACGTGATTCACCATCATCCTCTCCGCTTCCCCCACTCAGGATCCACGGCTGCCCCGCCCACCATTCTCCTGACTCCAGGGAGCTGCCTGCCAGGAACCGACGCTCCTGACCTCCTCACCGGGGCTTAATTAGGTCTCTTAGAAGGCAGAGATGGCTCAGGGCCTGCAGGGAGCTTGAGGCAGAGGAAGCTGCAAGGATGGGAGGAGGTGTCTGCAGGGAGGAAGATGGGGCAGGATGGGGATCTCCCTGACTTGGAATGCCCCTCCTTCCCCCCCCCCCCCACCAAGGCCTCTCTCACTCAGAAGTGTAGCTTGATAGAGCCAGCTAGACACACACACACACACACACACACACACACACACACACACGCATGCACACGCTCACAGGCACAGCTCTTCAAGCTCTTCGTCCATTCTTTAGCCTGGAACGAAGCTCTCCCAAGCTTTATCAAGGCAGGATGTGGCTTCATCATGATTCAGAATCACACTTACCAAGGTTTGAATCTTTGGCCCTGCTCCTTCCCTGCTGTGTGACCTTGAGCTGCTGGCTTTCCCTCTCTGTTCCTTCATCTTTGAAATAGGGGTATTAATTGCACCCATTCCAATTTAACCCTCCAAGTCTGCTGTGAGGGTTAAATAGTTAGATTCAAGTAAAGGGTTTCAGCTAGCTGAGCACATAGTCAATACCCCTTTTGTGTCAGCTCCATGGTTAGCAGCACAACTGTATCAGTCAGGATAGGATTCATCCTGCTGCTGTAACAACTAATCCCCAAACTGTCCTATGTTTATTTCATGCTTGTGCTGCATGCCAATCGGGTTGACATGGAAAGGGGAGGCCCTCATTGCAATCACTCAGGGCCTCAGATTGACAGGGCAGAGTCACCATCTCAAATATTACCCATAGCTGTGCCAGCGGGAAAGAGAAATCCCTAGTCTCAACCCTGGAATCAAATGCTTCAGCCTGGACAGGAACATGTGCTCAACTCACGGACCAGAACCAGTACCATAACCCCACCTACCTGGAAGGACGCCAGGAAATGCAAGCTTCAAGCGCCCAGAAGGCAGAAAGACAAAAACGTGGTGACAACATCTCCAACTCCCATCCTAGTAATGGCCCATTTAGAATCCTAGACATTTACACATGGAAAAAATTCCTTCAGACCATTTAGTCCAACCCTCTAATTTTTCAGACTGGGAGCTTAGGATCCAGCGAGGGGGAAGAGACTTATCTAAGGTCACACAGCCAATTGACTTCAAAACTGAGATTCTGTATTAATCTGTTTTCACACTGCCATAAAGAAACATCTGAAACTGAGTAGTTTATAAAGAAAAGAGGTTAACTGGCTCACGGTTCTGCAGGCGGTACAGGAAGCATAGCAGCTTCAGCTTCTCGGGAAGCCTCAGGAAGCTTCCAATAATGGCAGAAGGCAAAGGGGGAGCCAGGTGTGAACACGGCAGGAACGGGAGCAAGGTGTGGGAAGGTGCTAGACACTTTTAAACAACCAGATCTCGTGAGAACTCACGATCACGAGAACAGCACCAAGGAGAGGGTTCTAAACCATGCGTAAGAAACCCACCTCCATGATCTAGTCACCTGCCATCAGGCCCCACCTCCAATCCTGGGGGTTAAAATTCCACTTGCGATTTGGTGAGGACACAGATGCAAACCGCATCAGATTCCAACCCAAGTCTCCTGGATTCTTAGCTCCAGACTGGGTCATCTTGGACTTCAGGATGCTCTTGTCCACCCAGCAGGCTTTCTCCCAACCCCACTGGCTAGCATGAACGAACACAGTCCTGGCCAATGAAGAATGTCCTGGGAGAATTCTGGGAAGGGTTTCTTCTCTCTTTAAAAAGAGTCTGAGGGCCGGGCACAGTGGTATACGCCTGTAATCCCAGCACTTTGGGAGGCCGAGGTGGGCAGATCACAAGGTCAGGAGTTCAAGACCAGTCTGGCCAACACGGTGAAACCCCGTCTCTACTAAAAATATAAAAAATTAGCCAGGTGTGGTGGTACACGCCTGTAGTTCCAACTACTCAGGAGGCTGAGGCAGAAGAATCGCTTGAACCCCAGAGGCAGAGGTTGCAGTGAGCCGAGATCGTGCCACTAGACTTTAGCCTAAGTGACTGAGACTCTGTCTCAAAAAAAAAAAAAAAAAAAAAAATGGAGTCTGAGAAGCAGATATCTCCCTTCTAGGTTTGGTTGCTGTTGTGGGAGCAGGCTCCAGCAGCCATTTTGTGACCATGAAGAAATAATGTTGAGTATTTTGTCCCATACTCTACAGAAAGCAGAAAAGAACTTGACCTTGGATGATGTCATTGAGCCACTGAATTAAACAACCCTGGAGCTGCCCTACCTCTGACTTCTTATGACATGGTAATACACTGTCTTTCTGGTTTAAACCACGGGAGCTGGGTCTTCAGACACTGACAGCCAAAGGCCTCCTAATGGATAGAGCCCCGACGCTATTCCTCTACCCCATGCCTCTGTACTTCCCCCTCCCACTCCATGAAAACCCTTGCCTCAGGTTTCAGTTTAAGCATCTCTCCCCTCCAGAAGTTTTCCTGAATCCCCATTCCCGGCCTAGAACACGCACCTCTCATACGCTCTGAAAAGAACTCTTTCTCTCATAGTGCTTTATCTCATTTTATCATTAGAAACCCATGGGTGTGGTTCTTTGATTGACATTTTCCTTCTCTGCTAGCACGTAAGCTCCATGAGGAAAAAGAAGAAGCTGCTCGGGACCCATTTTAGCCATGCGTGATCAGCACAGTGCCGTCCACAGGAGGCCCTAATGTTTGCTGAATAAATGAAGTGATTCATACGTTCCTGCTCCTTCATTCACTTTTGGATTACAAAATATTCACCAAGTAAGCTTGAGGAGGCCGGGAGTCTTTCTTCTGTTCATTGATAAATCCCAAAAGCCTGGAATGGTAGTCTTCCACCAGAGAAGCACTCAAATATTTGTTGAGTGAATTGGTAAATGAATTGAACTCCCTATAGGTACAAGAAAACAGGCGAAGGCTTAGCTAAAAAAGAGAGCCAGAGGGAGCTACAATGATTAGAGTAGTAGAAACGGAGCAGCCAGGCCACATTTCCACAAGTGAACATAGGAGTAACAGCTCAGCGATCTGCTGGCGGAAAACTAACTGCGGGGTTAAAGGAAAGCAGCATCCAGGGTTAGCCAGGGTCACCATTAACCATGAGTCCTGGGCTATCAGCTCCTTGAGGACAGGGACAGTTTTGGGGGAAGCGTCTGTCCAGGTGGGTGAGACCTGGGTCCTATGAGGGACTGGGTTCCCACCGGTCCTCATGCCAGATGGCTCTCCTGGGCCCCGCATCCATCACGGCTGTTGGTCTCGGAGAAAACAGAAGCGACGCTTGAGAGATGGATGTCGATGGCAAATGGGCTGTGATGATCATGCGTCTCCATTTTCCCCTTAATATACATGATGAATAAACTTAATTACACGGAAAATTGCTGCCATTGAAGAATGTGGCGCATGTGGCTTCCTCGTGTTGCTGAGTGACTCCTCGCTCTCATGGCAATCCAAAGATTCCAGGGAGGAAACCATCGTCCCCTCACTGATGCCAGGACCGCCCTCTCAGAGGACAAAGTCATATTCAAGGAGACTCAGAGGAAACTCACGGATGAATCTGTAGAATGTCAGCTCTGAGAAGACCTAGAGTGTTCATTTCATCCAACCACCCATTTTACAGATGGGGGTGACTGAGGGATGGATGTAGTCACTTTATCCAGGGCCATTAAAATAAAACGCGGTCTCCTCCATCTTCAAGTCCTCTATGTTTCTTTGATTCAAAAGACAAATATTTCAAATGCCTCTTGGTTTCCGTTTCTTTAAAGGAAGATATTTGGGTGGCCAGGTTTGGTGGCTCATGCCTGTAATCCCAGCAGTTTGGGAGGCCAAGGCGGGTGGATCGTGAGGTCAGAAGACTGAGACCATCCTGGCCAACATGGTGAAACCCTGTCTCTACTAAAAATATAAAACTTAGCTGGGCGTGGTGGCGTATGTGCCTGTAATCCCAGCTACGCGGGAGGCTGAGGCAGGAGAATCGTTTGAACCAGGGACTCGGAGGTTGCAGTGAGCCGAGATTGTGCCACTGCACTCTAGCCTGGGTGACAGAGTGAGACTTCATCTCAAAAAAAAAAAAAATCACACTTGGGGAAACTGACCCATACCAACACCATGCTATGTAAAATGGTGAGCGCTGTGCCAGACCAGAACTGATGCTCAAAACAAGTTAGCTGCCAGTCGTATTGATTTTGTTATTGTTATCATTACCAATGTTAAACTTTTTATAAATGCAGTTCGCCCAGAAAGGAAAAGAGGGAAAACCAAGACCTAGAGGGCAGGCAATCTGGGTGCTGGCATACCCTGTTACTAACAAGCTTCAAAGCTATTCCCACTCTGAGTCTCAGTTTCCTGTCCTGTAAAATGAATGCCATAGTCTTTTCTCTAACCATCAGTAGGCTGCTGGAGCTCGAGGGAGCTAAGAAACATCTGAGTGCCACAAAGATGTAAGAGGTTGTAGATAGTCATAGCAGGAGGCTTCCACATCATAGCACTGTGCAGCACGTCTCCGACAGCATAAGCCTGAGGGAGTGTCCTGTGGTCTCCCAGTCCCTGCTGAGATGAAGACAAGTCAACCTGAAGCCAGGTAGTTGGGGGTGGGGGTGGCAGAGGGAAGGAGGGCGGTAACAGCTGACATCTGTCCACAACCTTCAGCATTGTTCAACAGATACCCACACTAGGGACATTATAGAGCAAGGAAGGGGGGACAAATATGGGGAAGACACAAGCACTGTCCTCAAGGAGCACATCATCTACTAGGAGAGAGAAACAGGGCATCAATCGATGAGTGTGGTGACTTGAAAACAGCCAGCATTAGCTGCATAGCATGAGGTGCAGTCGAGGAGGAACCTCTGGAGGAGTGTAGCTTGGAATGATCTGTTCACTCGTGCATGGATGCACGCATGCGTACCTGTATGTATGGTATCTAATGATCTGGAAATACAGCGCTGAATAAAGATGTAACTTCCGCTTTCATTGGGGTTTTCACCCTGAAACTGACATGAGACTTGTCAGGCCAGCAAGGGGCAGTGGGAAGGGCGCTTCCAGCACGGGAAACAGCACAGGCAAAGGCATGGGGGTGTAAAGCAAGTCGGTGTCAGCAGCACACAAAGCACAAAGCACCAAGCACAAGCCCCGACTGGATGGGAAAGCTCTCTTACTTCGAAGTTTCCAAAAGAGAAATAGATAATTCCCCCACCTTGTGCTACCTACTCATCTTCTCTCAAAAGTGCACTGTGCAATGGATGGATGGATAAACCGAATGTGTTTTATTCATACAATGGAATATTATTCTGCCCTAAAAAGGAGGGACACACTGACTCATGCTAAACCCTGGGTGGAACTTGATGGTATCATGCCAAGTAAGAGACGTGAGGCACAAAAGGACGGATCGACTCCACGCAGGGCAAAATGCTGAGTGCTGTGCCAGGCCAGAATGCTCAGTAAGTTAGCTGCCATTTGCATTGCATGATTCCACTTATATGAGGTTGCTAGAGAAGTCAAATTGACAGAGACAGAAAGTAGAATAGAGGTTACCAGGAGCTGGGGGAGGGGAACTGGGGAGTGATTGTTTAACGGGTATAGAGTATCAGTTGGGGAAAATGAAAAAGTTCTGTGGATAGACATTGGCAATGGTTTTCCTAGAAATAATCAACAATTCATTCATTCACTCATTCATTCATTAGTTCCACAAATATGTATTGAGCACCAACAATGTATCCAGCATTCTAGGAACTGAGGGTACAGAGTTTGCAAAAGAGATGAAGACCCCGTCCAGTACCAAGAGGACAGGAACTCGAGAGCTAGACAGTAAACAGTCAAATGCATTAATAAACAAGGTAATTATAGACAGGATGAGCTGGAAAGGATATACACAGGGAGATGTGCTAGGGAGAGACGAGGGAGGTTTTCTACTGTGGAGAACAGTCTCGGCAGAGCTCCCTGGGGATATAGCAGGTCCCCCTGAGTCCAGCAGGAATCGATCAAGCGAACAGCTGGGAGGAGAACAAGTCCTTGTTATAACGGACACTCTTGCATATAATATACTTCTATCCCTGCCTTTCTGTCTCACCTAACCCAGGCCTCTCTGATCCTGGTTCCACCCTAAGAGGATACTAGGGCCTGGGGATGGATACAGACGTAGCTAAGACTCAGGGTCCCACGGAAGCATTTTTCCAGGCCAGCTCATCAGAAAGTCCTTCCATCTGTCTAACTTTCCTCTCTCCTGCTGGAGACACCTCTGTTGCTCTTTAGGGAGACAGAGGCCATTCTTAGGAAGTGGTCCTCACGGTGACCTTCCCAGCTGCCGCATCCCCTACAGTCTCTAACCGTGTCACCCAAGGCCCGCAGTGGGAAGAGGAGCCCGAGGCCAGGCAGTTGCTGTCGCTGAGATGCACCAGCAAGTTGGGAGCTGCAGCTCATTAGCAGTGAGATAATTAAGTCTCAGGCTGGGGCCAGCCTGTTAGTGCCTTTAGATCATCCAAAGGCAGTGGTTTTCTTAATGAAAGGTTCTCTGTTACAGAATCAGACTCCCATCCATCTCCATTATGGGGGGGCAGTCTACCTGCTAACACACACACCACGCGCACTCCCTGGCAGGGGATGGCAGCAACATGGAGGTGCAGACGGGCTTTCCAGATCCCGAGACGCCTATGAACAGTCTGTTCCTACTGTCACCTCAGCACAGGGAACAACTAATCCTCCTGGGCGGCCGCCTACTGATGTCTGGAGGATCAGGGTGGATGGGGACTTGGGATGGAGCACATTTCAGTCAAGACTAGAAAGTTCCTGCCCCAGGGAGCGTGTTCGCTCCTTTCCAGGTGACTTCTAGTTAGGCAACTGGGAGATGGGATTTTAATGCCAGCTTGCTCAGGGGTGTGCTGGTTGGGCATCCTCTCAGGGCTTCTAGCTTTTACTCTTGCCTCCGACAGCCAGAGGAAGCTTTGAGTATTATTATTAATGGAAGTGAAATTCACATGACCCAGCAATCCCACTTCCTAGGTGTATACCCCAAAGAACTGAAAACAGGGACTCAAACAAACACGTGTACACCCATGTTCACAGCAGCCCTATTCACAACAGCCAAACACTGGAAACAAGCCACATGTCCATCAGTGGGTGACAGGATGAACAGACTGTGGTGTACCCACGCAACGGAACACTATTCAGCCTTAAAAAGGAGGGGAGCTCTAGCCAGGTGTGAGGCTCACACCTGTAATCCCAGCACTTTGGGAAGCCAAGGCAGGAGGATCAACCTGAGGTTAGGAGTTCAAGATCAGCCTGGCCAACGTGGTGAAACCCCATCTCTACGGGGTAAAAATACAAAAATTAGCCAGGCATGGTAACCCTGTAATCCCAGCTACTTGGGAGGCTGAGGCAGGAGAATCACTTGAACTCCAGAAGCAAAGGTTGCAGTAGCTGAGATCGCGCCACTGCACTGCCTGGGTGGCAGAGTAAAACTCAAAAAGAAAAAAGAAGGGGAGTGCTCACCATTCTGACTGGCGTGAGATGAAATGGTATCTCATTGTGGTTTTGATTTGCATTTCTCTAATGATCAGTGATATTGAGCTATTTTTCGCATGTGTGTTGGCCGCATGTATTAAAAAGTCAAGAAACAACAGATGCTGGAGAGGATGTGGAGAAATAGGAACGCTTTTACACTGTTGGTGGGAAGGTAAATTAGTTCAACCCTTGTGGAAGACAGTGTGGCAATTCCTTGAAGATTTAGAACCAGAAATACCATTTGACCCTGCAATCGCATTACTGAGTATATGCCCAAAGGAATATAAATCATTCTATTATAAAGATATGTGCACACATATGTTCACTGCAGCACTATTCACAATAGCAAAGACATGGAATCAACCCAAATGCCCATCAATCAGACTAGGTAAGAGGAAGCCATTATCCTTAGCAAACCAACGCAGGAACAGAAAACCAAACACCACATGTTCTCACTTATAGGTGGGAGCTGAACAATGAGAACACATGGGCACAGGGAGGAGGACAACACTTCCTGGGGACTGTTGGGGGAGGACAGGGTGGAGAAAGCATTAAGAAAAAAACAATGCATGCTAGGCTTAATACCTAGGTGATGGGTTGATGGGCGCAGCAAACCACCATGGCACGCGTTGACCTATGTAACAAACCTGCACATCCTGCACATGTGCCCCTGAACTTAAAAAAAAAAAAAAAAAAAAAAAAAAAAAACATTAAAGGCTGGGCGTGGTGGCTCACGCCTGTAATCCCAGCACGTTGGGAGGCTGAGGTGGGTGGGTCACCTGAGGTCAGTAGTTTAAGACCAGCCTGACCAAGCACATGCCCCACCACCTAGAATGGAAATAGAGGAAAATTCTGAGTGCCTTCTGAAACCCCAGGGACCTACCTAGCCCTGAGAGGTAAATAAGTAACTTGAGGCTGGATGTGGCGGTTCACGCCTGTAATCCCAGCTCTTTGCGAGGCCGAGTAGGGCAGATCACTTGAAGCCAGGAGTTCGAGTCCAGCCTAGCCAACATGGTGAAACCCTGTCTCCTGTCTCTACAAAAAATACAAAAGATAGCTGGGCGTGGTGGCAGGCACCTGTAATTCCAGCTACTCGGAAGGCTGAGGTGGGAGAATTGTTTGAACTCAGGAAGCGGAGACTGCAGTGAGCCAAGATCGCACCACTCCACTCCAGCCTGGGTGACAGAGTGAGATCCTGTCTCAAAAAAAAAAAAGCAACTTGCTAAGCAAGAAGGTAATAGTAAGAAGGCTGAAACAGGAACCAAGGAATTTAGAGGTTTGATTCCCCCTGTAGAAACTAAAGACAACATCTTAACATACGTCCCTGAGTTGTTTTTCAGAACCCTGAACCCCCACCAACGACCCCCGCCAAACAGCTCTGCTGATACATAGACCTCAGATAAGGGGGAGCTAAAGGCTGAGCTCTGACTATCATGTTTTGTTCTAAATTTCTTCCAGAGGTGCCTGGAGGGAGTCACACCTGAGAGCCAGTTAAAGTTCTCTGCTGACCCCAAATTTTTTAAGGAAGCTTTTCTTCCTTAACAAATTGCAAATCGGAAAATCTCTGAATCCACCTATGACCTATATGTCCCTGCTTCAAGGTATCCTGCCCTTTTAGACCAAGACCAATGTGTAACCTCCATGTATTGATTTACAATTTCGCCTGTAGTTTCTCCCGAAATTTACCCCTGCCTTTAAAAACACTTACCTGCAAGCCATCGGGAGGTCAGGATGTAAGCGTTAGCTGTCTGGCCCTCCTTGCTTGGCACATGGTAAGTAAACACCTTCTTTTCCACCACTGCAAAACCTCAGTGTGGATATTTGGTCTAACTGCACCAGGCAAGCAGACCCTAGTTCAAGTCTATTAAGTTGGTGCAAAAGGAATTGCGGTTTTTGCCATAGAAAGTAATGGCCAGAGTTGCAATTTCTTTTGCATCAATGTAATATAGAAACACTGATCAGAGGGAAAACGTTGTTTGCATAGACGGGAAAGGCTTTTGGAGAAGGTGGACTCTATTTGGGTAGAATTTGGGGAATGCATCATTTCATTCCATTTTAACAACAAGACTCAGTCCTATGCAATGATCTGAGATGGAAAAGAATGTTGTTTCATTCTAATATGTCTGGGAAGGCTGCTCCAACCCTTTGTGGAGTGTCACAAGACATGCCAGAAGTCAAAGTCCCTGATAAGGCCTGCAGTCAAGACACCTGTTGGACGCTGGCTTCTGCAACCCATTTGAATGTGGATCTGAGCTAGGGTAATTTTAGTAAGAAGTTTCCGCTGTTTTTATCTCTAAGTAAAGAAGTCTCTTTTTTACCTCTTCACACCTGGCGGTGAGGCAGGCAAAAAAGGATAGCAGAAAGATTAGTATTCACTGAGAAACTGCCCCTCCCAGACGTGGGACTATGTATTTCATACAACTTGCCTCATTTGTTCCTCATGACTATCCCATGAGGTGTGTACAATTGTGATCCTCATTTGCAGAGGAAGAAACTGATGGCTTTCCATGTCCACATGACTAGGAAAGCCATCTTTTCCTGGCTCTCCATGTCCACATGACTAGGAAAGCCATCTTTTCCTGGCTCTATGCTAGAGTTCTTTGGGTTCAACCCACCTCATCTTACTACCCAGAAGCTTGACTGTGGTTCTCAAACCTCTGTCCCTATCCAGCCCCTCAATTTCTCCCCAGATCTTCTCCAGGCTCCCCTGCCATCCCACCTTCCCTTGGAAACCAACGGGTTAATCTCTCCTTCCTGTTTTCCCAGACTCAAGTTCATTACGCTGACTAATTGATTCCACCAGCGCTAATGGAAAATGTATCTGCAAGTAATAGATTAATTGACCACTTGTGATCAGCTCTCAACCAGAGGATCACTGGTGGTCACGCTCACCCACCAAGTCAGTCCTTCTGGAGCCGGGAAAGGGAACCAGAGGCTAGACTCAAAGGGATCGTGGGGGGTGTCCAGAGTTTTACCAACTATGGCCCTCACAAAAGGCCAGCCAGCCAGTTCCATCCCAAAGGAGGTAGATTCTGCATCCTTTCTAAGTCATTAAAATGCAAGTGCACTAACTCGAGAAGAATGGAAATCTTATCAGCATAATGAACCACAAAATATCAGAACACCAGCACACCAGCTTCCCTTTCCCCCAAATGAGGGGAAGGTTTAAAGTCATTCATTATAAAATAACAGCTACCAGTTTGCTCACTGACTGTGCAGTCCACTGCAGGGTCTCATTTAAACTTAGCAACAGCCCAGGCGGCAGGTGCTATAATTATCTCATTTTACAGAAAGGAAATGGGGGATCAGAGAGATGTACCAACTTGCCCAAGGTAACACAGCAAGGAAGTAGAAAAAGTGGCCTGTGGGGGAGACCTCAGGTCTGCAAACCCCAAAACCGGATCTTTTATTCTCTATCCCAGGGATCAACAAATGACAGCCTATGGGCCAAATCTCGCTAACCACCTGTGTTTGCAAATAAAGTTTTATTGGAACACAGCTATGCCCATTCCTTTACATATTGTCTTGGCACCCCAACAGCACAATGCACCACAAAACTTAAAGTATTTACTATCGGGCCCTTTGCAGGGCCAGAATAAGTTTGCAGACCGCAAGCCAAGTTACCCTTGGTGCCACTGGTACCTTAATGAAATGAAGGCAGGGTGACTATGGGAGAAAAGGCTGGTGTGAACCTGGAGATCCCAAGGGGAAACTCGTCTCCAAGATGCATGGGCTGTTTCCCCGGATTATAAGGAAGGTTTCTTATGAGTCTAAGAGCAGAAAGGAGGAAGGAAGAGAGGTAGAGAAGAACAAGCCTGAACCAGACTTGAGATGAAGCTGGGTGAGAACCAGGTGTGATAAGAGAGACAGTGATGCTGGAAGGAAACCAGACCCGGGAGGCCGGTGGATGCAAGGACCTACCCTCTCACTTGCTTTAGGACTCTGGAAACGTTTACCTCCCTTCAGACACCCTCAGTTTCTCTGCCAGAAAATGGAGGTAATAATGGTGCCATCTGGAGGATTCACCAGGACAGAGCATACAAAGTGCATAGCAGGCACACAGTAGGCGCTCAATAGATGCTTGACAGATGAATGAAGGACTCAGCTCTAGATCTCAGAGGTCAAATTTTGCAGAGTCCCTCCTCTGCAGCCGTGGTAAGGAAGGTGCTCTCCCGACCCCCTCCTTCCTCGCTCTATGGGCTGGTTCAGGGAGTTTTACAAGGCTGAATGAGTCGCCGGAGGCTGTTAAGACACGAGGGCTTTTTCCTTTAAGTCTCCCCTGTAAGTCACCTCGGAAGCATTTCCAGGATCGATTGGCTCTTCTCCTCCTTGTAGGAGCCCTCCCCAGGGAACTGTTTGCCGAAAGGAATCGGCCAGTTTGCATTTAGTCACCTTTATCTGACCCAGGAGATAAATCTCTCTTAGTTTGGTTTTTCTGCAGGGAGGATCCTGGGAGGCCAGCTCAGCACCACACGAATGTTAGAGACGGCGTTCATTCAGACGCTGATTACTCCAAATGAGAGGCGATTCGAGGCCTGAGGAAGCCAGTTGTTCTCAGAAGAGGAACAAGGCCTGTAGAGGCACAATGGCAAAGGTGCATTTGAGCTGCTTGGGAGCTTCTGAGCCTCCTTCTGGGGACATCCGTGCAGGGATCACAACCCCGGGAATGGAGGTAATAATGGTGCCATCTGGAGGATTCACCAGGACAGAGCATACAAAGTGCATAGCAGGGCCACTATGGACAGAGAAAAAGGACACCACTCCGCTGAGAGGGACTTCAAGTTGAACAGAGAAGGGAATCCTAGGCACAATCCTAGGCACATATCCTAGAGGTCATGTGGTTTACGAAACCCTGGTTTCAAATCCCAGCTCCTCTGCACTCACCCCAGCACCAGCGTCCTGGGTAAATGGCTTCAATGTTCTTTTCTGCATCTGTTTCTTTCTTTGCAAAAGGGACATAACGCTACTGACCCCATAGATACTGACCCCATAAAATTGTCTTGGGATTAAATGAGCTTCTACACTTAAAGAAAGGTCTAGCCGGGCACAGTGGCTCACACCTGTAATCCCAGCACTATGGGAGGCTGAGGTGGGTGGATCATGAGGTCACGAGTTCGAGACCAGCCTGTCCAACATGGTGAAACCCCATCTCTACTAAAAATACAAAACTTAGCCCCGCATGGTGGTAGACACCTGTAATCCTAGCTACTCAGGAGGCTGAGGCAGAATTGCTTGAACCCGGGAGGCGGAGGTTGAAGTAAGCTGAGATCACGTCACTGTACTCCAGCCTGGGGAAAAAAAAGGGCTTAGCACATGGTGAACCCTCAACACAGGTCACCACTCCCACTCCTATTATTGTTGTTTGGCTCGTGCAAAAAAGCAGAGGCTGTTATTCACACACTGATCCTGTATCCCCTGCCACCAATGTGCAAGGTTGGTTTAACCCCCACCACCCCCAGCTTCTGCCTCTCTTAGAGAAAGTTGTCCTGCCAATGGCAGTTTTACACAGAAGACACCACTGGCTTCTCCCAAAGAGGTGGATCTTGTGCCCAGAGATTCCCAACCTCTTCATTCACAAATTTCCTACCAACATTCAACGTCCCCTCCTCAGGGCTCTCCCTTCAGATGCGTGGGATGGCTGAGGGTGCTTTAAAGTCAGTCTTTCTGAGAAGGACTGAACTCTATGTGCTCTTTCCCATGGAGGAACACAAGTACGTGGCAGTGCTTACCCAGGAAGCCATCACAAACTGAGGTCATGCTGATGCTACAGCCTTAGCTAGGAGGCATGTTCTGGAGCGATCTGGAGTCCCAGTGTCTCTGACCTCCCACTGAGGCACAGCAAGTAAGAGTCCAGTGTAAGACAGACCGCCTTTCCCATCCCAGATTGTCACTTTCTACCCTGTCCAGTGGCTGAATCTCTGCAAGCCGCAATTTCCTCACTAGTAGAATGGAAATAATAGTTGTATCAGCCTCATGAGATTATCATACAGTTAACAATGAAATATATTCAGAAGCCGTTTAGCTGTCTGTGCTGGGTCAGGGGTAGGTATTATTAACAAAGACAGCCTCCGACTGCAAGCTGAACGACACGGCTTTTCCTTCCATTTTGGCCATAAACTGATTAACAACTCTGGCAAGTCCCTGCCCCTCTCCGGGCCTCAGTTTACCCCTTACACTCTCCAAGGCTCCCCCACCGAGGAAGCCCATCATGCTGGGCTCGTGTCTGTTTCATGTGACCTCCCATATCTGCGTTTGCTGCCTTCACCCAACGCCAGCACCAAGTGTGAGTGGTTTTGCTCCTGAATCTCCACATTCGTCAGGGAGACCTGCGTATTCACTGTGTTTCTTTTCCAGGAGCAGAAAACCAAGGCTTGCCAAGCCAGGGTTCAACCCACATCCTCTGCTTTTTTTTTTGAATCAAGAGCGCGCACACACACACACACACACACACACACCCCGAACGCACACGCGCGCGCACACACACACACACCCCCGAACGCACGCGCACACACACACACGTTGGCAGAACAGCCATCTCCTGCTGCCTTCATCTTCCTGTGCCCCATCACATGTTTATCCAGAAGTCCTTGTCAGAATGTCCCCCCCAGGGATCAGCAGGTGGGAAATGTCATTTTGGATCTATTACTAGAGCTCTAAGGTGCTTAGAGATGATCAACACCAATTTCAACTTCCATCCAGGGAGGAGGGAAGGTCAGGAGCAGCCCTCATCTCTGGCAAGGGGATCTGTGCCGGCCACCCCAAGCCGGCGGGTACCACCACCCCAGGGCAGGGAAGGAGGGCAGCCTGCAGGGGCCGGGGACGCCAGCCACTCTGTGTCCTCAGATTTCCCTGCCACTGCTGATTTGAATAATTCAGCAATGCCGGGTCTCCTGGGCACTATTGTCTTCAGTGAAGGCAAATCAGTCACCCGCTCGGCCTGTTAAGAGGGCCCCTGCCTGCTGCCTTTTTCTGTGAATAAGGATTAATGAGATGGTGAGGGGAAGCACCGAGCCCTGGGCAGAGATGCCGGCAGCCGGCTCTCCGGGAGCAACGGGCCTCAGAAG
Organism: Ateles fusciceps; assembly: GCA_036589455.1. NCBI lineage: Eukaryota > Metazoa > Chordata > Mammalia > Primates > Atelidae > Ateles > Ateles fusciceps. The sequence goes on along the minus strand of JAZHEH010000517.1, from coordinate 4,269,004 downwards.
TGGCTTCCACCTTGATGTCCTCGGGGCAGTCTTTGGGGGCAGCCATCAACCTGTCGATAACTAGCTATCACCCAGCCTGCCAGACCCCCGGCCTCCTGCTCAGCTCCTATGACTTCAGGAAAAAGGGGCAGCAAGAGGAAGAAGGCAGTCGGCAGGCGGTCTTCGCCCCTCACCTCTGGCAACGCGGCAGGCTGGGGTGGTAAACTCCACAGAAGGCTTCCTTTCCTGCAGGCTGCACCAGAGTGAGATGCGAGGGTGATCCTCCCAGCCCAACCCCGGGGCTGGTAGAAAGTTTGCTAGGTTCCAGTCTCTGCTGCAAGGAGGTTACAGAGATAGTCAGGATCCCATGCCTGGTTTTTTGACAGCTGTCACTCACATAGGGTACAAGAGACTCTGTCCTTGTGCCTCTCACTGGTGATGCCTCCCTCTCCCTCCCTCTGCCTTGGAGTGGTCAAACAGGTGGGTTCAGGCAACTCCGCTTGTATGCTGTGTGACCACAGATAAGTCGCTTAACCTCTCTGGGCCTCAGTGACCTAATCTACAAAATGAAGATAAATACATGAGTTGTCCCACGGTTTCCTGAGAGGATTTCCAGGTATTTAAGCTTGTAAGCCCTTATGACTAGCTGATCTCAAGCACATAATCATGCGTGATCATATTGTATTTGTATCGGTATCACTGCCAACTCTAAGATGGTTCGGCATGTGGTGTCGTCCACAGCCCATGCCAGGTGGCAAGTCATTTGTTACCTGTCCACAGTGAGGCATGCACAAAGAACACACACAGAGAAAGTATTTAGAAAGTTTTGTCATAATTTGGCGGACAGCAGTTTTGCATTATTGAATATAATAATAAAAAAGGGCTTAGATTGTGTATGTTTTATTTTTCATTTAATTTTTCTAGGAATTTGCTTTTTTACTATATTTTTTTAAACTGTCATTCTGCAATAAATTGGAAATAAAAAAAAAATACTGGTGCCTCAGCACAGATAGCTTGGGAAGAGTTCTCTGGCCACACTCTAACACGCATACAAATCCCCCGGGGATCTTGTTAAAATGTGCTTACTGATTCAGTAAGTGGTCGTAGGACCTGAGATTCTGCATTTCTAATAAGAGCCCAGGGGGAGGCTGAGGCTGCCAGTCCAGGGACCACGCTAGTGAGGGGAGTGTGTGGCGCACCCTGGCTAATGCCTTTTCCCCACCCTACCCGGATGCCATTCACTCTAAGAAACCTCTCTGCCACAAAAGCTCCCCCCTGATTTGCTCTTGGCTAAAGACTTCCGAAGGTCTCTGGACACACAGATGACACAGTTCAGACCCCACTACCAAATCAGAGGCACGTGTCAGGAGTTCCACATGCTGCTAGCATCAGCAGCACCAACGACTAGCATACAAGAAGCAGGTACCATGTGCCAGGCATTATATATGAACGCTTCTAGAATCTTCAGCGGCAGCTCTTCTAGCCTCTGCCAGTCTTTAGGATAATGCAGGCCAATTGTGAGCACAGTACCACGCAGAGCCAGCACTCAGTCACTACTAGCTATTACAGCTATTCATTTTTCTGTATCTTTGCAATTTATCTTCACAGCTCCTTAAAATAGAGGTGTAGCTGTTAGCTACTGCTGTGTAACAAACCAAGCCCAAACCTAGCAGCTTGAAACGATATCCATTTATCCATGATTGCCCATGAGTCCATGGGTCAAGTTGATGTTCTGTCTTTCTGGGGATGTATTAGCAGATATTGGCTGGCTCACTCATGCATCTGTGGTCATCTGGAAGGAGAGTGCTCTGGAATGGGGTCAGCTGAGGCACTTTATGTCTGTTGCACTTGGCCTGTCATCCTCCAACAGGCCAACCTGAGCCTCTTCCCATGCGGGTCACAGGGTCAGAGAGAACAGAGTGCACAAGGCCTCCTGAGACCTAGGCTCAGGACTGACCTATTACCACTTCTGCCCCATTGTATGGCCAAAATAAGTCACGTGACCATCCCAGCATCAAGGGGTGGGGAAATGGACTCCGTCTCATCATGGGAAGAACTATGAAGTCACATTCCAAAAGACACATACACAGAGAAAGGTGGAGACTTAGGGCCATTCTGACAAGCGTATCATTGTCCCCTCTTGCTAGATGAAGAAACCGAGGGTCAGAGAGGTTCAGAGATTCGCCTGAGGTCTTACAACAGCTAGAAAGAGACACAGCCCAGCTCTGCCTGACTCTGGAAACTATTCTTAACCTCTATCTCAGACTCTTCTCCGCATTAAAAAAAAAAAAAAAAATTCTGGTAACTCAATTCACCAAAGGAAGCGGATTTTCAAATATTTTGACATCTCCAGTGGAGGTTTCTGCCTGCTCTGGCTCCTGTGCCGCCCCTGCCCTCTAATCACAGGCCTGTTTCCCTTCACCTGCTCTCCCTTGCCTCCTGAGTCTTGCAGCTTCAGGCAATTTATCTTTCCCTCTTTTTTTAATGGTCTCTTTAACACAAGGGTTTTCTAACAAGACAAACTGAAGAGCTTGGGCATCAAGCTGATCTTGTCCACGCTCATAGAAGGGGGTGCAATGAGGAGCAAAAGGGAGCCTGGAGAAGACACGGGCACAGGCTGGGCAGTGCCCCCAAATTCTGAAATTGGAGAAGCATGTATCTTCCAGCTCCCTTTGCCACTTGGGGAAAAGAGCACTCTTGTTCCCAAAATCTAGTGGCTCCTGTCCTGCACTCCCCAGACTTCCAGAATTCTGAAAATACATTTGGAAGCTCCTAGAAATGAGCTGTAATATTTCAGGTAGTCTAGAAACTCAGGAAGTCTAGAAATATAACTTTACTGTTCTGTAACTGAGTATAATTGCTATTACAGCCTGTGTCCTTCCAGGTGGCAAAAATATAATCATAGTTCATTTAGGGACCCCTACCCACTTTCTCCAGGGCTGTGTCCAAATTCTGGGGGGACTGCAGTATGCCAACTTGAGTGCATTGTTTATCAGTTGCTACATAATAAATTACCCCAAACCTTAGCAACTTAAAGTGACAATGAACATGTATTATGTCACATGATTTCTGTGGGTCAGGAATTCACGAGCAGCTTACCTTGGTGGCCTAGCTCTGGGTTGTTCATGAGGCTGTGGTCAGATATAAGCCAGGGCTGCAATCTTACCTGATGGCTTGACTGGGGCTGGAGGCTCCACTGCCAAGGTGGTGTGCTCACATGACCAGCAAGTTCATGCTGACTGTTGGTTGGGAGCCTCTCCACAGAGCTACTCAGACCTCCTCCTCACATGGCTTCCCTGAGGGCAAGAGGATTTGATAAAAGCTGCAATTCCTTCATGACATAACCTCAGAAGTCACACGTCACCTCCTCTGTACAATACTGATCACACAGGCAGTACTGACATAATGAAGAAGGAGGCGGGGGGTGGTGGCTTGCACTTGTAATCCCACTGCTTTTGGAAGCCAAGGTAGGAGGATCACTTGAGTCCAGGTGTTTAAGACCAGCCTGGGTAGCATAACAAGAACCCTGTCTCTACAAAAAAATTAAAAATTAGCCGGATGTGGTGGCATGTGCCTGTAGTCCCAGCTACTCGGGATGCTGAGACAGGAAGATCGCTTAAGCACAGGAGTTCAAGGCTCCAGTAAGCCGTGATCATGCAACTGCACTCCGGCCTGGGCAACAGAGCAAGGCCCTGTCTTTTGAAAATAAATAAATAAAATAACAAAGGAAGAGACCAAATGAGGGTACGAATCCCAGGAAATGGGACTCATGGCGCCCATCTGGGAGGCTGGCCTCCCACAGGGTGTCAGGAATGGGGCTTATCTGGTTCTTGATGGTGTATTTATCCCACTGGCTTCTGCTGAGATGTTCCTGTTCATGTCTGACCTTGGGTACAGCGCAAAAACCCTCCTTCACTCCTCACTTTAAGCCCTTTATGCTCTTTCAAAGGATGCATCAGTGTCTGTTCTGCAACTCAGAGTCTTTTCTGTTCTCGGAAACAGGGAGGCTACGCTTTTGCATCCTTCCATATCTTTTGTCATCTGCCCAGACCTTGGCTGGCTTTTCAAATTCGAAAGCCAAGAATTTGACTTGGTCCCTAGCTGCTTTGTGCTGTGTCATTCTTTCCTTGAGGCAATAAATGCCACATGGTCTGGCTGCTGCTGCCTGAAGGGGGGACGCTGGCCACAGGACATAAATAAATGCATGGAATTAAAAACACACATGCACATATACAACAAGACCTTAGTTAATATTCCAGAATATGTTTCTGCTATGCTGCAAAAACAGTGGGTGAATATAAGTGTTCATTTTCACTGTGACCCTGTAAAACGAATCTAAAACAACCCCATTTTATAGATGAAGAAAGAGAGTCAGAGAGGTTAGGTGACTGGTAACCCCACATTCCAGGTGGGTGGCTTACGTGTGACTCAACTCCAGGTTTTCTGGCCCAAGTCAGCACTCTTGCCCCGACTGCGCTCTTTCTTCTATGCCTTCTTTTCCCCTCCGAAATCTGCTTAGTTTAAGATGTTTTCCTAACCCCTGAAAAGGTACCTTCAGAGGATTTATAAGCTAAAGAGAAGATCTTTGAATGATGGGGTTTGATGTGCAGAGCACTCACAGGGGGACACCTGAAGGGACAGGAGATCAATTCAGCACCCCTGAAATGATGCACCACGTCATCTCCTTCACCCACAAGTCAGGCTAACCTTTTGAATGGGAAGGATTCTAGACAGAGGGCAAGAGAAACAGATGGACTTACAGACAGAACAGCAGGAGAAAAACAAAAGCAGAGTGATCCTTTCCATCCTCTTGCCTCAAAGAACCTTTCCGAGGAGTGTCAGCGTCTCAATTTCATACCAACTCTGGAAGGTTATTAAGTTTGAACTCCTAATAAAGAACAGATGGGAAATGGAAGAAAATCAAAGATCAAAATATGCTTTCTGTATTTTTTGCCTAAATGAAAAAAAAAAATTGTCAGGAACCACCGATCACCTTTTGCGAGTGTCGCATCCCCAGTGTGGGATTCCCGAGTCAGCAGGTGTATTTCCTCGCACAGATCCAGGCGTGGCTGCAGTAAGCAGAAAAGGCAATGGTTTCCAGGCTGTAGCTGAAGGGTGGAGGGAGTTACCCCACAGCTCCCCCAAAGTCTGAGGATCCAACATCTGAGGATCCAAAGTCTGAGGGGCACAGGTTATGGAGAAACAGAACCCCGGCTTCTAATTCCGGATCTGTCATTATAGGTGTGACTTTAGGCAAGTGATTCCATTTATCCAGGCCTCAGTTTCCTCATCTGTAAGGATCTTTGAAATGATTTAAATAAATTGCTGCAGAGTAATTGTCTTGTGATAACTATTTTAAAAGAAGTGGTAACTGCAACAGAGAGAAAATTACATGTTCACTAAATGTTGTTTTGTATTAACTCTTCCTGGATGCACAGAAAACTACCTTTGCTGACCTCTTCCAGCTAGGGGGTCATACGACTGGTTTTGTGAGTGGAAGTGCTGAGCATCACTTAGGCCAAGGAAGTGTGCCGTCCCCATGAGATTTTCTAATCTCTCTCATCCCCTGACACAGCATCCTCAAACTGCAGTACAGAAGCGCACAATTTAAAAAGCCTGGATCACTGAGTCACCACATGGATCATGGTGCCTAGGCCCACAGTGGACTTCCCAGGGGTGAAAAATAAACTTTGTTTCTGACATTTGGGATTGTCTGTTACAGCAGCCCAGCTCATGCTGACTAATTTAGATGTCATTATTATTATTGCTATTACTGTTGTGTTGTATCTAGAAGGTAGTCATTTAAATTCAAATTGGTTCCTTAGGATTGTTAAGTAACTGACCTAGATGAAATGCACAGGTTGCTATTTAGCTCTCTGGTAGGGAGCAGGGTGTGATATAGCAGGAAGGTTTGACAGGGAAAGGAGATAGAAAGGGCTTATCACAGAGAACCATAGGATTTGCCCAAACTCAGTGGGAGGAATTTCAGCATCCCTTTTCTGCCATATCAAATATATGATGTTTGCTTCATTTTCATTCATTGCCCCTCACTTCCCACTCCATCCTCCATGCACCCACTTTTAACCTCCTGGCACCTTCTCGCTCTCCTGGTCACAAAATGGCCCCTAATGCCTGATCCCAGGTGTGGTTACTCTGGTTTTAACTTTAGACACAGCTAATCTACGAGACTTTCTTAGTCAATGGCACCCCCCATCATCCCTTGCCCCTGATGTCCCACCCTGGTATGAACCTTTGCCTCATAAGAGGAGCTTAGACACATTAATCCAACATTAATCGAAAAAAAAGAATAAAGATTATTTCTTGAAATAATTGAGCCAGAGAGTCCATGTCCCCGGATCATATCTCAGAATCAAAGAAATGCAAAATCAAAGAGCTATAGAAGTTGAGAATATAGTGCTAAAGAATCAAAGAATACTAAAACCATAGAATCATTAAAAAAAAAAAAAAAAAAAACCCACAGAACTGTAGATCCCAGCTGAGCCTAAGAGCGGAAATTTGGCATGTTGGGCCTGCTCTACCCTAAGGCATCTATTTGTATGAGGACTGCAGGCTGGAGGAGAAGCAAGATTTGTGCTTGGGATCCTAAAAGATGGAAAAGACAAGGCAAAATGGTCTGTGCCTCCCTTTGCTTCATATAAAGCAACAGGGGAATCCTGGTAGTCCTTTCATAAAGTTATATTTTTCTCTTGACAAAGATTCTCTCCTTGACCGAGGGGTAGTCGGGCTCCTCTGAACCCTCCTCTCAGCTAAGCCTTGACCCTGGCACCTGTCTTTGCAGAGCTTACAGAGCCCAGTTGTAGTAAGAATCCTGCTGAGTTGGTTTAGGGAGAAACGCCCCCTCCCCCGATAACTGGTCATCCTTCATATCTAGTCAAATCCCTCATCTTTCCACTGTCCCCCAGGTAATATCTGTTCACCTTGGCCTGCCTTCAGCAACGATTCCTCCTACCTTTGATCACCCCTCTTACTAATTTTCCATCCACTTACCCACTCCCTAACCTGCCACCCTTGATCATAAATCTTCACTTGCTGCATTGGAAGTTGAACCAGATCTCTCTCCCCTATTGCAATTGTCTCGATACACAAGATAGTCCCTAAATAAAGTCTTCCTGTTTTCACATATGTCAGAATAATTTTTTCCTTAACGCTCTTCAACCCGTGTGCTGTGATCCAATGAGAGTCAAACTTTGTGTGTATAACTTTTTTTTTCAAATAAAATCCAGTGAACAAAATGGATTGAGCTGATCGTGCTGAAAGTAGGAAGTGAACGTGAAATTCTGTGCACCTCACAGTTGCCCCCCTTATAGTTCCTTATGTTCCTTGGGAACCCCAAGCACAGTTAGAAAACCTCTAGGGAGGTGGGGTGACCCTGCACAGAGAGCTGGACTGCTGGCATCTCAGTGCCACTGGGGCTTCCTGCCACATAGTCCCCTGCATCATGAGGCTGGAAGCCTGGGAACTATACTTGCCCAGCTCCTTTGTCAGTAGAGTTCCAGTTCAGCTTCTCTCAATGTGAAGCATTCATGTGAGATCTGAAAGACAGGAGAGAAGAAGAAAGCATTGTTGTCCCACCACCAGCGGAACTTTCACAGAAAGCAGACCTATGGTGTTTCCCAGCATCTTCTGGACAGTTTCTCTTAAATAACCCACATTGGTGCTGTAGGCAGCTGAGGGCATGAGTAGGGGTGCTCTGCAGGAATCCCTGCACACCCTGCTCTCTTAAGTGCTGCAGAAGTTCCCCGGCCTTCCAAGAGTTTTCTAAGCATTGCATTCCCTGTATTAAATCTCTTCCTGATTGAAATACCTAGGGGGGTTTCTGTTTTCCTGATGCATCCTGAAGAATGCAGTCAGGACACATGGCTTCTAATTTCATCTAGAGGTTAAGGGTAGGTTGGGCTAATAATGGGTATCCACTGATAAAAACAACAATAATGGCAACTCTTATTTTCACTCTGTATGTGCAAGGCACTAGGATGTGATGTGAGGCAATTTACCCAACCTGTCTCATTTATGAGACAATCTGCATCCCTTTTTTTTTTGAGACAGAGTCTCGTCTTGTTGCCCAAGCTGGAGTGCAGTGGCGCAATCTCGGCTCACTGCAACCTCCGCCTCCCGGCTTCAAGTGATTCTCCTGCCTGAGCCTCCCAAGTAGCTGAGATTACAGCATCTGCCACCACACCCAGCTAATTTTTTGTATTTTTAGTAGAGACGAGGTTTCACCATGTTGGCCAGGGTGTTCTTGAACTCCTGACTTCAGGTGATCCACCCATCGCAGCCTCCCAAAGTGCTAGGATTGCAAGCATCAGCCACTGTACCCGGCCAAAACAACCCTTTAAGAAAGACATTAGAAGGGAATTTCGTATCTCAACCCGACTCTTCTGCCCTTTCTGGTAACCATTTCTTCCAGCTCTCAACCAGACAAAAATACACTGAGATCCTTATTTGGACAGTGTACAATATACATGTGCCACATTTCAGTTACGGACAGGGTTACCGTGCCACAAAATCAGCACCCACTTGCCTGATTCTCTCTAAGCAGAGTTTTATCCTGGGGGAATCTCTGGCCATCCCCACTGGTCTTTATTTGCTTGATATAGCTGGTGGGCTACATGCACTTAGGACCCCTCGCAGGATCTGGCCATCTTTCTCTCCCTACAGGCAATCCTGAGCACACAGGTCCCAAGATTTGAATTTAATTGGGAAATCAGAAGTCTCTCTTGAACCTGGAACTGAAGAATAAAGAATACTTTCTTCCTCATTTGATTATTATTTATCATGCATCGAACCTCTGTCAGCCCAAAATCCTGCCGGGATGGGGGAGATCAACGGCAGATCAGAATTAGGCATTCCGGAATCACCTTCCCATCGCTAACAAAACTCACTCCCAGTTGCTACTGGAAATTCCCACTGCTGACAGCAAAGTAGCCCCAGTTGCTACTGGAAAGCACTGCTGCCCAGAGAAGCAAAGCAACCAGCTTAGTGTCACACAGCTACACACTGGTAAGCGGTAATAGCCCAGATTCACTCCTGCCAGTCCCATTTCTCAGTCTGCTCACTTCATGACTGCACTACTTTTTTTTTTTTTTTTTTATGAGAGATGGTGGTTTGAAGGCCTTGAGGAACTCGTATAACCCTTCTGGGTTGGAATTTTCCTTTCTGTCAAGTAAGAGAGGCATTTTCAAGGTTGCACTGGGTAACAACACCCTGAAATCCCAAGACTCTGAATTCCTTGATAGAAATGTCAACACCCCTGTCCGCTCCCTACACAGCCTGACATATGGTAGGAACTTAATGAATGTTTCACTTATGACCAGGCGATTGCCCTTACCCTCAGTGGGCATGAGTCTGCCTTCTTTGCTAATTCTATATTTGACTCCTAAAAACATCAAAGGCAGGGAGGAAGGACAAGAGGGGAAAAGGGAGGATTATTCTCACTTCATTTTTACTTTAAATAATAGAGATAAAGAGAGAAAGACTGAAAGAAGAGGGTCATCTTTCCCCTCCTCCTTTTTAAGCAAATCTTAATTTCTGCAGAGGCAAGTCCTTGGCTTTCCACCTGTGGCTTCCCATTTCTGATCTGTAAAATGGGCACATAGCACCTACCTGCCTTACTTTGCTAAGGACGTTCAACCATGACCTTCCAATGTGATCTTGCCACTTCTACACTGCAGAGCCTTGGCAGGCAAGACACTGTGCTTCTCCAAGCATCACTCTCCTCTTCTGTAAGATGGACCTCATGGGCATGCTCATGCCTCCCTCACCCTGCCACTAAGGACACGAAGTGAGACACAGTGGAGAAAAGTCTCTGCAGCCCTCAACGGGCTGAGCTGATGTAAGCAATGCTAATAGCAAGATTCTGAATGCTCTTCCCCCAAGGAGTCAAGATAACCTCCAAAGCACCCCAGGCTCAGTCCTTCATTTTATCCTCCTAGCAACCCTCTAAGGCAGCCATCATCACATGTACTCGGTAGGTAAGGAAAAACCAACGCCTGCAACTCAAATGGGGCTCCAGCCTCAGTATCATCATCCTTTTGCTAGGCAACCCCCCCCCTGCTCTGAGCCTCGATCTTCCTCGCCTGTGAAATGGGGCCAAACATCTCTCCTCTGCAGAATTGGTGCAGTATGGTTTCCAGCACATTTTAGGGGCTCACATCCTCTTGCTCTCCCTGGGAGGCTTAGGCCTTGCCTAAGGATACCCAGCTCTTGAGCGTGGGGCACCCAGGTCTTGAACTCAGAGCTCCCAAGACGCAGTTCCACCCCCCTCTGCCGGCAGAAGGCACTGCCCCACGTTCTCACTGGGTGTCCCTGGAAGATGCTTCCATTGTAATTCCTTGGGCTTGAAGCAAAAATTAAAGTTGCTGACAGCCTGCTCACCACCGTGCCGATTTGTAATATTGATGAATCAGGAGCCGGGCCTGGCTCTGGCTGTGGGTACCAGCGCCCAGAATATTCATGAGCCGTGCTGCCATTCCCTGATGGCATCAATTCCCCTTTACGGTGCCATTATTCCACCGCCACGTCACTTGTTCCAATGTGATCTTCTGATACCTCCCACACATCCCGGCCTGGGCAGACACTCCGCTCCTGCCTAGAACAAAATTCCAGGCCACAGTGAGGACAGTTGGGCTGTTACCAGTGTGCGGGGGACATCATGGGACAATTAAAGAGCCTGAGCTCCCCACCCACTCCTCACAGGAGGTCATCTTCATTCTCCAGCTTGGAGCTCCAGTCGAAGAAGGCAGCTTCTCATTCAAGCCCATGGAACAAAGCGACAGCTTGGTAACTCCCTCCCTTACCCTCCAAGGCCTGACCTGGACATCTTCGGAATCAGGGACATATTTCTCAATAAATATCCTTATCCCAGAGGGAGGCAGCCTGCGTGTCCTTGCACTCTGCAAAAGCTTGTCTGTTAGATGACGTGAGTCACCGTGTGCCTTTCTGGTTAAACATTTATACCACAGCATTTGGAGATAAATGATACATACATGTGTCTGCATGATTACGATTAAATATTAAGAAGATACACAGGCAGGAACCCGGTCGGCCTGAAGAAAATGAAACCCAGGAGCACAAATGTCAGATCTGGAGAGGTGCCGAAGGAGGGGTAATTAAGAGCATCAAGGTTGACCCACGGCCAGTCGGGTCCGAGGCCACCCCGGACCCGGCGGAAAGCAACCACCCGCCTCCCATCGGTCCCCTAATGAAGCTGAATAGACACATTGGTGGCTTTTCTCTTCTTGCCTTCTTTCCATCTCTTTCCCCCTCTTCCCTCTTTCTTCCTTCGCTCTCCAAGGCAAAGCCAGCTCGGGCAGCCTTCCCTCCTCGTCTCTGCCGCACCACTCCAAATCTGACTGCGTTTTTAGATTGCATTTGATTAGGTTTTACCAGCTGACTTGCTCGACGCGGCACAAGTTGCCGTATATGTCAGAGGCCTGGCAGAGACTCGAATTGAAATGATTCTAATTACGTGTGATAATTTTTGCATTCTAACATAAAACAATGTTACCAAAAAAAATCCCATTACAATGGTTAAAAGACAAATCATTTAGCAAGTCCCTTTCTTTATTACTTTATTAGACAATTTACAAGGCAACATTTTGAACATTGGGACCGGGTGATGGCCCAAGGCTATCCAACTGTAAGTTGCACTAAGGAAAGGGAGTTCATCTCTTGTCATTAGTCAGAGAGTCAAATGCAATCACGGGGACTCCAACTGGCTTGTCAAATTAGCCACCGTTTCAAATCATTAGCATGGCAGAGCATTGCAAAATGCAGGGAGCTCCGAAAAGAAGCATTTAGCTGCCACCCAAGATGTTCTAGAACGCCTCCTCCAAGCAGGATCCAAATATCCCAGATTCCTTCCCTGAAGTTCCCCCACCACCCACCCACCCACAGCATATACCATCCTGCCCCCAATCCTGGCAGCTTGGTCATGTGACCTGTTCTAGCCAGTAAAATTAAAGCAGGGATGATCTGTGTCACTTCTGGGCAGAATCTGCAAGAGATAGTGTATGCTTCTCTGAATCCTTTTTTTTTTTTTTTTTTTTTTTTTTGAGACAGTCTCACTCCGTCACCAGGTGCCAGGCTGGAGTGCAGTGGCGTGACCTCGGCTCACTGCAACCTCTGCCTCCCAGGTTCAAGCAATTCTCCTGCCTCAGCCTCCCGAGTAGCTGGGACTACAGGTGCGTGCCACCACGCCCAGCTAATTTTTTTGTATTTTTAGTAGAGACGGGGTTTCACCAGGTTGGCCAGGATGGTCTCAATCTCTTGACCTCGTGATCTGCCCGCCTCGGCCTCCCAAAGTGCTGGGATTACAGGCATGAGCCACCGCGCCCGGCCTCTGAATCTCTTTTTTCTCTGCCTTCAGACTAGCAATGCCCTAGCCTAGCAATGTCCACTGACCGGAGTTATGGGTAAAAAATATTTTTAGCAAAGCATCAGCCAACATGTAATGATGAAAGCGTGAATGATGAACATGTAACTTGAGTGAAAAATAAACCTTTGCTTTTTGTAGGGTGACTAACCTTCCTGATTTTTGAAGATCTGAGGAAGTTCCTGAGACACATGACTTTCAGTTCTAAAACTATGACAGTCCCAAGTAAATTGTTTTGGGGTGCCTGAGACTGAGAGATTTCCTGAAATGAAGGATCCTAGTGCTAAAACTAAGAAAGTCCTGGGTAAACTGAAACCAGTTTTGGTCACCCTATCTTTGGAAGCCACAGATAATTTTGGAGATGTTTGTTACCTCAGCATATCCTGGACTAAGCTGACTGATACACTCTCACTTTACAAACAAGGGAGCCAAAGTGCAGAGAGTAAAGAGACTTGATAAACAGAGCAGCATGAAGGCAGAATGGAGATTTTGTGATCAAATGAGTGGCAGTTCAGGGGTGGTCAAAAAGGGAGGAGCAGGCCGGGCACAGTGGCTCATGCCTGTAATCCCAGCACTTTGGGAGGCTGACGTGGGCAGATCATGAGGTCAGGGGATCAAGACCATCCTGACCAACATGGCGAAACCCCATCTCTACTAAAAATACAAAAATTAGCTGGGTGTGGTGGCGCATGCCTGTAATCCCAGCTACTCAGGAGGCTGAGGCAGGAGAATCACTTGAACATGGGAGGCAGAGACTGCAGTGAGCCGAACTCACGCCACTACACTCCAGCCTGGCAACAGAGTGAGACTCAGTTTAAAAAAAAAAAGAGGGAGGAGCACCGAAAGCCTAGAGTTTAAGACCAGCCTGAGCAACATAGTGAGACCCTGTCTCTATAAAAACAAAATTTACAATTAGCCAGGCATGGTGGCACATGCCTGTGGTCTGTTATTTGGGATGCTGAGATGGGAGGATCACTTGAGCCCAGGAGTTTGAGGCTGCAGTGAGCTTTGATCACACCACCACACTATTCCAGTCTGGGCAACACAGTGAGACTGTCTCTCTAAAAAAAGTCAAGGTTTGTTTCCTGGCTCTGCTGATTACTGGCTGTGCTACCCCGGGCAAATGTCACAGACTAGTTCCTGGGAAGCAGATGCTGGGGCAGAGTTTAGCAGGCAAGATATTCTGTAGGAAGTGTTCTTGGGATAAACACCTCTGGAGAAGAGGAAAAAGAAGCAGAGTCGGGTACAGGGAGAAGTTGAGCCACGGTGAAGGCTCGACAAAGGTCTCAGTCAATCCTATGCAGGGCTCTGGAGCTGCGATGGTCCCTCGGAGCTGTGTCAAGTTGGGATAAGGGGTCAGATCTTTATCTTCTTGCATCTATCAGTCATCGGATATGGCCTGACGCCGGAAGGGAGTGAGCCTGGGTGATGCGGTTCTCCTGAGCCGGGCCAGTCCCAAAGAGGGCAATACTCCCAGCAGTTATAAATAAACCCTTGCAGCCAGCCACAGTGGCTCACACTGCAGCCCAGCTACTTGGGAGGTTGAAGCACAAGGATCACTTGAAGCCAGGACTTCAAGGCTGCAGTGAGCTATGATTGCACCACTGCACTTCAGTCTGGGTGACAAGAACAAGATCTTGTCTCCAGAAAGAAACAGACAGACAGAGAGAGAGAGAGAGACAGAGAGAGAGAGAGTCCATCCTTCCATTAGATAGTCTAGGCTGTGCATCACAGTCTTCAATACGATAAGTTATTCAAACACCAGGAACCCCAATCCTCATCCGCTAAATAAAACAAACAGTTCATATATATTGTTAACACTGTGTAGATAGTTTGTTGGATACTTCCCCATGCCAGACCCCACGTTAAGAGTTTTATATGCCCTTTAGCACATGGGGATGAATGAGACAAAACATGTAAAATTCTTAGAACAGTGTCTGGTACACCGTGATATATTGTAATCACTATTCATATTAAAGGTATCCCACTTGTACAACTGCAGACATCTCCTCACTGCCGTCTGCTTCTACTCCCAGTTCTTCCCCTCATGGCAGCCAGAGGGGTCACTCAAAAGAGGCAGATGTTACTAGGTCACTGTTTTGCTCCAAACTCTTCCATAGCTGCCTGTTACCTTTTAGATAAAGCCCAAGCTCCTTCCCATGACCTCAAGGCTTTGCTAATCTCTCTGCGTCTACTCCCCATACTTCCAGCCTCATGGTCAGGGATATTTAATAGGTTTCCATTTCACAGTTTTTCCCAGCCATCCGTTCCTCTCTCCCGCATGGTAAATTCCATCTTCTCGTTCAAGACTCAGCTTAGGTGTTAATCTCTTTCAGGAAGCCAACCCTGAGCCCCAGGAAGGTCAGATACTTCCCTGAGACGCCCACAGCCTTCCCGCCTTGTTCCAATCATACCCTTGGATTCTTTTTACTGACTCATAATAATCGTGTAATTTATGGGGCACAAGTGATATTCTGATGTATTATGCCTACAAGGTGTAATGATCAAATCAGGGTAATTGGGATACTGGGATATCCGTCGCCTCAATCATTTATCATCTCTTGTTGGGAGCATTCGTGTTGTGAGCATTTCAAATCTTCTCTTCTAGCTCTTTTGAAATATACAATAAGTTACGGTTAGTCTGGTGCCCCTACTGTGCTATCGAACACTAGAACTTATTTTTTTCTATTTAACTGCATGTTTGGACCCATTAACCAAACCCTCTTCACTCTGCTACCTGGATTCTGATGATCTATTTGGAGCTCATCTTCCTTCCCCATTGCACACTGAACTTGACGAGGCTGAGGCAGCAGGGCGCATTTTTGCATTCCAAGAGAGATTGTCTTTGTTAAAGCTCCTAACTCCTCCATTTCATCTCGGGGCACGACAAGCCAGTGCTCAGTAAACACTCACCAGATGAATGGATATTCTGCTCAGCACTTTGTAGGATAAACAGGGGGAACTAAGAATCACTTCTCCACGTCTCAATAGAACCTACCTAGAAATTCAATCTGAAACCCTTGAAAACCGGCTGCAAGTTTACTAACCCCTAGAGATGCAGATGAGCGAAACCAGGCAAACGGCTTCTACTGTCATCTGCAACGGCTGTTGTGTTTTGAACGAGCATTTTTGTAACTGCGGACTGGGCCACGTGCCTCTAAAGACTCGGAAGCAAGTAGGATTATCACCTTCTAGCGTCACTGTTGGCCCTGGCTGGCCACGTGGCCCTGGGAGGGTCACTTCCCACTCGGAACCTCAGATTCTTCCCCTGTCACATGAGGGAGGGAGACAAGCTGAGCTCTAAACACACGGACTTCCCTCTCCAAACAAAACAAACAAACACTGTTTGCACAACTCTTTAGCTCATCAATCTGTGGCTCCTGTTGACTCAATGTCTTGACGGTTTTGTTGCTAGCTCCTCTCCTGGCATCAAGGCTGTCACCATCATGCCACCTTCCTTTCTAGGAGCAACCCTGTGTGCCTCCTGCAAGCCGGAGACATAGCTCACGTGCCACCACCCTCAATCCATACCCTGCACCGTGGTCTTCTCCCCCTGGTAACTATTCCTCTCCTTCAATGTGCTCAGGGCACCATGAGGATGGGAATGTCGCCTCGGCTTCTCAGGATGCCCAGGGCCTGGCATGATGCCAGGCATAAAACTGATGCTCATAAAACACTGTCTAATGTTTATTTCATTAGGGGGCTATCATGAGTTAGATCGTGTCCCCCAAAAGGATGTGAAAGTCCTAATCCCCAGGAACTGTGAAGAGGCCGTACGTGGAAACAGTCTGTGCAGATGATGGAGTTAAGATGAGGTCATTAGTTAGGGTAGGGCCTTGTCCGAAATGACTGTGCCCTTCCTTATTCAAAACGGAGATTTGGATCCAGGTCAGCATAGAGGGAAGACAACGTGAAAACGTGGGAGAAAGCTGGGAATGAGGCCATCTACAAACCCACGAATCCCTGAGGCTGCCACAGGTGCCAACACCTGGGCTTCAGACTTCAACCTCCAGAAAGGAGAAAGAACACATTTCCGCGTGTAACCCACAGTCCGTGGGTCTTTGTTTCAGCAGACAAGGCCTGTCTCTGCCCTGAGTAAGTCAAGGGCAGGACTGTGTCTGACTACGGGCTGTGTCAGCCCAGGACCTGTGATATGAAACATTCTCAGCTCAAAAGAATTAGTCCCACCCCAGCTGCCGACTCTCCCATGGCACAGAATCCCCCTCTTCCAGTGGTCCAGTCCCCAACAATCATTTAAACAACATTCATATGTCAGACTGCAACCAACACCATGCAAAGGTAAGCCTTGTCTGTGTGTATGTGTCTGTGTGTGTATGTCTGTATATGTGTGTGTGTGTGTCTGTATGCATGTCTGTGTGTCTGTGTGTCTGTGTGAATGTGTGTATCTGTGCATATCTATGTGTGTGTCTGTATGTGTGTATGTGTGTTTCTGTATGTCTATGTGTGTGTCTGTGTATGTGTCTGTGTATATGTCTGTGTGTGTCTGTGTGTCTGGGTTTGTGTGTGTCTATGTCTGTGTGTCTGCATGTCTGTGTGTGTGTCTGTGTGTCTATGTGTATCTGTGTGTGTCTGTGTATGTGTGACTGTGTCTGTGTGTCTGTGTTTGTGTGATGTGTGTATCTGCATGTCTGTGTGGGTGTGTGTCTGTATGTGTCTGTGTCTGTGTGTCTGTGTTTGTGTGTCTGTGTCTGTGTGTGTCTGTGTGTGCGTGTGCATGTGTGTGTGTGTGTGTGTTCTGTCTGTCTCATATGCTGGTCTATGAGCCCCTCAGGGCCATTTTTTTTTTTTTTTTTTTTGAGATGGAGTTTCGATCTTGTTACCCAGGATGGAGTGCAATGGCGCAATCTCGGCTCACCACAACCTCCGCCTCCTAGGTTCAAGCAATTCTCCTGCCTCAGCCTCCTGAGTAGCTGGGACTACACCTCAGGGCCATTTTTTATTCATTTCTCCATCACCCAGCACAGAGCCTGATACACAGCAGGGTTTGTCTGTTAAATTATTTAATTGACAAATATTAATAACAAGTTCTTCACTGAGGTTGGGCTGTGAAAGGCTGGAATTCCTTTGGAAGATGGTAAGGGAGACACAGGAAAGAGGGAGCAGGAAATGAGGGTGAGGGAATCCCACCACAGAAGCCCACAGATACAGACACCCAGCTGCTGTCTGCAGCCCACTTTTTACTTTCTAAAGCAATGGCACATGCATGCAGAGGGGCCCAGTTTTGATTCAAATGCCAACTGCTGAAAGTCCTGAGCCAAGACATCTCACATCTCTGAGCCTCAGGTTCCCCACCTGTAAGATGGGGACACAATGCAAGGAGCTGTGTTGAGGGTCACAGAGGCCATTATAGAGACCCTCACCCATCTCTTTTCCTGCGGAATGGCCAACATTCAGCCCAGGTCTGGCACACAGCAGGTGCTCAATATTAGCAATTTTTTTTTTTTTTTTTTTTGAGACGGAGTCTCACTCTGTCACCAGGCTAGAGTGCAGTGGCACGATCTCAGCTCACTGCAACCTCCTCCTCGTGGGTTCAAGTGATTCTCCTGCCTCAGCCTCCCAAGTAGCTGGGACTACAGGCAATTGTCACCACGCCCAGCTAATTTTTGTATTTTCAGTAGAGACGGGGTTTCACCATGTTAGACATGATGGTCTCGATCTCTTGACCTTGTGATCCACCCACCTCGGCCTCCCCAAGTTCTGGTATTACAGGCGTGAGCCACCGCGCCCAACCACAAGTCTGTTTTTATTTGTCTCGCCCTCCTAAAAGCACTGGGAGAGAGACTGTCTTGTTTTATTTTACAGAGGAGCAAAGTGATTTTCCAAAGTCACCTGCATGGGGAAGGTAAAGTCGGATTTAAACCCAGGTTTGTCTCCATCTAAGTTCTGATCAGCACAGGCTTTTAAAGTGAGCACTCAATGAGGACAGATTCTTCCCAGACTCCTAAGGTCCCTCCATCCCAGACTCAACAATGCAGAGGGTTCTCAAGGTTCAAGGCCACCTGCAGGAAGTTCCCAGGCATCCTGTGACTGGAACCCCAGACACCCTGGGTAAGATCAACAGACGTGGTCTGAGGGCGATGCCTGGGCCTCAGCATCCATGGGGCTGCCCCGCCAGGCTGCAATCCCCCACGCAGTGTCACTTATACCAGTCACCAGCATTCGCTGGGGAGCAGACGGCTGCTAACACGGAGAAGTCTTGTTACTCACTGTGGCTTAGTCACTGGCATCAGCTTATTTCTGAAGCTAGGAGGATTTGTGTTTACCCGAGGCCTCTCTCTGACATGAAATGTTCTGCACACCCATCCACCTGGTGTGGGTAAAATGCAGGAGCGGGACCAGGTTGATGCAGATGGCATCAACCCACTCAGCCATCATGGAGGGGAGGAAGGAACACTGGACCTGGGTTCAGGGCCTGGATCTACACGGACTCCCTGTGTGTCCTTGGACCAGACACGCCCCCGTCGGGGGCCTCAGTGTTCTCATCTGTAAAATAGGTGGGATGTACTTTATAATTTTATTTTTTTTTTTTTTTTTGAGACAAGAGTCTCACTCTGCCTCCCAGGCTGGAATGCAGTGGCATGATCTCAGTTCATTGCAACCCCCACCTCCCAGGTTCAAGAAATTCTGCTGCCTCAGCCTGGGACTACAGACACCACATGCCTGGCTAATTTTGTATTTTTAGTAGAGATGGGGTTTCACCATGTTGGCCAGGCTGGTCTTGAACTCCTCAACTCAAGTGATCCGCTCATCAGAGCCTTCCAAAGTGCTGGCATTACAGGCATGAGCCACCTCACCCGGCTTACTCTAGAATTTCAAAAGGTCCTTCTTGCTACAAAACTGGACAATTCTACTGCATAGTAAGTGCTTACTGTATACAAGACACATGCTGCGGAGAGGGGGAAAGGAAAATTAAACTGCCCATTTTGTATGAGACGTCATGCTACGTTGGGGGGAGAGGATGGTGACTGAGACAGAGACAGAGACAGCAGGTCCTCATGGTACACACGGTCCAGGGCTTCACAAAATGCACCCTATCTTTGATTGACCAAATGTCAGAGGAGCAGGCAGGGATGAGCTGAGGTCAAGCCCTCCGTGAGCCACTCCTACCCTGCCCTTCAGGGCAGAGCCATTGCTCAGTGGGCTGGGACTGTGGCTACCTAAAGGGAGACACATAGGCTCACACTGAAGATTCTGGACGTAAAATTCTGATGCTGGGACCAGGCACAGTGGCTCACACTGTAATCCCAGTACTTTGGGAAGCCGAGGCAGGAGAATAGCTTAAGGCCAGGAGTTTGAGACTAGTCTGGAAAACATAGTGAAACCCCCCTCTACCAAAAAAAAAAAAAAAAAAAAAAATACAAAAAATTAGCAGGGCCTAGTGGCCTGAGCCTGTCATCCCAGCTACTCAGGAGGCTAAGGTGGGAGGCTCTCTTGAGCCCAGGAGGCGGAAGTTGCAGGGAGCGGAGATCCACCATGGCATTTCAGCCTGGATGATACAGTGAGACTCTGTCTCAGAAAAACAAAAAAAAGGTCCAAGAAAGCCCACTACCACTTCCCACTGCATGGCCTCAGCTTCCCCTGCTAGAAAATGGGTTCACTGCTATTCCTATCTTGTCCATCAGTGAGCACAGCGCAGGAACTGACGTGGTCCTTGAGTCAGGACCCGGCCCACAGGAGGTGGTCAGTAAATGATGTCCACTCTTTCTTGATCCCTGTTGCCACGGAAGGGAGGAGGCTGAGGCCAAGGGGGTGAGGTCACTGGGCAGCCCTTGCCCGTGAGCTTGAGCCACTCAGCTCCCTTCTGTGGCCTTGTCACATTCCCCTACCCAGCACCTGAGTGTAGAAACCCACCCTCCCCACAGACTCCCAGTGGTCTGGGATTTTTTTTTTTAGTGTATTTGGGCTCTGGGGTACATGTGCACATCCTGCATCCTGCAGGACTGTTGCATAGGCACATACATGCCATGGTGGTTTGCTGTCTCCATCCCCCCCTGGCTCCCCTGTCACCTACATCAGGCATTTCTCCCGGTGTTATCCCTCCCCATCCTCCCCCACCCCACCAGCTGACCCTCCCCTCCCCTTCCCTCCACCCCTCTACCTAACACTGTGAGTGTCATTCCCTTCCCTGTGCCCAAGTGTTCTCATTGTTCATCACCCGCCTATTAGTGAAAACGTGGTGTTTGGCATCATTTTTTATGGCTGCATAGTATTCTATGGTGTGTATGTGCCACATTTTTTTGTCCAGTCTATCATCGATGGGCATTTGGGTTGGTTCCAGGTTTTTGTTATCATAAACAGCTCCACAAGGAACATATATGTGCATGTGTCTTTATGATAGAACAATTTATAATTATTTGGGTATATGCCCAGTAATGGGATTGCTGGGTCAAAATCGAATTTCTATTTCTAGATTCTTGAGGAACCACCACACTCTCTTCCATAATGGTTGAACTAATTTACACTCCCACCAACAGTGTAAAAGTGTTCCTTTTTCTCCACATCCTCTCCAGCATCCGTTGTCTCCAGATTTTTTAATGATCACCATTCTAACTGGTGTGAGATGGTATCTCAATGTGGTTTTGATTTGCATTTCTCTAATGACCTGTGATGATGAGCATTTTTTCATATGTTTGTGGGCCGCATGTAGGTCTTCTTTTGAAAAGTGTCTGTTCATATCCTTTACCCACTTTTGAATGGGTTTGTTTTTTTCTTATAAATCCGCTTTAGTGCTTTGTAGATTCTGGATATTAGCCCTTTGTCTGATGGGCAGATTGCAAAAAAATTTTCCCATTCTGTTGGTTGCTGGTTTACTCTAATGATTGTTTCTTTTGCTGTGCAAAAGCTCTTATGTTTAATTAGGTCCCATTTGTCTATTTTGGCTTTTGTTGCCATTGCTTTTGGTGTTTTAGTCATGAAGTCCTTGCCTATGCCTATGTCCTGAATGGTGCTGCCTAGGTTTTCTTCTAGGGTTTTTATGGTGTTAGTTCTTATGTTTAAATGTTTAATCCATGTGGTATTAATTTTTGTATAAGGTGTAAGGAAGGGGTCCAGTTTCAGCTTCCTGCATATGGCTAGCCAGTTTCCCAACATCATTTATTAAACAGGGAATCCTTTCTCCATTGCTTTTTTTGTCCAGTTTGTCAAAGATCAGATGGTTGTAGCTGTGTCACATTGCTTCTGAGGCCTCTGTTCTGTTCCATTGGTCTATATTTCTGTTTTGGTACCAGTACCATGCTGTTTTGATTACTGTAGCCTTATAGTATAGTTTGAAGTCAGGTAGCATGACGCCTCCAGCTTTGTTCTTTTTGCTTAGGATTATGTTGGCTATGCGGGCTCTCTTTGGTTCCATATGAAGTTTGAAGTGTTTTTTTCCAGTTCTGTGAAGAAGGTCAATGGTAGCTTAATGGGGATAGCACTGAATCTATAAATTACTTTGGGCAGTATGGCCATTTTCACAATACTGATTCTTCCTAATCATGAGCATGGAATGTTTTTCCATCTTTTTGTGTCCTCTCTTATTTCCTTGATCAGTGGTTTGTAGTTCTCTTTGAAGAGATCTTTTACCTCCTTTGTTAGTTGTATTCCTAGGTATTTTATTCTCTTTGTAGTAATTGTGAATGGCAGTTCACTCATGATTTGGCTCTCTGTCTGTTATTGGTGTATAGGAATGCTTGTGATTTCTGCACATTGGTTTTGTATCCTGAGACTTTACTGAAGTTGTTTATCAGCTTAAGGAGGTTTTGGGCTGAGACGATGGGGTCTTCTAAATATATGATCATGTCGTCTGCAAATAGGGACAGTTTGACTTCTTCTTTTCCTAAATGAATGCTCTTTATTTCTTTTTCTTGCCTAATTGCTGTGGCTAGAACTTCTAATACTATATTGAATGGGAGTGATGAGAGAGGGCATCCTTGTCTAGTGCCAGTTTACTAAGGGGATGCTTCTAATTTTTGCCCATTCAGTATGATATTGGCTGTGGAAATCATAACAGTCTCTCAGACCACAGTGCAATCAAATTAGAACTCAGAATTAAGAGAAGCACTCAAAACCACACAATCGCATGGAAACTAAACTACTTGCTCCTGAATGACGAATTGATAAACAATGAAATGAAGGCAGAGATAAAAATGTTTTTTGAAACCAACGAGAATGAAGACACAACATACCAGATCCTATGGGACACATTTAAAGCAGTGTCTAGAGGGAAATGTAGAGCAGTAAATGCCCACATGAGAAACAAGGAAAGATCTAAAATCGACACCCTATTGTCAAAATTGAAAGAGCTGGAGGAGCAAGATCAAAAACACTCAAAAGCTAGCAGAAGACAAGAAATAACTAAGACCAGAGAAGAACTGAAGGAGATAGAGACACAAAAAACCCTTCAAAAAATCAATAAATCCAGGAGCTGGTTTTTTGAAAAGATCAACAAAATAGACTGCTAGCTAGACTAGTAAAAAAGAAACGAGAAGAATCGAATAGATGCAATAAAAAACGATAAAGGGGAGACCACCACCGATTCCTCAGAAATACAAACCACTATCAGAGATTACTACAAACAACTCTATGCACATAAACCAGTAAATCCGGAAGAAATGGATAAATTCCTGACACTTGCACACTCCCAAGACTAAGCCAAGAAGAAGTTGAAACCCTGAATAGACCAATAACAAGGTCTGAAGTTGCAGCAATTAATAGCCTACCAACCAAAGAAAGTCCAGGTCCAGATGGGTTCGCAGCTGAATTCTACCAGACATGCAAAGAGGAGCTGGTACCATTCCTGTTGAAACTATTCCAAACAATACAAAAAGAGTGAATCCTCCCTAACTCTTTCTATGAGATCAATATCCTTATACCAAAATCTGGCAGA
This sequence comes from Ateles fusciceps, assembly GCA_036589455.1. Taxonomy (NCBI): domain Eukaryota; kingdom Metazoa; phylum Chordata; class Mammalia; order Primates; family Atelidae; genus Ateles; species Ateles fusciceps. Next base: position 4,245,743 of record JAZHEH010000517.1, on the reverse strand, counting down.
GACACAACTGAAAAAGAATACTACAGGCCAATATCCATGACGAACATTGATGCAAAAATCTTCAATAAAATACTGGCAAACCAAATCCAACAGCACATCGAAAAGCCTATCCACCACAATCAAGTAGGCTTCATCCCGGGGATGCAAGGCTGGTTCAACATACACAAATCTATAAACATAATTCACCACATAAACAGAACCAAAGACAAAAATCATGTGATTATCTCAATAGATGCAGAGAGGGCCTTTGACAAAATTCAACAGCCCTTTATGCTAAAAACTCTCAACTAGGTATCAATGGAACGTATCTCAAAACAATAAAAGCTATTTGGTCTGGGATTTCATTCATCTGTTTCATTGACTGATATGGAAACTGAGGCAAAAGGACACAGCAACTCGCCCAAGGTTATTCAGCAAGATGGGGCATCCTAGGAACTAGATTCTACCCTCATTCCTCCTCTTCCTCCTTCATCAACACCATCTCTTTACTAACCACCTCCTCTAGACCAGGCTCTGTGCTCAGCCTGTAGACCTCACCAAATCCCTACAGGAATTCCCATCAAGTAGATACTTGAACTAGCCCCATTTTACAGATGAAAAGACAGAGGCTCTGTGAAGGCAAGTGGCTTCAAGCCAGACCTCGATCCCTTCTAGTGACTTCCCAAGCGGGCTGAGTCTTTAGCCATCCCCACACCACAACACTCACCTCTGTCCTTTGCACTGGGATAATCATGCCTGGCCATGACTGAGCTCTTACGATGGCCAATGCGCTGTTTTGATACCTACTGAATCCTCATGAAAATGCCCCAAAGCAGGCACTACTATTATCCCTATTTTACAGAGGAGGAAACTGAGGCTCAGAGAAACCAAGTCCCTTCTTAGCCCACCCAGCAAGTGTGGAGCCAGATTCGACCTCAGAGCCTGTCCATGGACCCCAGCACTTTGCTGTGTCCATAGGATCTCTGCAGGGAGTCACAGACAACATAAGCCCCCTTTGGAACTCTGTGCACAGCCCTGATTGCTAGGGTTCTCCGCATGACAACATCAGCCTCCGCCTGGGGAAGTGACCAGCGGGCTGAACTTCACATTTCCACCTTCACCTCTTAAGAGAGAACATCAATTCATTCCCCATGACCCAGCAGGCATTAACTGAGCACCTGCTAGGAACACCTGAACACAGAGAAAAGCAACAGCCAGGAAGACAGATTTCTAGAAGGATGCCGGAGAAGTAGGAGGATGCACCCATGAGAAATGGGTGATGTTCCCCCAGTGGCGTCTCTGTCTGTCTATCTATCTGTCTGTCTGTCTGTCATCCGCAGAGGGAGGCGGGGCTAAGCCATTCCCCAACCCCACCACCACACAGCACAGCCCATGCTCTGGGACAGGGGAGAGCCCATGCTCCACTAGCCGGCAAGACCCATCCCCTCCACAGCCCGGCTTCAGCAGAGCCATGACCCGAGGTCTTCTCATCTGCAGCAGCTCCGCGTGCGGTAATTGCCCTGCCACCTGCAGCCTTCCGGGTCAGAATTAATTTCTCCACCTCCATCCACCAGTGGACAGCGCCCTCAGCTTCCTGCTGTCCTGAACATTTCAGCTTTGAGGGCCATGCCTGGTGGGGAACGATCGGACCGCCACCCCATCCAGTGCTGCTGCCATCCCAGTGTGAATCTGTGTTGCAGGGCTCTGGCCTCAGTTATTAATAACCATAGTAACAGTCTTTATTTCAAAGCACTCAGTGAGGGTCAAGTCCACACTAAGCTGCTAGCCAGCTGAATTATTTTGTCCTCACAGCCACCTTGGAGGCAGAAATACTAAGTATCCCCGTTGCATGGAAGAAGAGACTGAAGTTCAGAGAGTAACTTCAGTTACTGGGCGGCCAGATTTCAGCCCAGGTCTGGATGGCTCCAAAGCCCCTACCCCAATGGGAGGCAGAGCAGGTGCACTGCGGACAGGGGCTTTCCTGAGGTCCTGGTCACATGGGGGAGAAGGCCCACTTTTTCCAGCTCGTCCCAGGATGATGCCTGAAGATTCTCAGGCACAGAGACAAGGAGCTCTCTTTTACATTGCCTTTCAAGGGAGAGGTGTATGGTCTTGGTCAAGTGGCTTCACCTTTCTGAGACTCAGTTGCATCACCAGTACCAAGGAGGGTGGTAACACCTCCCTTCCAGGTGCCTCTTCCTGGCTGCAATCTTCAATTATCTCTGAGCCCCTCACAGAATCCACATAAGACAGAGCGGCTGTGGGAGCCAGGACAGACCCAGTGGAGGCGATGGGTCCACCTGAGCCACTGCCTCCCTCTTCATGACAGCCCAGTGATCCCTCCTGCCTCACTCCGAGGCCTTTGCAGTTTTCAGTAGGACAAAGAAAAACTGTGCTTTGAGTTCAGGCACGGAGAAAAAAACAGTTCATTTGCACAGGGAGTCGCAAGGACACCTAGCCATGCGTCCCAATACCTGCATTCCAAGGGCAGGAGCAGAGCTGTAAGTCCTGAGTTCAGAGCCCCACACCATGCTGGGGAGTGCGGGGGAGCTGGGGCCTCTTCTCAGGAACCTCACAGGCCACTGCCATCACAGCTGTGTTTACCAAGCATCTTCCACATGTTGCACCCCCTTGTTTAACCTCACAGCAACCTCAAGGGTAGGTGTGATCATCTCCATTGTACAGATGAAAAAACTGAGTCTTGGTGGCAGTGAACCAAGGAAAGCAATAGCCCAGTCAGGATTGGAACCCAGATTTCTTATTCCAGGGTCATTGCTCTTCCCCACAGCTCCATACCCTGACCAACCTGAGACAACCACCAAGTCTTGACCAGCTCCTCCGCGCATCCCTGTGGGGGAGCAAATACCCATCACTTCAGTGCAGCAAAAAGAGGACCAATTTTAGAGTCCCACGGAACTTGGTTCTGAAAGAAAACACCAGAAGCACAAGCACCAAAAGAAAACACAGGTGCACTGGACTTCCACCAAAATTTAAAACTTCTGTGCGGCAAACAAGACCGTACAACAAAAAGACCAACCACAGAACAAGAGAAAAGATTCCTGATTCTTATATTGAATAATGGATTTGCATCCAGAATATACAAAGAACGCTTACAACTCAACAATGAAAACACAACCCAATGTTTTTTTTTTGTTTTTTTTTTTGAGATGGAGTCTCGCTCTGTCGCCCAAGCTGGAGTGCAATGACACAGTCTCGGCTCACTGCAACCTCCGCTTCCGCAGGCTCAAGCAATTCTCCTGCCTCAGCCTCCTAAGTAGCTGGGATTATAGGCATGTGCCACCGTGACCAGCTAATTTGTGTGTTCTTAGTAGAGACAGTGTTTCACCATGTTGTCCAGGCTGGTCTTGAACTCCGTACCTCAGGTGATCCACCCGCCTCAGCCTCCCAAAGTGCTGGGATTACAGGTGTGAGCCACCGTGCTCAGCCAAACAACCCAATTTTTGTTAATGAGCAAAGAATATGAATAGCTATTTCTCTCCAAAGAAGACATACGAATGGCCAATAAGCAAATGAAAAGATGTCTGACATCCATCGTCATCAGAGAAGTGCAATTCAAAACCACGATAGATAGACTTCCTACCCTCTAGGGTGGCTACATTCAAAAAGGCAGATAGTAACAAGTGTTGGCAAGGATGCAGAGAAACCCAAATCCTCAGACACTGCCTGTGGGAATGTAAAATGGTACAGCCACTCTGAAAACGGTCTGGCAGATTCTTGAGCAGTTAAGCATAATGTTACCATATGATCCAGCAATTTCACTGCAAGAGAATTGAAAATATGTGTCCACGTAAAATCTTTCCACAGCATTATTCATAATGGCCAAAAGTGGAAACAATGAGCAAATGAATCGATACAATGCGGTATATCCATGCAGTGGAATATTATACTGCAATAAAAAGGAATGCAGTACTAACGCACACTGCAACATGACTGAACCTTGAAATTATACTAAGTGAAATAAGCCAGGCGCCGAAGGCCACACGTAACAGGATTCCGTTTATATGAGATGCCCAGGAGCTACACAGAGAGAGTCAATTAATGATTGCCAAGGGCTAGAGGGATTGCTAACAGGTAGAAGATTTCTTTGGGAGAATTTACTAAAATGCTGTAAAATAGAATTGTGGTGATAGTTGCAGAACTATGTGAATATACAAAAACAACTGAAATGTACACTTCACACGTGTGAATTCTATGATACCAGAATCGCAGTCTCAACAAAGCTGTAAGAAAAAAAAATCCAGCTCTGGCAAACCCCACAGCTGTGTGATCTTAGAATAAACGTTTCCCACAGCTCCAAGCCTCCGTTTCCTCCTCTGCAGGATGGGCTAATAGGAGCCACATCGTCTTGCATGAAAATCAAGGAGACAGCATGGCTGGGCCCAGCACGCCTCACGCCGCACGAGGCTCCCTTCCGCAGAGGGGAAGGGAGTGGGGGCTGCCCGACTAGCAGCGCACGGCCAAGGCCGTGGCTAGCCCTGGACAACGAGACGGACTGGACGGAGGGGGAGGCTCACCGCCCATGACGTGATGTAGATGGATGGCTCCGGCCATCCGTCAGGCTGGGAGCGGGTGGCCGAGGAGGAGGCCGTGAGGGAGCCCATTACCGTACACGTGTTAACAGCGCATCCTTTGTACCGACAGCCCGCGCGGGCGCGGGCCAGGGCCGCTCCCCGCATTGTCTGCGCGCCGCGGTCGCGCGGTGATGAATGGACCGCGCGCGCCCGGCCGCCTCCGCCGCCGCCAGGGTACCGCGGGCCGAGGGCGACACCTCGTGGCTATTTACAGAACTGCGGACTACCGGGCGGGCGCAGAGGGCGCTGATGGGCTCCCCCCCCACGCGACTTGCCTTTAGTGCGAAGCTCAAGATATTCTATGTAGAACACTTAGCACAGAGCCTGGTGTGTCCAGATCATAATTACAACTACCTCTATTTTCAAGAAAAAAAAAAGGCAAAATGAGGTTCAGAAACGGGGTGGGGCCAGGCGCAGTGTCTCTCGCCTGTAATCCAACAATTTGGGAGGCCAAGGTGGGCGATCACCTGAGGTCAGGGGTTCGAGACCAGCCTGGCCAACATGGTGAAATCTTGTGTCTACTGTAATACAAAAATTAGCTGGGCGTGGTGGCGGGTGCCTATAATCCCAGCTACTCGGGAGGCTGAGGGAGGAGAATCGCTTGAACCTGGGAGGCGGAGGCTCTAGTGAGCTGAGATTGTGCCACTGCACTGTAGCCTGAGTGACAAAGCCAGACTCCGTCTTGAAAAAAAAAAAAAAAAGAAAAGGAAAAAGGAAAAAAAGAAGGTGGGGTTGCCAAAAGCTTGGTAGCAAATAATTTTTTAGTAAATCAAAGTTCTCTAGGGGATAGATTTATTGTTTAAAAAAAAAATCACTCATTGTACATCTGAAATTCACTTTTAACTGGGAATGCTGTGGTATTGTGTTTGTGTTTGCAAACCTGGCAACCTGATAACTGGATGACTTTGGAAACAGCAGTTCACCTCTCTGTTTCCATAAAATAAGAAGCAAGACTCTATCTCTACACATTTATAACAATAACTACAGGACTGTTTGTGCAGATTAAATGAGAGGATACAGGTGATGATTTAAAGAGGGCCAAGTTCACAGCCGATCAGGGTTAAAACTGTCGTGTCTCTGATCGCACCCTATTTGCAGAGTTTAGGGAAGGAGTCCAACAGCCACTGAGTTTAATGTGACTCCACCCCTTCGCACATTCTGTGTCCTGCACCTGGATGACACTCCCCTCTCTAATGACTCCTGGAGGTTCTCTCCGACGCTCTCCTTCCCAAATCGTAATCCCAACACACATTTCCTTGGAGTTCTCATCTATTTCATCTCAGACCCCTGCCTCCCACCTGTCTTCTACCTGCAGGGACAGGCAGCGTCTTACTCCTCCTTATCTGGCCTGGCACATACTAGACATTCAACTAACATTTGTGGAATGCGTGGCTGTAGACATGGCTCAAGACTCAGAGATGAATGCCTTGTAGCATGTGGCAATACCAGAATGTAAGGTCATGAGGGTGGGGGGGCTCAGCCCTGTTCCCCTGCTGTAGCCCCAGCACCTAGTAAGCACCTAACAAGATTGGTTTAATTTAATGCAAATTGCTAACCTGACTGGACTCTGTGTCTGATGCCCTGTGCCAAATATTTTATTTTAAAAAATTTCTGTTTTATTTCCATAGGTTACTGGGGAACAGGTGGTGTTACGGCTACATGAGAGAGTTCTTTCATGGTGATCTGTGAGATTTTGGTGCACCCATCACCCAAACAGTACACACTGCACCCGATTTGTAGTCTTTTATCCATCACCTCCCCTCCCCACCGTTTTCCACTGAGTCCCCAAAGTCCATTATGTCATTCTTACGTTTTGGCATCCTTATAGCTTAGCTCCCATTTATGAGCGAGAACATACGATGTCGTGCCAAATACTTTAAATATTTTCTCAACTATCAACTTTTCACAATGACCCAGGGAAGTGGTTACTATTATTGTGCCCATTGTACAGATAAGGAAGGTAAGGCACAGCAAGGTGGAGGCCTTTGTCCCGGATGACGTAGATGTACGTGGAGGAATCGCACCTGAACCTCAGCGGCCGGATCCCATGCCCACCCCCGAAGCCTGAAGTCCACTCAGGGACTTCATAGTGGGACGGACCTTGACATGAACACTATTTCCCGCCTCCTCCAGTGAATGACTACAGCAAATCTCTCTGAATTCTGATTCCCTCCATTCATAAAGTGAGAGAATGAAATTACCAACCACACAAGCTGGTGGTAAACAACAGAAACTGTTCACGGAAAATGCACACAGCAGGTGTTCAGTAACTGAGGGTCTTCCTGGTGATCACCGAAGCCCTGGGAAAGCGGCCTCTTAGGGCTGCCCACTTGCAAAACAGCACTTTGTGGTTGCTAATTCCTCATAGAAACAAAAAAAATAGCTGGAGAGATTTCCATTAGGATTTTCTCCAGAAATCGATGCCCCTGGCAGGCTGCAGGGCTGGGGAGTGCCCTTAAGGCACCTGGAGTTCCAGTCCACAGATGGAGGCTGAGGGAAAAGGAGGTAGCAGTAAGGCAGGGATGTCTTCAGGGCCCCAGCCAAGTCCCCTCCCCCACCTCCACACAAAGGACACAGGAGGTGGGTTGAAACGGGGGCCACTTTGGGGGCTTGAGGCACAGTGGGGTGACATCCCATCTGAATCAGGATTCCTTCTGCCCTGATCCTGCCCCACCACCAGCGAATTTCTATCCATTTGCTCTCCCTACCAAAAATTTCACTGGTTTCTTACCTCATTCCTTTTTTATTTTTACTTTTTTGAGACAGTCTGGCTCTGTCACCCAGGCTGGAGTACAGTAGTGTGATCTCAGCTCACTGCAATCTCTGCCTCCCAGGTTCAAGCGATTCTCCTGCCTCAGCCTCCCGAATAGCTGGGACTACAGCCGTGTGCCACCACACCTGGCTTATTTTTACGTTTTTAGTAGAGACGGGGTTTTGCCATGTTGGCCAGGCTGGTCTTGAACTCCTGACCTCAGGTGATCCACCCGCCTCAGCCTCCCAAAGTGCTGGAATTACAGGTGTGACTCCCGACCCACCTCATTCATTCTTTATTCACGCATTTATTAAATAAATTTCTGTTGGGTATCTGCTATGTGCCAGCACCATCCATTCTTGGCACTAAGGATTCAGTCATAAACAGACTTGGTTTTTGCCTTTCATGGGGCTCACAGACTAAGGTGGGGACAGGCAGGGGGTTATGGAACAGAAACTAAATTTATAATAATTCAATCAGAGTGACAGGAAAGTCAAGGGGGCTGTGAGCATTCAGGAGATCAAGGAAGTCTTCCTGGAGGAGAAGACATTTAGGTGGAGATGAGAAGAATGAGTTGGCGGGGTGAGTCATCCAGGGGAGTTGGGCAGAATGTTCCAGAGAGAAGGGATTGGTAGGCAAAGGTCCTAGAGTGGGACTGAGGACCTTCAGGGGATGAAGTGAGCGTGTATCAGCACAGGGAGAGATGAGGCTGCTGAGGCAAGCAGGGCCAAAGTGAGTCTTGAAGGCCTTGGTGAGGATTTATAGTGTTTGCAAGGGTACTGGGGAGCCATTGAGGGTTTTATGCGGGTAGAGTGGCATCATCAGATTTTCCACAGCATTAAATACACACTCTTCACCCATCTGCCCCCTCCAGGCTAGTACGGCTCCTCTCAAGCCCTCCACTCCCCTTTCCCAGATTCCTCCTGAATCCCCAGTGTTACGCTGTCTAACCTGCCTGCATCTTCCGCTTGGATATACACATCTTGGGTTGCAGCAGTGCACGAGGAAACAAGCCTCAGGTTTGGCTCAAACAGACCCAGCTTCAAACCTGGCCTCTTTGGCCTCTGGACCATCTGGATCAGGTCCCCGACCTCTCTGAGCCCCAGTCTGCTCATCTGTAAAGTGGAGATAATCAATGTCCTCCTCATCGAGTTACCATAGAGATTAAATGAATGGTGTCTTGAAAGGACCTGGCTCTGACACCTACTGTTGTCTTTCCTCTCTTCCAGAAGTATGCCACCTCCCCCAGGCAGCCCCCACCCCCTCACTCCTCCAGCCCTCTGACCACCAGAAGCACTTCCTGTTTGCCCCTGCCCCGGGCAAACAGCTTGTATAACAGGTATAGAACACAGTTAGGTGTTGAGAGGTACATCCCTTTCAGCAATCAGAAACCATTCAGGGTCAAAGCCCAAGGGGTCTTTCGGGCAGATCCTCAGAGTCTATCTGTCCAGGGACAGGACAGCTCCTCAAGGCAGGAGAGAGATGGACAGACAGACAGAAGGGCTCTGGGGGAGCTAAGCGAGGTCCCAGTGAGTGTCGAGACTCCATGTGCTTGTTTTCTGGGGCAGACCAGGCTCTGGAAAAGCTGAACCTCTTAGGACAGACTGATAAACAGTCTGCCAGCTTACGGCAGGGAGTATGATCCTCCAATGTGACCACATCCCCCAAATGGTGGCTGAAGGGCTCAGACCTCAGCGAGTGATGGGTGGGGCACCTCAGGCAGGAGAGGGACTGCACCCAGCCTCACCCCGGCAAAAGGGTCCCACATGTCCACCATTCCTGCTCTCAGGAAGCCAGGGTTCCCACCTCTACCCCAACAGTCTCCCACTAACGCCTCAGATGCCCACCTTGCTTTGTCTCAGCAGCCCTGGGCAGCCAGGAAGGGAGGCTGGCTTTTGGGCTTGCATGACACAGGGTGTGGGGCAGGATAAGTCCTGGGGCTCTAGGGGGGCCTGGAGCACAGAATGCAGAGGGATGGGCAATGTAGTGTCCCCCACGCTGGTCACCTGTCCCAGGTCTCTTCCTCAAGCACACTTCAGACTCCCCCACCTATCTCTGAGCATCGGTCTCATCTGCACTATCATGACCCATAATATTCTGAATTAATAATTCCACTAAAGTTGACACCCGCGCCCCCACCACCAACGCCAGGAGTCTGGTAGCAACATCAGTAACAACAGCTGCCAGCAGCACCCACTTAGCACCTGGCAAGTTCCATAGAAATTCCACAATCTTTTTGGGTAAAGAGACTGACTACCGTGGGGGGAGTCACTTGCCTAAGCCCAGGTTACCAGTAAGAAAAGACCAAATGAATAATGGCCCCCAGGAAGTTAACACTCACTAGGGGCTATTATTTTCCCACCACTATTCATTTACCTGAAATGCTCAGCTAATGCTCACACTTGCCTTGGGGATTATTATCCCCATGTTATACGAGAGGAAATTCAGATTCAGAGAGGGAAAGTAACTTGCACAAGGTCACACAGCAAGTTAGAAGAAGGGCTGGGACTCAAGCCCAGTTCTCTGGATGTTAAGACTGCTGGCAGAATTTCTAGATGGGGTGAGAAGGAGACACAGGATGTCCCACCCAGACCAGCCTCCATCCTACACCATGAAGACACCTTCCTTCCCTCTGCCCAAAAGTGGAGTCATTCCTCCCTCCCCTTTTAAAGGTGGATTTCTCCTCCAGCTCCTCCCTGCTCCTCCCCCGCTCCCCCAGCAGCCACTCCTCTTCCCAGAGCTGCCTCCCTCCCCCCTCTCTCTCCCACTCTCCAGCACAAAGAGTTGTCAAGGTAACCACATTGCCGAGGACTCTCTCTTTGTCTGGGGCCCTGGGAGGAAATGCATAAGCCAACTCGCTGCTCACTGACCCCAGATGACCTCCACAGGGAAGGACAGCGCTGGACCATCTCTTCAAGGCCCGCTTGCCCCACCCCCACCTATTTCAGCCAACTCACCCTGGTGGCAGCTCCAGGTTGCAACCCTCCAGCTCCCAAGGTGCGAGAGGCTGAGTGAGGACCTGGAGGAAGTGTCTTGGGGAATAACTTCCTGGAGATACACTGCTAGAAACACTCAGGGAGAGGAAAGAGCAAAGAAAGAGCACACTATGTGCTTGGTCCTGGAATGGACACTGTGGGTGGTATAGAGAATAGCATCCACTATTGTGCCTGACTGCAAAGCTCCTTGGCTGACACTGAGTGTAGCACCTCCTGAGTGCTTAAGCCTTTGCTAGACACTGACGGGGCACTGGGCACAACCCCTGCTTTGTGCTTCCCTCCGTGCTAAGATGATGGAGAGGTGCTGGCCATGAGATGAGTCTGAGAAGGAATTTTGGAGAGGCAGGTGTTTGAGTCAAGTCTTGAAAATCCTGGTTGAATACACACTGAATAGGGTTGAAGACGCTGGATGGGGGAAAATCAATACTCTCAGAGCTAAGTACTAACTACGTACCGGGCATGTCCCTTGCCTTCAACAGCAAAGTTGAGATGTTAAATCAGACTCATCTGATTCCATGTTCCCTTCCCCCGCTGCCATGATAACTGATGACGTTCCAGGTGGTAGAGTCTCCATCAGCCTCAGTCCGTGGGCGAGGAGGATGTGGAGCAGAGTCTTCACCAGTGTGGTTGGTGGAGACTCGGTTTTGCCCTTTGATTTTGCCAGAGGCGTACACTGTGTACACAGATCACAAGCAGGAAATCAACCTTGGCTGCTCTGTGCCATTAAAATCTGAGCCAGGCTGGGCGCGGTGGCTCACGCCTGTAATTCCAGAACTTTGGGAGGCTGAGGTGGGAGGATCACCCAAGGTCAGGAGTTTGAGACCAGGCTGGCCAACATGGTGAAACCCCATCTCTACTATAAATGTAGAAAATTAGCCGGGTGTGTTGGTGGGCTCCTGTAATCCCAGTTACTAGGGAGGCTGAGGCAGGAGAATTGCTTGAACAGAGGCAGAGGTTGCAGTGCACTCCAGCTTGGGCCAGAGAGTGAGACACCATCTCAAAAACAAAAAACAAAACAAAACAAAAAAAAAACCTGAACCACTAGACTCCTTAAAGAACTAAAAGTAGAGCTACTATTTGATCCAGCAATCCTACTACTGGGTATCTCCCAGAGGAAAAATAGTCATTATACAAAAAAGATACTTGCACACACATGTTTATAGCAGCACAATTCGCAATTGCAACAATGTAGAACCAGCCCAAATGATCATCAATCAACGAGTGGATTTTTAAAAATGTGATATATAGATGTATATATACCATGGAATACTACTCAGCCATAAAGAGGAATGAAATCAAGACATTTACAGCAACCTGGATGGAACTGGAGACTGTTATTCTAAGTGAAGTAACTCAGGAATGGAAAAACCAAACATCGTACGTTCTCATTCATAAGTGATAGCTTAGCTATGAGGACGCACAGGCATAAAAATGATAGAATGAACTTTGGAGACCCAGGGGAAAGGGTGGGAGGGAGTGAGGGATAAAGACCACACACTGGGTACAGTGTACACTGCTGGGGTGATGGGTGCAACAAAATCTCAGAAATCACCACTAAAGAACTTATGTAACCAAACACCACCTGCTTCCCAAAAACCTGTTGAAATAAAAGTAAAAATTAATAAATTAATATTTAAAAACCTGAGCCACTGTAACTGGAATTTGGGAGTATTAGTTCTACTGCAGCATATCTCAGACCACTCTGACTGTTACATCATCGGAGTGAACCAAAATCCTGCAGCTGGCCCTCATTGGCTATATCGGGCCTTGAGTCTCATCTCTGAACCAAACACTGTAGTCTGAGGGCAGACGATAGTGGTTGGCTCAGAACCTTGGCTCACAACCAGGTCTGAGCCAAGGAGTACTCTGATTGGCTCAGACCTGGTTCCCCGGCCAATCCTACCTCCAGTGATGGAGGAGAAGGAGTCAGCTCTACCCATGTTGTTGGGCTTGGCATGGCCAGAGGTGGCTCAAGGAAAATGGTGTGCTGTTATCAGAAAGAGGAGCAGTTGCTAAAAAGGAGATAGGAACAGGTGTCCACTTTGAGGGCCTCAGAGCCAAATGCTGTGCAAGAGATTACTACGCTGACTAGGAGACAAGTTTCCAGGCTTCTTCTTCTTACCAGTCTCTGAAATTTGCCTGGAAAAAGATTCTATTGATTTTTTATGAGTAATGTGGCTTCTTCCCTCAAAGAAGTCCTTTGGTTGCTGGGAGGCCTGCCAGGCAAGTGACTGGCTCTCCCTAGGAAAGGTGGAGAAGACTAGGCTGGGGTAGGGAACGCAGGGGGAGAAGGAATGGCCAGCTGTCCCTAGCCGCCCAGGGAGAGGGAGGAGGCCAAACTTGCTCAGAGCAATAGAGACCAGCATGGACACCCCTTTGAGCCTTCTTTCTAAAACCCAAATATTTTCCCTTCGCTTCTCTCCTTAAAAACTTTACATGGCTCCTTGAAAACTAAAATCAGCATTGATTGGGTATCTCCTGTATGCCAGGCACTGGACAAGATATTCCATTTACATTGTTATTCCCCCTTAAAAACTTCATAAGCAGCTATTAGAGTCTTAACCCATGAAAAATACGAGCAAATGAATACTCAGAATCACAAGTGGGAGACCCAAAGTCAGAACTCAAAACAGAGCTCCTAGTCTTCATCCTCCCATTCGACCTGCCTTTTAAAAAAACAGCTACAAAAAGTGAAAAAACAATCTGATGAATACAAAAAGAAATAAAAGAGATAATTAACCTTTACTTGCCACATGCATTCTGGCTAGCCTCCCAAGGAAGCACCATTAACTCTTTGTTGGACATCCACCCAGACCTTTTTCTATGGTCAAGTAATATGTTTGAGCATTTATTATGGACCAAGAATGTGCCAGGGCATTAGAGGTTATTCTCAGAGAGATTAGTTCTCAGGAGTGTACACATTGCCATGCAGTTCCATCTATTTTTTTAAATAACCTTAACTAGTCAGCGCAGACAGCTGAAGAAACTAACAAGTAAACATTGATTGCTAAAACCCAGTAGGTTAGGTCCCTTTCCCTTTCCACCTCCAAATGTCCCAACAATCCCCCACATCACCCAGAGGAAAGCCGAAGTCCTCACATCCACCCAGAGGGCTTGCAGGGTCTAGTCCCTTGGTCACCTCTCCAACTTGGACCTCACCTTCACTTCCTCCAGCCATATCTTACTTTTTTCAAAAGGCCCCCAGCATGTCCTGCCTCAGAGCCTTTGCACCTGCTGATCCCCTGTCCCTGAAATACTCTTCTCCCAGACGCCCCCAGGGCTCAGAGCCTCGCCTGCTTTTAAGTCTTTGGCCAAATGTCTCTTTTCCTTAACTAAACTGGACTCTCCCCCATGCCCAGCCAACACTCCACACTCCCATTTTACCTTCTGTTTCCTCATAGCATCTATTACTCTCCAACATACTATGCAAACCTTGTCTTACCATCTTCCTCCACTCGCTAAAACGTAGCTTCAGTGAAATGAGGAATGTGTGCCTATTTTGTTCTCAGCTGAATCTCCAAGGCCTTAGAACAAAACCTGGCATACAGTGGGTGCTTAAAAAATGTTTGTTGAATGACTCCATTAATTTACAGAGGCCACAGTTCAGGCAGCAACATGGCTCAGACAAGACTAAATATTTTTTAGAACGTGTGAACCTCTTTCTCTTTGGAGCCGGCATGCAGCACTGTGAAACTTTAAAAGATCCGTGGTCAGGCACGGTGGCTCACGCCTGTAATCCCAGCACTTTGGGAGACTGACGCAGGTGGAGCACGAGGTCAGGAGTTCGAGACCAGCATGACCAACATGGTGAAACCCTGTCTCTACCGAAAATGCAATAATTAGCCGGACATGGTGGTGTGCGCCTGTAATCCCAGCTACTCAGGAGGCTGAGGCAGGAGAATCGCTTGAACCCGGGAGGCGGAGGTTGCAGTGGGCCGAGATTCGCCACTGCACTCCAGCCTGGGTGACACAGCAAGACTCTGTCTCAAAAAAAAAAAAAAAAAAAATCAGCATTCCAGGAGGAATGCGGGATTAGGGGGGGCAGTTGAAGGGGACTTTTTCCTAAGTCAATTTCCGCAGCTCCCCCTTCCCAGCTCAGCCCAGGGTTGAGGAGCGAGGTCCCAAATCAGAGGAACCTCAAGTCAGATATCCTCAACCCATTCCTGAGTGATTTCCTGTCCGCTGGATCTACCAGAAACAGGGGCCCTAGAAATTTAAAAGCTAAAAGCAGGAGTCTTTGGGGCCCAGCTTGCGGGAGCAGCTCAGGCTAGTGCAATGCGGCTGGCGCTGCAGGCTCAGGTCTCCAAGTATGATTTATGCCTAAGGCTGAACTTTATTTTCTACTTTTTTGGATTCTGCTCTGAATTTTTTTCTCCTTGGCCTTTTCCTGGGTCAATGCAGTCCTGATATTTGATTTACTGTTAACAGTATTGACTGCATAGGATTGAGCCAAGAAATGGAAGAAATTGCTTTTCTCTCTCTCTATCTCCTGGTTGACAACTCAGTCTTAGCACTGGGTTTGTGAGAGCTCTGTGAGAGCCAGGGGAGACAAAGGGAGTTGGATTTTTGTGGCTTTGCAGCTGGAAGGTGACCCTGGGAGGGGAAACGAACAAGGAATTGTCAGTGAAAAGGTCTTGTGGCTGTTATCCCTTCTAAATAAGATAAAGATGTAGAGTGTCCGGGGCGGGGGGGTGGCAGGGGGGGGTGGGGGCGGGATTAGGAGTAGAGGCTTCAAAGTCAACTAGCCTTGGGATTAAGCTGTGTGGCTTTGGGCAAGTTACTTAACCTCTCTGAGCCTCAGTTTCCCCATTCTTAAGACAGAGGTAATAATCTCCTCCTCGAAGGTGGACTTACAGTGATCACACATAAGAAATACTTTGAATCAAACCTGGGTTATTCCAGGAGCACAATTTATTGCACCTATTACTGTCACCGCCACCATCATCATCCTCACTCTATTACTGTGTCATCTATGTTCTGTCCAGATAAAGAAACAAGCACTCATTCAATTCCCTGGAAAGGAGCTGAGAAGCCTAGAGACTTTTTAAGTTGTTATTTATTGTGGAAAATATACCAAACATAAAATGTATTGTTTTAGCCATGTTTGAGTACACAGATGAGGAGCATTACGTTCATTATTTTGCTACCATCACCAACATCCATCTCCAGAACTTTTTCATCTTGCCGAACAGAACCTCTGTACACATCAAACACGAACCACCCATTTCTTCCTCCTCCCAGCCCTGGCAACCACTATTCTACCGTCTGCCTGTATGAACTTGACTGCTCTGGGCACATCCTATGAATGGAATTGTTCAGTATCTGTCCTTTCGTAACTGGTTGATTTCACATAGCATTATGCCTACAAGGTTTGTTTATGTTACAGCGCGCGTCCGAGTTTCGTTCCTTTTTATGTCTGAGTAATACTCTACTGTATGGATATGCCACATTGTGTTTATGCATTTATCTACAGACAAATGAGTGTCCGTCACCTTTTTGCCATTGTGAATAATGCCGCTACGACTCTGGATACTAACACGGCCTCTTCTCCAAAATGAAGATCAAGCTGCAACTATTCCCTGGTGTTTGCAGCAAGCACTCAGAGTTTCTCCTCTTGACTGTACATGAAGTCAGGCCCAGGAAATATCATGATCAGAAACAGACACCTCCCTGCACTCCTGGTGCTCACAGTTGCCTTGGGGGAACAAACGAACCCACACGCAAAAGGAGACGTTGCTGCCAACTGTTTAAGTGCTATGGAGGGGTGAAAAAGAGAGGTCTTTGAAAGAGAAGAGAGGCAAAGTCCTGCTTTATCTGGACGGGAGGGATGCTCTCAGAAGCAGCCTCCTGGGTGAGAAGAACCTCCCAGGAATTTATCCCACAGTTCAGATGGCCTTTCCTCTTCTAGTGCGGTAGCATTAAATTCATTATTGTGATTTGACTGATTGATAGACGGGGTTTCCAGTTCTACCACCAACTTTAGGCATAAACTCAGGCAGTTTCCTTTGGCCTCAGTTTCCTCCTCCATAAAATGAAGAGAAGACGCTTTCTCTGACTGCATCTGGAGAGGTCTGGGAATCAGGTACGGGATGAGTGATTTGTGATTCATCTGGATGGAAGTGATAGACACCCATGGTAAACACGCTTAGTGGGGAAAGGAGAGATTCATTGGTTCTCAACATGCGTTTGGATATAGAATAGTTCAAACATTCAAAGGAAACGTTTTCATGCTTCTACCTTTCTCTGTTCTTCCCTCAACGCATCACAGTGGCCTTAACTCTCTCCTACTCCAGACACAATTCTCCAATGTGGCTGGTACCCTTCCTACAAACCTCAGTGGAAAAGAGCTTGTGTGCCAGGTTCATATACCCATCTCACGGACAGGACTCCCATTGGCTCTGCTTGGGTCATGTGCTTGCCTCTCAGACCAATCACTGTCACCCGAGGGACTGGATGCTGTGATTGGTCAGCCCTGGGCCATGCCACTAACCACTTTCTGCAGCCGGGTGGGAAGGTCTATTTCTAGGAGAAGGGCAATGGGAACGCGCTCTCTAGGCAGATGAAAGCCAACAGTCCACGCCAGGAGGTGAATATGTGTTGGAAAGATTAAAGTGACAGCAGGAAGGATGAGAATGATTAGTCTCAGAATAAAGAGACACGGCTGCCTGCAGCTTACACACAGACTCACTCATTTAACAGTCTTCACAGTGCACGGCTGATCCTGCCGCTCCATGCTGGGAATCTGGCAAGATCTTCCTGCTCCGGGTGCTGCGCACAACTCTGAGCTCATTTTGTACCCTCTTCCCATCTCTCAATGCCCCAGCCCCACTGCACCTTTCTCTTTCAAGATTGTGTCTCTCCCCTTCCTTCCTCAAGGTCTATTTTTCCCTTTTCTTTTTTTTTGCGGACGGGGTCTCACTCTGTCGCCCAGGCTGGAGTGCAGTGGCACAATCCGATCTCAGCTCACTGCAACCTCCGCCTCCCGGGTTCAGTCTCCCGTGATTCTCGTGCCTCAGTCTCCCGAGTAGCTGGGATTACAAGCGAGTGCCACAACGCCTGGCTAATGTTTGTATTTTTAGTAGAGGCGGGGTTTCACCATGTTGACCAGGCGGGTCTCAAACTCCTGACCTCAAATGATCCACCCCCGCCTCAGCCTCCCAAAGTGCTGGGATTATAGGCATGAGCCACCACCCCAGCCCCTCAAAGTCTTTTCACAAGTGTTTCTTCTCCTAGAATGTTCTTCCCCCAACTCTTTAATCCCAGTCAATCTTCTGGTCTGTCTTCCCCCCATACACCACAGAAATCGACACCCACTTGTTTTTATTTCTCTTGCTCACCACAGTTTAGCAGGGCACATGGCACAAAGTAGACAGTCAACAAATCCTTCTGAGGTGAGTAAATACATGAGTACTTATTATTCCAACAGTTTAACAAAAGTCATAACTTTCCTGAGTTCGGTACACAGATTCCCTCATGCTTTCATTCCTTCAATATTGCATCATGGGCTGGGAGATGTAACAGTGAACAAGAAAGCATTCTTGCCTTCAAGGAGATGCTGGTTGGGAAGTGGGCAGAGTCACACCAGAGTTGTCACAGAGCCATCATGGGGGCTGAGAAAGTAGAAAACAAGACTTGGGAAGACGACAAACACTCCGCAGAGAAGGTGAATCCAAGACGAAAACTGATAGATTAATAGAAAGTAGGTGGCTGAAAGCAGGCCAGCTGTCATGGGGAGGGGGAACTGGAGTGCAGAGTGGGTAATTCTAGGTGGGACGAACAGTAAGTAGAAAGAACACTGCGTGTAGTCAGGGGTGGGGAGAGAAGGAGAGGGGAGGAAGAAAGGGAGAGGGAGCATTTGCTGTGGGAGAGTCGGCGTGAAGATTCAGAGGCTAAGTTTGGAGAGCGCGAGATGCACAAGGCAAACCTGGAATCGCCTTTGAAGCCGTCATCGGGAGGCTGGACTCAATCCAATGAGGCCACGAAACCCCACTGGAGTACATTAAGCAGGGGGATGACACGGCCACATTGTGTATTCATCTGGCCCGTTACCTTGGGGACTCGGGCTACGAATTAATATCAGTTTAAGGGCTTTGATTTAGACAAATTAATGACTCTATAGTAGAAGCAGCTGGGCAAGTCTGACAGTTCTCCACCTTTTGAAGTCGATATCATCATCACTGACTTTTAGGATCCTCACACCACAGACTCCCAGGAGCACCGACTCCTAGAAATAAAGAAACACTGCCTCATAGAGCCAGGAAAGTGGGGGGCAAAGTGCTTCAGTATTGCAAAGAACTATGGAAAGCAAAGCTGGGTGTGGTGGCAAGAGCCTGAAGCCCCAGCTACTTGGGAGGCTGAGAAGGAAGACTGCTTGAGTCCAGGAGTTCAAGTCCAGCCTGGGCAGTGGTCTCAATACCAAGACCCTAGTCTCAAAAAGAAAACTACATAAAATAAACATAAGGCCTATGGAAACCAGAAAAATATAAGATGGAGCCCTTTAGTCACAGCCTTGCAGAGGACTGGAACTGCAGAGTTACAAATCAATGACATCACTCTGTCAGCGCACGGGGACTCGATGGGCTTAAACAACCCAAGTCCTTATGAAATGACACAGGAATCGTCTCTGGGAGGTGGCCCTGCTCTCCCTAAACCTTCTTTATATGGAGTCCCATCTCTTTCCCTTCGGTGGCTGTCTCTGTGGATGCCTCCCCCGATACCTCAAGACTGCTGTACCCTACGGCAGCTACCAGCACCCCACTGGCACCAGTGTATATCTGGACCACAGTCTTGCCTGCCAGGAACATAAACATTTTCTTAGCTAGTACTGGTCCTTAAGGATAAATGCTGGGTTTTTTTTTTTTTTCTCCCCCTCCCAGGGTGGCAGAGTTCAACTCAATTTTCTCAGATTAAATAAAATTTCAAAGTGTCAGTCCCTGGCAAACGACAAGTTGGAGGATGGTTGATTTTTCTAACCCGATCGTCAGTCCAATTACAATTTTTAATCTATATGTAGATAATGGTGAACAAAAACCCCATAGAAATGTCAAGAGTGAGGAGGTTATTAGCTTAGTTTTAATTACTGCCGATCATTCTTAGCGACTGGAGGGACCCGGCAAACTAGGGAAAGGAGGCATTCCTCCAGGAGAGTTCAGCGGGGCCCCTGGGCTGCTGTTCCAGCAGAAGCTGTCCCCACAAGGGAACATGCCCTGGTCCAGAGAATGCACATTCCTCCCCCGCCAGGCCTGCCACGACTTCCTGTGGAGAAAGGCTGGTGGACTTGGGCACAATCAATCTGGCACCAGCTGATGAGATGTGATCTCAGCCCTTCCTCCTTCAGCGTCCCCTCCAGGCCGCCGCCTCTCCCTGGCTCCCCCACCGCCTGTGTCTCAAACATACCTCATGCTTCTTCTTTTGTCTGGGTAAAAGTAGCACATGCTCATCATGTGAAAGAAATTGGAAAATGGAAAAAGGTGAAATGTGGAGGGGAAGAAGAAAACCTAGTCTCACTACCTACAACTGCTAATATTTTGGGTTAGTTTCAGTCTTGTGTGTGTGTCTTACATATACACACATACACATATATTATACATATATGCATATAAAATATACAATAAGTACATATTCACTATTAAATATGCATAATAAATATATTAAAATATTTATATATACATATTTTATTCATATATTTATATATAAATATAATTTTTATAATGCAAATATATAGAAATAATTTATAACTAATAGAAATATACACAATTTATATTATTTTGACATTTTATTATAAAGCATATAAATATAACATAATTATAATTATTAATAAATGATAATGTATAACTGTAATTACGTATATAATATATACGTAATTAATATATACATAACAGACAAATTGGAATTATGTACAGTACTACACATGAATTTTTACACCCCACTTTTTACCTAACATCGTATCACAAACATTTTCTTGTGCCACGAATATTACTTGCAAACATCACATTAGCGACTACAGAATCTTGTGCAGCCTGGATATGCAGTAAGTTTCACTAATCCACCTCATTTTTGCACATACAAAGCCAGTTCACATTTCGAAGAGATGTGACAATTTTTTAGGTTTTCTATTTCACCCTGTTTTTTTTCCCACATAAAGTGGTTTTCTATGTTATTATAAACTTGGTAACTATCATTGTGATGAATTATCTCACCTCTACCAGTATTTTTGAGGATTCAATTTGTGTCAAGCACTGTTCTAAATGGTTGAGATGTAAAAATTAAAATTCTTCAAGGATTACAATCTTCGAGGGTTTCTGACCTTATAAAATACAGCTTTCATTAAACTGAAAATATGTGTTTAAACTAGCCATTCTAATGTTATTGGACTTTTGGGTAGTTTAATATTTCTCAAATTTGAATGTAACACTGCCATGGACATTTTGCATGTAAAGTATTATCTCTCTTCTGAATTATTTCTTTTTCTTCTTCTAAATTCCTTCAAATGCATTGAATGGATCTAAGAATATTAATATTTTTAATAAGAAATCTAGTTTTCCCTAAATAGAGTTTTGGGGGGGTAAAGCTGGTCTTGAATCCTCTCAACAAAAGTCCCACAAAAATAGACCCTTCAGGGGCTCTATCAAGAGATTCCCTGGAAACATACTGCTACTTTTAATACTTCAAAGTTTGCCAGAAGTATGTAATGAAGGAATAACAGTATCTCATGCATGAATGAGCTGTACGATTTCTTAAACTTCACATTTATTATTTAATTTGTGATAAAAATTGGAAACTATAAAATAGTCCTTCCCAAAGTTTAGTATAAGCATAACTCATAGTCAGCGAAGTGATTTTGGGTAATACAGACGTGAACCTATTTTGAATTTTTTAGCATATATATTTATGTTTTTGTGTGTTAGAGAAAAACACCAGTTAACATGTCAAACCCACACTTCCATAAGATTAGAGTTTAGAAACGGACTAAGGAAGAATAAGAAGTGGGTTAAGACTCAATTTAAAGCAAGACATTAAACAGAGATGCATACAAGCCACCCATGAATGTAGCAATCACGGAGAGTTTTGAAGGCAACAGGAGATACTGTCCCTATCAGTGCGACACAGAGGCTGGTGATGAGATTGTTACCTGCCTTAGCTGATGGAATACCAAAATGAAGAGAGGCAGGGGGGATGGTTTGAGACCAGACTGGGCAACACAGCAAGACCCTGTCTCAAGAAGAAAAAAGAAAGAAGGAAGAAGAAAGAAGGAGAAGGAGAAAACGAGGAGTAGGTGGAGAAGAAGAGGAAGATTCAAGATTTCAGGGAACTTGCAATGTATTAAGTATCCATGTAGTGCAAAGCTCCAATGGCCAAACTTTAAATTTTCCTTCACTCAAGGGATTAAAAATGAACTCTCAAGCCTTTTTGGCTGCACATTAAAATTACCTCAGGAGCTTTTTCAAAGCACGATGGGTGGGCCCCTCCCTTAAAGGTTATGCACCTATAGGTCTGGGTGAAGCCAGGGCATCAGCATTTTAAGGGCTCCCTCACTGGTTCTTATATGCAGCCAAGGCTGAGGAATTCTGGTCAAGGTCACCTTCTTTCTGAACGCCTCTGGATGTTGTCCTGTCCACAAAATGGGGGATTCAAGTCCACGTCCGCACTGGTCTCCCTCTGCATTGGCATTCTAAAAACTTCCCCAGCCCTCTGCTGGCAGGATAATGAGGCTAATGACCAATCAACCCCTAATGAGGATTGATTTGTTTATTAAGCAGCAATTATGTGCCAGGTGCTTCCCCCACCCCCAAGCCCAGGGGACTCAAGGGCAAGCAGGAGACGACCTGGGGAAGGCTGGGGAAGAGGGGGCAGCCAAGAGAAGGCAGAGAGCCTGCTGTATCTTAGGGGGTCTTCCGGATGGGCTTGGGGTCGAAGCACAGGGGCCTGCGGGAAGCGCAGCAGCAGCTCATGTAAATACCCAGCCTTTAATGAGGCAGGGCAGACTTGAGCCTGGATCGGATGTACGAGTGAGGGAATCCCACTCGAGCATGGCCAACGAGCTTCCGGGCAGAGAATATGCTACAGGGAAAGTGGGATGGAGGGAAAGGGGCAGCCTGTGGGGAGAAGAAACCCAAACCAGAAGCAAAGGGCATTAGAGGAGGGAATCACACACAGCGCAGCAGACCATCTGGGTCCCTCCTGAGACTCTAGGATGTGGAAAGCCCCCCACCTCCACAGGACAATGAGAATGCAAATGAGAGAAACTGGCCTGCACAGTCTCAAGAATGAGGGATAAGGTTTAGGAAGGGATTTCCCGCTCACTCTTCTGCTGAGACTCCCTGCAATACATCCCCAAAATTATACCCCAATGAGAAGCAAAGTTCTGCTTATCAATGAGTGGACAATCATCAGATCCTCCTGCTCCTGGGTTCAGTGACAGACCAAGCTGACGGATGCAGCATAGAGGTGGGAACAGACACTTTGTCAAGCAACATGTTCTTTGTTTCCAAAATCAGAGCCTATTTTTCATCCTGAAAAATTCAGGGCTTAGCATCTTGGAAGCACACAGTAAATACTTCTACACATGAAAGATATGAATGGGATGAGTAGGTATGACATTGATTGTGGTAGAATGGAAGGGATGAAGTGGAATGGATGGACTGTATGGAATAAACTGCAATGGAGTAGAAAGAAATGGAGTGAATTCAAGTGGAATGAAATAGTACAGAAAATATAATACACTGGGACAAGATGGAATGGGAATGATGGAATAAAGTGAAGTGAACTGGAATGGAATGGACTAGAGTGAAGCAGAAGGGAATGGAGTGGGGTGGGGTAGTGTGGAATGGGATAGTGCAGGATTGACAGAATATAGGAGATGGGATGGGTGGGGTGGGGTGGGGTGAGAAGGAATGGGATAGAATGAAATGAGATGGGGTGGGATGGCACGGGTTGAGGTGGGAAGGGAAGGGATGGAGTGAGATGGAATGGGATGGAAAGGGATGGAGTGGAAAGAGAAGGGATGGGAAAGGATGGAAAGATTTGGAATGGGATGGGGGAAATGTGAGGGAAAGGAAGAGTAAAGAAAGGAAGAGAAGGGGAGTGAAGATGAAAGTAGGGGTGGGACAGGATGGGATGGAGTGGAATGGAGAAACATGGGATGGATGGATGGATGGAATGGGATGGATGGATGGGATGGAGTGGGATGGGATGGAGTGGGATGGAGTGGAGTGGAGTGGGAGGAGATGGGATGGGGATGGGATGGGGATGGGATGGATGGGATGGATGGGATGGGATGGATGGGATGGAGTGGGATGGATGGGATGGGATGGATGGAGTGGGGTGGAGTGGAGTGGAGTGGGAGGAGATGGGATGGGATGGGATGGAGTGGAGTGGAGTGGAGTGGAGATGGAGTGGGGATGGAGATGGGATGGGATGGGATGGAGTGGAGTGGAGTGGGAGGAGATGGGATGGGGATGGGATGGGTGGGATGGATGGGATGGATGGGATGGGATGGAGTGGAGTAGAGTGGGAGGAGATGGGATGGGGATGGGATGGGATGGGATGGAGTGGGATGGATGGGATGAGATGGGATGGAGTGGGATGGAGTGGAGTGGAGTGGGAGGAGATGGGATGGATGGGATGGGGTAGGGTGGGGTGGGATGGGATGGGATGGGATAGGGTGGGGTGGGATGGGATGGGATGGGGTAGGGTGGGGTGGGATGGGATGGGGTAGGGTGGGGTGGGGTGGGGGGTGGAGTGGAGTGGGAGGAGATGGGATGGGATGGATGGAGTGGAGTGGAGTGGGAGGAGATGGGATTGGGATGGGGATGGGATGGGATGGAGTGGAGTGGAGTGAGAGGAGATGGGATGGGATGGGATGGGATGGGATGGGGTAGGGTGGGGTGGGGTGGGGTGGAGTGGGAGGAGATGAGATGGGGTGGGGTGGGATGGATGGGATGGATAGGGTGGGGATGGGATGGGATGAGGTGAGAGGTGTGATGAGGTGGGGTGCAGTGGGATGGGGCAGGATCTCGTGGGATGGGTGGGTGGGGTGGGGTAGGGTGGGGTGACTTGGATAGTATGTGAGACTGGATAAGCTGGAGGAAATTGGAGGGATTAGATAGAATGCACTGGCAGGAGAGGCCCGTTTACTTTTACTTTACCATTTACAATCAAAATAGGACAAAGGCAGGGATCAGGAACTCTAGACTTGTGTCCCCTGATCATTCACAGTGGGACCCTGATCAAGGCTCTTTTCTTCTCTGGGTCTAGACTTTCTCATCTGTCAATTGCATGTTGGAACTAAGTGATATCTAAGGATTCGCCTGTTCTGGGACCCTGTAGGTCCTTACAGCAGGCATTCACTCATAATTCAGAAAGAATTTGCTGAGCGCCTACTCTGTGTCAGGCCCCATGCTCGTGGCCAAAGCCAATTACACTGCAGTGTGTTTCCTCCAACTGCCCGGTCACCCCAAGAGGTGAATTCAAGATGGCTTGCGGTGGACTCTGGGTTAGCACTTCTAGGTGGCCTTAGGACACTGTGGACGACAGCTCAAGATGAAACTCACAGGCTGTGCTCTCAACAAACAGCCCCTCAAGGCTGAAAGAGACACCTAGTGGGTCTCAGGGACAGGCACTCACCCTGCATTTTAGCCAGGGAGAAACCATAATCAGTAAATACCACAGCAGGCAGGAGCCACCCACTCCTGGTTATTTAAGCTCTAAATACAGGACTCCGGAGATAGTCCCTGTCTGCTGGAAGTGTCCTATCAAAGTGTTTTTCTCTTTTCCATGGCCCCACCCCACCACCAAATGTCTACTTGATCCTCTTACAGCCTGAAAGAGAGACCAGTGCAGCTCCTGGCCACCCCACAATGGAAAGAAGCTAGCAACTTCCCATGGCGTTCAAATCTTTTCAGGATCTGGGCTCATGCCTTCCTCTCTAACCTTATTCAAGCATTCGTTCAACACTATTTATAGCGGCTAAGCACCATGCTGGGTCCTGGGGATTCAGCTTTCACCAAGACAGACACAACTACTGCCCTTATGAGCTCACAATTCAGTGAGGGAAACACTGAAAAATGCCACAAATAACCTTAAAATTACAACTGTGTAAAGTTGTAGGGATGAAAATTAGGAGATCGCTGAGCCTCGTTCTATCTAGTCTTTCTCTCAAACTTAACAGTCTCACCAAATTGGACTTCCTTCACTTCCCAGAGTGAGCACACTCTCTCTCACCTCAGGACCTTTGCACATGCTTTTCCCCTCTGCCAAGAAGTTTCTTTCCACTCCATTGCCCACTGTTCTGGCTGGCTCCTCCGCGTCCTACAGGTATCAGCTTAAAGGCCACTTTCGTCAGGAAGCCATGCCTGGTGTCACCAGTGTGAGCTCCCCTTCTGTTCTCCTCCATAGCGTATGTTTATCCTCCTCTTATTACACTCCAAAGTGAGTGCCTTTTGCATTTCTGGCTAGTGCACTAGGCTGGGAATTTCACTGTGGCATCAATAAGTTTTTATTGAACGGGTGAGTCGTATCCTTACCTTTTGTTCAGTCCTATTCACTGCTTGACCTTGGGGTCCTCCAGCCCTCCATAAAAATAAATGTTTCTCTAAATTTTTCTTATTATATGCTGTAATTCCTTCATGAAGAGGGTAGGGAAAACTGGAGAAGCTTAAATCAGCTTTTCCTTTATATCTGCAAAGCTCCAAGGTCCTTCAGACCCAGCTCCCTCATGGGTATTGGAACTACAGACACCACCTGACAAGATAAAGCTGGAAAGGGATGCAAGCGTCTTCAGTTCCATCCCCTGCTCTTATCTTCACAACTGGCTTCCATCTTGGGACAACTTCAGTGGATTTTGCTATGAGAGGTGCGCAGTAGGGAACACTTTGGGTAAAATAAGGTTGCTTCAGTGTGAGCATTTCAAGTCCCTTTGTAGTAGACAGAATAATGGCTCCTCCGAAGAGGTCCATACCCTAATCCTCAGAATGAGTGAATACTTTGCCTTACATGGCAAAAGGGACTTTGCAGGCATGAAGAATCTAGGGATAGAAGGATTATTCTGAATTATATAGGGGGACCCAATGTCATCACCAGAGAGAAGCAAGGGGGTCAAAATCAGAGATGTGGGCATAGAAGCAGAGGGCGGAGAGAGACCTGAAAAGCCAGCTGGCTTTGATGATGGAGGAAGGAAGGGGATGTGAGCTAAGGAACACAACTGACCTCTAGAAGCTAGAAAACTTAAGGGAACCAATTCACTTTTAGACCCTCCAGAAGGGTCACAGCTCTTCTGACATGTTGATCATTTCCCTGTAAGACCCACTGGACTTCTAACCTCCAGAACCATCAAATAATACATTTTTGTTGGTTTAAGCCAGTAAGTTTGTGGCCATTTGTAACTATGCAGGCGTAGCAAACTAACACACCCTTCCAAACATCAGCCCATGTCTCCTGAATGCTGGTTCAGGTGGGGTAGGTTTCCTGGTAGATCTAGAACACTCTAGTAATCACGATTCTTCATACTTAGAACTATTCTGAAAGGATCTCAAGGATCTGGCTAGTTCAACATCTCTCCAGCTTCAGATAGTTGCTTTATTGAGTCTCCCTTTTCTAGATCATCTATCTCATAAAGAATAAAAAATGTATAGGGTGACAGATTCCTTCGCAAGCCCTAACTGCTCACCTTCACCATTAGAAAAAAGAAAGAACATTGCCATGAAGATTCTGGCTTGGGTGGGGACAGATGTGGAAAGACAGCATCCTTTGGTTGGTTGCAATGATGTCTCTCCCTTCGTTTTTGCGTGGTGGCTCCCCCAGACCCAACCCTCAAATAACGTGAGCTTGGAGTCAGGCACATTATGAGAGCTATGGCTCACTCTTTCCTCCCACCTTGCACCTGGTACTCCAAGCCTGCTGTGCTCACCGGAGAACTGGATGGATTTGTGGATGGATCACCTAATTAATTAATTAATGGGTCAGACTCTATCACCTTCCACTCTTACCTGTGAGCCAGCCCAGACATTCCAGAATTCTATAGCTCCAGCACCACACCCCAGAGAAAAACAGAAAACAACCTCCTGGACCTTGAACCATCAGTCACTTTTCAAAGAAAGTCAAGACTCCGTCAACATTTTTTTCTTCCCCTCCCAAAATTAAAATGTGCCTCCAGTATAGCTTGTTATCAAAAATAGAAGCATTTTATCTATCTTTATTGCAGAACAGAGATTACATGGAGACATTCAATTTGGAGTCAATTTAAATTTCAATTGTCTGTGAAATCTAAATCAATAGGGTATAGTTCAATGACGCTTTAATAAAACAGGACATAACAGAGAAATCATTAGGAATTACATATGATAAGAGATTGGAGCAGAGCCTTCGTAATGGTGGAAAGAGCATTAGAAAATTACCCCCAAGCATTCGCAAGTAAACCAACTACCTCCTTCCCCCATGAGACGCCCGAGAAAGCTTAATTGTGCTATGAGGACTGGAAATCCATCTCTGTCAGCCCAGTGATTGGGGGGGACAATTTACAGTGAGTGACAAAGGCAGGGGTTTTGTCTCACCCGGAATGTGCTAATCATGTTTCTCCATCTCAATGCCTGGAAGAATGTTACACCCTCTCCAATTCCCAACTTTTTCCTCCTTGCTCCTCACCTAGCCTCCTTTGCCCTGAGACTTCACCCTGCAAGAGACCACTAGGAGGGTCCACTCCAGGTCAGGATGCACAGAGGCAGGGAAAAGGGGAAGCAGCTGAACAGAGTGGATAAATGCCCAGGCTCTGCAGAAAGACAATCTGAGAATGAATCTCAACCCCTCTCCTGTGTCTTAGGCAACTTGCTTTACCTCTCTACATCTCCAAGCTTCGAGGTCCCTGTTATTCTCCCTAATAGAGTTCTAGTGTGCATTAAAGGGCTAACTCAGCAGACTTAGGATGTTCAAACCCAGGCATGCTCCAAAGAAAAAACCTGACTGACTCCTGGGAGACTAACCCTAAGCTCTTGCAGTATCCTCCCTAACTCAGTCTTTTTATAGCTGGGTACTTGGGCCAAACCAGGCCAGACAATCTAGGTAACCATGTAATTATGGTGGGAGCCTTTAATCACATTGACTTCTGCAGGGGCTGGTGACTAAGTAACTAAGTTCAGTCATGTGGTAACTGCACACCTATGTGACTGATCTCCAATTAAAACCCGGAACATCAAGGCTCAGGTGAGTTTCCACAGGTGGCAACACTCTATACATGTTGTCACACATCATTGGTGGAAGAATTAGGCATGTTTGTAGGATTCCACTGGGAGAGGACAACTGGAAGTCTATTCTGGACCCTGTCCTAAGTACCTTTCATTTTGCAGTTTTTAATCTGAATCCTTCTGTTGTAATAAACCATAACCATGAGGATAACAGGTCTTCTGAGTTCTGGGAGGCCTTCTAGTAAAGGATTTGAAATCATTCATGGAAGCTGTCAGTGATCTTGGGGACCCACAGGGTAGTGGCTCTGATCTCTCACAGTGCTCATCACAGTTCATGACTGTGTGTTTATCAGTCTGTTCTTGTGCTGCTAATAAAGACATGCCCAAGACAGGGTAGTTTATAAAGGAAAGAGATTTAATTGACTCTCAGTTCTGCAGGGCTGGGAAGGCCTCAGGAAACTTACAATCATGGTGAAAGAGGAAATAAACATGTCCTTTACGGAGTGGCAAGACGGAGAAGTGCCAAGCCAAAGAGGGAAAAGCCCCTTATAAAACCATCAGATCTAACGAGAACTCACTCACTATCACGAGAACAGCATGAGGGTAAATGCCCCCATGACTGAATCACCTCCCACCAGCTCCCTCCCACAACACAGGGGGATTATGGGAACTACAATCCAAGATGAGATTTGAGTGGGGATACAGCCAAACCATACCTGTGGGGGGGGGGGGGGGGGGGTTGCGCACGTGTGTGTGTGTGTGTGTGTGTGTGTGTGTGTGTGTGAGTCATGTGACCATAGATTAGACTTACAATATCCAACACACAGCTGCCACTGGCCAAATGTGGATGCTTAAGTTGAAATTAATATAAATGAGATAAAGTTAATTTAAACGAGATAAGGTGCCTCAGTTGCACCAGGCACATTTCAATTGCAGCAGTCACAAGCGGTTTGTTGGTATCACATGGAATGATTCTAACACCCAGAAAGTTAAACTGGACAACATCAGATTAGATGGCGAGGCTTCAAGGGCATAGGGACTCCTTGCAACTCATCCATATCTGTGTCTCCAAGGTCTCACACGCAGTGGACACTCAATAATTATTAGTGAAAACAAACAAAATTATATTAAAAGATCAGATAGTGGAAAGAGCTCTGTTTCCCATACTACCTCCAATGGTGTGTGCCCTAGAGCAAGCTACGTGGCCTCTCCAGGCTTCAGTTTTCCCAGCTGCAAAGACCTGTGTGCACTCTAGGGGTTTAAAGGTCCCTTCTGGCCGTGCACAGTGGTTCACACCTGCAATTCCAGTACTCTGGGAGGCCAAAGCAGGCACATCACCTGAGGTCAAAAGTTGAAGACCGGCCTGGCCAACATGGTGAAACCCTGTCTCCATAAAAATACAAAAATTACCTGGACATGGTGGTGCATGCCTGCCTGTAGACCCAGCTACTCAGGAGGCTGAGGCAGGAGAATGGCTTGAACCCAGGAGACAGAGGTTGCAGTGAGCTAAGATCATGCCTCTGTGCTGCAGCCTGGGAGACAGAGCAAGACTCTGTCTCAAAAAAATAAATTAAAAAATAAAGGTCCCTCTGGGTCCTGATATTCAAGGCCAGGATGATGACAGGAGACCTGGTGGTCTGGTGCCCTTCTCCTTTCACCGTGTGCTAAGTATAGCCTGAGACAGAATGGGCCAGCAGTCAAGGCAGCCGCAAGCCCCATGATGGCATAGATTTGCTTGCCTCTTTGTTCATGACTACGTCCACCTGGAGTTCTAGTGCAGTGCCTGGCACATAGTAGGTGCTCAGTAAACATTTGTGGGATGAGTGACTGACCCTAAGCACTGAACTTGCAGAGGCCAGAGCTTGGCTCAGGGAGCATGTCCTTTGTCACATGTGGTATAACTGCGTGGCGCCAGCCCCCGGCAGGATTAGAGCCCTTCACTAATAAGCCAATGGAATCAGCTTGTACCCTACTTGGTGACATTCTGCTGTATTGCTGCCTCATGCTCCAGTCCCAAAATGACCTTCAAAACCCACCTCCATCACTGCATTGTTCAAAATCCTTCAGTGGCTCTCTGCTCTTCCCCGGATAAAATAAAGCTACTTTTTTGTTGCATGTGACAAGGGAGGCGGTATCTTCATTTCTTTCTTTTTTTTTTAACCCCAAAACCTAAAACGCAATAAAATATATGTAACTTCATTTCTTTTCCATTTGAGAGCTCATGTTTTGCAGCAGGGAATCTGTAGCCAAAGCTGGTCTGGCCAGGCCCCTAATACAGTGAGAGACTTGGCTTGCGTCCCACACTCACTGCTATGATGTGAATGTTTTGTCTTCTCCAAAATCATGTTGAAACTTAATCCCGAGTGCAGCAGTTTCGGGAGGTGGGGCTCTATCCTCATGAATAGATTAATGCCATTATAAAAAGGGCTTGCAAGAGTGGATTCACTCTCTTCTGCTCTTGTGCCATGTGGGGACACAGAGCTCACCCCTCTCTTGCCCTTCCACCTTCTGCCACGTGAAGATGCAGTAAGAAGGGCCACACCAGGTACCAGCATATTCATCTTGGACTTTCCAGCCTCCAGAACTGTAAAAGGATACATTTCTGTTCTTTACAAATTGCTCAGTTTCGGGTATTCTGTTATAGCAGCAGAAAATGAACTAAGACGCTCAATCTCAAGTTCTTCCTTTTGCTCTCCCATCTGGGCCTCCAAATCCTCCATCCCAAGCCCACCAAGTACCCAAGCCATCCCTCCTTGGGCATTGTCTCCCTTGGTATGCATCATACACCTTGACATAGCTTGGATATTTGTCCCCTCAAAACCTCATGTTGAAATGTAATCCCCAATGTTGGAGGTGGGACTGGTGGAAGGTGCTTTTGGGTCATGGGGGTAGAAGCCTCGTGGATGGCTTGGTGCCCTCCTCATGATCACGAGTTACCACAAATTCTGGTTCTTTTAAAAGAGCCTGGCACCTCCTTCCAACTCTCTCTTGCTCCATCTTGTGACATGCCTGCTCCCCCTTCACCCTCTGCCACGACTGGAAGCTTCCTGAGGCCTTCCCCAGGGACAGATGCTGGCGCCAGGCCTCCTGTATAGCCTGCAGAACTGTAAGCCAAAATAAACCTCTTTTATTTATAAATTACCCGACCTTGGGTATTCCTCTATAGCAATGCAAAATGCACTAACACACACACCTCTCATACCATGAATTGGTCATCCAAAGGGCTTCTCCTCTAGGAGACGGCGCACAGGTCCGCATACTCAGCAGTCTCCATGAAGCGTTGGCTCATCCCTGACCCTTCCGAACCTCTGTTTTCTCATCGGTACAAAGATCTGAAGTTATTTTCTGGATATCCCTTTCTACGACCCTTCAAAACTACTGACACTTCTCACACTCCTACACCCTCGCCCCACCCCTGGAAATTCTGTTCCAATCTTATTGAACTGCAGGGAAACCCCTGAGCTCACCATCACCTTACCAACCTTCAGGCCTTTGTCCCTCTGCTCCCTCAGCCCAGCACACCTTTTCCTTCCCTTCTCCCAACTTTCAAGATTCCACTGAAAGATCAGGCCCCTAGGAAATTTTCTTCCACCCTCTCCATCCTCAGGTGGAACTTACCCTACCCTCCTCTTCACCCCAGCCATTTTCCATGCACAAATTACCACCCTGTGGCATCCAGAGCGCTTTCTTACACATGCTTGCTAATCCAGGAGTCTCTGCCTTCCAGACATCAATTAGGGCCCTCAGAGCAGAATCTTCAGTGTTTTGTCTTTGTAAGGCAAAGACATAAAATCAGAACAGCTCGGGAGTTGGAGCCCAGTAGCTTCATGCTGAATTCTGGCCCTACCCCACACACATTCTGACCTTAGGAGAATCATGAATGTCCCTGTGTAAGATCACATTATTGGCCCCAGCTCTTTATTCCCTCTTTGCCATGTGACTTTGCAATTTATCCCACTAAAGGAGCAGAGTATATATCCCTGCCCTTTGACTTTGGGTTTGGGCATAAGACTTGCTTTAGACAATAGAATGAGGAGGAAGTAACAGGATGCCTGTTTCAAAAGACGTCTTCTAGGATTTAGTGCATTCTCCTGCACTCCTGCCTTAAAAAGAAATTCTCAGGCCAGCCTTCTGCTCTCAGAAGGTTCAGAAGCATGTGGAGCTGACCTGCCACAGCTGAGCTTCTCATGAAGAAGACAGCCTTGTCAAACCAGCCGTGAGCCAACCTGTAAATGTGTGAGCAAGAGTAAGTGATGGCTGCTGTGAACCACCGGATTTGGGGGTGGTTTGTTACTCAGCAATAGTTGACTGATACACTCTCTTCAACTCAGTGTCTTCATCTGAGGGATGATGATAAGTTCCTTGAGGGGCTGTCATAGGATTAGATTACATTGTGAATAAAGCATAAAACTCAATGTCTGACTCATCGTAAGTGCTGACAAATGGCAGCTATTGGTTCTCTGAAAATTTCAACATAGATTTACGCTATGACCCAGAATGTCCACTTCTAGGTATATACACAGAAGAATTGGAAACAGTCACTCAAACAGATACCTGTACACAAACGTTCATAGCAGTATTATTCGTAATAGCTAAAAGGTGGAAACAACCCAAGTGTCCATTGACAGATAAATGGTTAAGTAAAATATGGTATATCCATATGATAAATATTATTAAGCCATAAAAAGAATGATGTCCTGGTATATATGCTACATCATGGTTGAACCTGGAAAATATTATGCTAAGTGAAATAAGCCAGACACAAAAGATAAATACTGTATGATTCCACTTATATGAAATATCTAGAATAGGCAAATTTCCAGAGATAGAATGTAAACTAGAGGTTACCAGGGACTAGAGGATAAGGACAGATGGGGAATTATTGCTTAATGGGTACAGAGTTTCTGTCTGGGGTGAAGAAAAAATTTGGAAATAGATATTGGTGAGGTTTGCACAACATTGTGAATGTAATTGAAGCCACTATATTGTATCCTTAAAAATGGTTAAAAAGGTGACATTCCTGTTATATGTATTTTACCACATTTTAAAAATGGTAGTGGTATTCAAGACAATTCTGGACAACATAGAAAGACCCTGTCTCTACAAAAGACAAAAAAAAAAAAATGAAAAAAAATAGCCGAGTATAGAGATTTGCCCCTAATCCTGACTACCTGAGAGGCTGAGGTGGGAGGGTTGCTTGAGCCTGGGAGTTCCAGCCTGCAGTGAGCCATAATTGTGCCACTGCACTCCAGCCTGGGTGACAGAGCGAGTCCCTGACTCAAAAGAAAAAGGCAGTTATTGTATTTATATTTTCAGCAACTGTGCATAGTAAATGCTGAGTAAAAAGTCTGTTGAATGTTGTTGGAATAAATAAGATAGCCATTGGACGGATAGATGCACAAATAACCACAGGGATAAATAAATGAATCAGTTAATGCTGAGTGAGTGAAGAAACCATATGAGCTCTTTACCATGGCCACCTATTTAGAAGATGTACAACAGCTGGGAGATGGGGCCCTACAGTCTCATGCAGAATTAACCGTATCGAGAGCAGTAAGTATAAAAATCACACAACGTTGAAAAGGCAACCTAGGGGACCCATGCAGGCCTGCAGACCCAGGAGGGCAGAAAGCAGGTCTGGGATGATTGGGCGTAAGAACTCACTGTAGTGGCCCAGCAGGGGACACCAGAGGCTCCCACAATGGAAAGAAACACATGTTTGCTACAGCGAGTAGCAACTCAGGCTGGTGGAAACGGAGAGCGGGCTCCAGATACAGCGCTGCTACCTGCAGGGTAACTAACAGGTTACCAGCTTGATCTTGCCCCTGGGGGAGCCTGGTGAAAACCCAGGTTCTGGAAACCAGAAACAGTGATGATCGATAGAAACCTTGCACGAGCACACTTTAAAATGTAGACACCACTTTCCCGAGGATCAGCTGACTCCATCCTCACAACTACCTTGTGCAGGCTTATCTTGTTACTGTTTCTTTCTTTTTTTTTTCTTTTGGCAATCAGTGTATTAAAACAGTTGACTTAAACATCTGCAATGGTGACTCCTACCTCAACTCCTGGCTCAATACCGACGGAAGTCATCTGCTTAACAATCTCAGAAGGACTGCGCAAGTCAATGAGGTGCTCGTGGATTCTCATCTGGAAACGATCCCATGTCTGAACTGTTAGGCGAAGAACACAAGGCTTACATGAGTGACGGAATAGGTCCAAGGTTACCTAGCGCACAAGAGGCAGGGAGCCACCTCCCAGGGACTGGCTCTATTGGCCCCATTGAGAACTTCATTGGCTCCACTGCTGCCCAGTGAGTGCAAACAAGGCAGGGATGGAACTTGAACCCGGGTCACTTCACCCCCACATCCTATCTTTCAAACACACCCTACGAGAAAAACTTCCAGTGGTGCTATGGTTTGAATGTGTGTCTCCTCCAAACCTCCTGCTGAAATTTAACTGCTATTGGAACGGTAGTGAGAGATGGAATCTTTGGGAGGTGAATGGCAGAACCCCCCACGAGTGGGATTGATGCCATTATAAAGGACGAGTTTGGCCCCCTTTTGCCTCTTTTTTGCCTTCCACCATGTGAAGATAAAGTGTTTCCCTCCTCACCTTTGGAGGATGCAGCATTCCAGGCACCATCCCTGGAATCAGAATCTCCAAGCCTGCCAGCATCTTGATTTTGCACCTCCCAGCCTCCAGAGCTGTGAGCAATAAATTTCTGCATGTAAATTACTCAGTCTCAGGTATTCTCTGATAGCAGCTCAAACAGGCTAAGACAAGTGGGGGAAAGACACAAATCTCTCCCCTGGTGAGTTGATCTCGGATGTGAATCACAGCTTTGGTTACTGGCTAGTACTCCAGTTTGGGGAAACTCACTTGAATCTGTGTCCTAATCTGTAGAATGGGAATAAATGAACCTGCATGATCATATCTTCCTCAGGACGGGAGGTAACGCACGCAAGAGTGTTTAGTACAGCACCCATCCCATAACGGGAGCTCAGTGCAGTCATGAGCACCCTTATTTGTCACCTCCTCTCTGTTCTTTTTCCCTACTCACCCTCCCATCTTCGCTCCCCTTCTTCCATTTCTTCCTGGGTTCTCTCTCTCATCTCTCATTTTTCTTGTCTGCTCAGGGAACACATCCTCCCCATAAACCTACAGTTCCCACATTCCTCCATCTGGTTCCTCAAAAACCAGCAGGCCCCTGTCCTAGGGAACAGCGGGTAGGTGGGAAGTGTTGAGTAACTGCTTTCCACAGGTCTGGGCCCCCGGCCTGTCCATCCCCGCCATGTCCCTCTGCTCCACAGGCGCCATGCCCTTGATCACACTGCCTTCTATCTTACATTCCTGACTTTATATGTACTTTGAATAATAGCTCTCCCCCACCTTCGTGAGGCCACAAATTATCACTATCAATCTCCAGGTGAGATTCAATGTTGTCAACAGTTGGTTTCTCGCATAAATTGGAGGATCCCAGGCTGAGGGGAACTGGATGGAGGAGGGCCGGGGTGCATGCTGATACCCAAGCCACAGGCAGGCTCTGCAGGAGAAGCCGGCACAGCACAGCAGGAGACACAGGAGCACGCTCTGGAGATGGCCACCTGGAACGAGTCCCAGCCGTGCCCCTTCTCATTCGTGTGACCTCAGAAAGGGGCATCACCTCTCTGGGCCTTCATCTTTCTTCCGCTAATGGGATAATCATAGAGCCAGATGAGAGAAATGAGCATGGAGCCTGAACAGAAGGAGAGCTTTAAGCAATGACGAGAATGAAGGGAAGCATCATTTCCCAAAGTCCACGGACCTGGGCCTGAGCCCCACACACGCTTCCTCCCCCAAGCCCTACATATCTCTCCAGTCATGCATTTGGGGGAACACACAGAGAATGCTAAGCAATTTCTTCAGGGGGACAGGGCTCTCTGGCCCCAGATGTTGGGGCACATTTGGGATTCCCATTCCCCACCTCCCATCCCACCAACTCCAGTCTCCCAAGCTAGGCCCTGCTGGGTCCCAAGCCCACGCTTTGACAGTCAAGTAGAGTTGCCCCTCAATGAAATGCAGTGAACGGTGGCCCCTCAGAGCCATCAGCTTCCCAACTTAACTGACACCCCACCGCTTCCTTCTTTAGAAATTCTGATTCTCCCTTCAGAGATTATCATAAAACCGTGCTAGGTCTCCTTCCAACACCCACAGAGATGATGCACCCAAAACATCCATGAGCAAACATTACAGGGAAACAACCCCAAAGGGGAAAGTCCCCCCCAAAGACCTCTATATTACTCTTCACTCAGCGCTTCATCTCTCTAGAATCCTGAAAATTTGGAGACAAAAGAAACCCCCGCAGTTCACCTGCTCCGCAAGGCAGGCAAAAGGACCAGGACAGGGTGTTCAGCAGGGGACCTTTACGGAGCACTCTGCGTACCTGCAGCGTGCGCTGCATCAGCCAGTTCAGGCGCATCCTCTCATTTCATCCTCACACAATCTGTGAGGCAGGGCTGCTGCTAATCGCACGGCACTGGAGGAAACTGACGCTCAGGATGGTGGAGCCACTCCCACCTGTGGGAAAGTCCAGAGTCACACAGATATGAAAAGAGCCCAGACCTGCCTGGCTTCAATACAGGTGGTGAGCTCCCCATTACTGGAGGCATCCAAGAGTCTGCAGAGGGAATTCAAGTATTCAGGAAGCGGGAGACTCCAAATGCCCCATGGATAGGTTGCATCTTCAAGAGGGTTCTCAGTATTGGTGCTATGGAGATTGTGGACTGGATAATTCACTGCGGTAGAGAAGACTGTCCTGTGCGTTGCAGGACATTGAGCGGCATCCCTGGCCTCTGCCCAGCACATGCTGGTAGCCCCTGCTCAAACACAGAAACATCTCAAGACACTGCCAAAGGTCCCTGGGACGAGGGGGGACAAAATCACCACTTGAGAACCACTGTTCCGAAAGGATTTTTGGAAAAGCCAGCAGACATCCACGGAGACCAGCGCTGACAATGCAGAGAGAAGTTTTACACCCCTGCGGTAGCTTCTTGCGAAGACAGTCGTACGCTGCAGCAGCCCTTATATCATGACAGGGATGCTGTATATCTGATCCTCCGTCAGCATCCCAAAGGGCCAGGAGGAACACTCCTGCACATTTAGAAAAGAAGAGAGAGGAGGCCCATGACCCAAAAATACGACGTTAGAACTGAGGCACGATTTGACCTAAATGCAATAAAATTTTACCATTAGTACCAGACCAGCAAGCACTACCCCAACCCACTGATAACTCTGAGCTGCTGCTAGACCTCAGTAAGCCTCGATATATTTTAGCCTTGGTTTAAAATGGAAGAATCTATACAGGTCAGACCTGGAAAGATCCTTAGAAAATAGAGATCAGCTATTTTCTGATATAGCTGATGGGTGGGGTGGGTGGGGGTGCTGGCCATGTGTGATGGGCATCTTTTTGTGCCCCCTACAATCCCCAGACTGCCCCTACACCCTTCTCCCCCATGTGGACTTCCACAGACTGTCCTGCCCTCCGCCTTCTGATTTGGTTCTGCCAACTGGAGCCCCAGAAGAAATCAGGGGAAGGGGAAATGGAGTCAGGGTACTCATTCCCCCTGCTCCTGCCTGCCAGGGTCTCTGAGGATTGGCGGCACCCCTTTGCTGAAGGTCTCAGACAAGGAGCTTGCCTCCCTGGGGACCCTCTCCCCCGTAACTCTTAACCCTCCTTCATCTGGCCTAGGAGTGATGATGGCACTAGCCCCCAGTTACACCCTCCTGTGTGGGTTCCCTACACCCTACCCACACCTTTGTAAACAATTCCTTTACTAAACTCTCCTCAAATCATCCCAATTATATATGTGTCATGTGTTTCCTACTGGGCCCTGACTGATAGATAAACCATGTGGTTCTTTGTTCAAACAAAACAGTATGCAAAAACTCAGCAGCTAGAACAGAGCAGAGCAGACCTCCTACATCCATTCACGTGGATTTCTTAAGCGTCAGCCCTTAGCCAGAAGCTCTGGGCTGGGGCTGAGGACACATTAGTGAGTGAGAACAATGAGGTCCTTACTGGCTGGAGTGTAAAGTCTTGCAGGTGGCCAAGGTGGGGCAGGCGGCCTGAGCTCCTTGGTCCCCGACCCTGTCTTCATGGGGCTCTATTTAATAACCACAGAACGTCACATCAATGCCTGTGACCCAGTTCCCTTGCCCTACTCCCATTTTTCAGATGGAAAAACTGGGGCCAAGAGAAGGAAAGGGCATTGCCCAATATTTAAGATAGTCTACCATCTGGAAGTTAATTCTACAATGGGAATCCTGCCTTCTTAGTTTGGAGCGATGGCTGATATTCAATGAGTTGTCACGGTGTGCCAGACCCTTGGCTACCTACGTGTCACAGTTTAATCCCATAATGACTCTCTGAAGTGGGAAGGACAAGGCTTAGAGAGATGAAGTGACTTGTCCAGAGTCACAGAGCGGGCTAGAGCTGGAGCTGGATGGAACCCAGGCACTCTATGGAGAAGGGAGAGGGGCTGTGAAAAAATGTCACCCTCAGAAAAGCATCTGAGTGTGTGGTTTTTTTAATCATCTTGCAACCATAAGGAAAATTCTTGGTGGCTAAAATCATCCCCTGAGACAGTGTAAGAGAGGGCAGAGGCATCCTAGATCCTTCAGGCACTGGCTTCATTTCAGAACATTCTTGGCTGGAATGAAAACGGCACAGAAGCCAGAGTCAGTCTGGTTCACAGGGAGGGCTCAGGATGGGCATGAGAGGCCCTGAGAGTGCCCCCCCAGACACCCCAGCTTAAAATATCTCCATCAACATCTCAGCAACCTGCCACGATGCTTGAAATGCCACTGTAAGAGTCACTTTAGCGCAGAGCATGACATGCACTTCTCAAAGGAACACACAGTATGGTCACAAATTACCCGGATGCAGTGACACCTTAAGGGAAGGGAAGAAATGACTGGCACTTTTTGAGCACCTACTAAGTGCTTTCCATAGTGGAGATTCAATAAATGGTAGTTTAATATTACACGGATTGTGGCCGGGCTGTAATCCCAACACTTTGGGAGGCCAAGGCGGGCAGATCACGCAGTCAGGAGTTCGAGACCAGCCTGACCAATATGGTGAAACCCTGGCTCTACTAAGAATACAAAACTTAGCTGGGCGTGGTGGCACGTGCCTGTAGTCCCAGCTACTCAGGAGGCTGAGGCAGGAGAACCGCCTGAACTCAGGAGGTAGAGGTTGCAGTGAGCTGAGATCATGCCACTGCACTCCAGCCTGGCAACAGAGCGAGACTCTTAATAAAAAAAAAAAAAAAATTACATGGGTCGTATCTATGGAATATATCTTATTCTTCACAGCAGGGCAGTGAAGAGGGCATTGCTAGCTTCATATTTACAAATGCCAGGCTCAGAGTGGTTTTAACTGACTTGCTCAAGGTCACACAGTTGATGTGGTGCAGAGCTAGGCTGGACCTTTAATGTCAAACCTCCCTACTTTCCATCACATGTGCTATCACCTGAGCTCAAGGAACCGACTTTAAGGGGTTCCAATGGGCTAGGGACAGAAAATGGGGATGCTTGAGGGGCAGTGCTAATCTCAAGGGCATCTGTAGTCCCAGCTACTCAGGAGGCTGAAGCCAGAGGATCACTCGAGGCCAGGCGGTTGAGGCTGCAATGAGCCATGATGGCACTTGTGAATCACTGCTGCATTCCAGCCTGGGCAACATAGTGAGAGTCTGTCTCTTAAAGGAAATAATAATAATTCATTTTGGAAAAATTAGAAATAAATAAGAAGAACTTTGATCAACCTTGAAACTACAGAACTTGGTAGATTAGTGAGGGAAGGGAGGGCATACCTGGGAAGAAATAATCAGAGCAAAGACGTCCAGGTACGACCAAGATGGAGCTGGTTGTTGGTAGAATAGTGAGGAAGAAGAGCCGCCAACCCACAGGAAAAGGAAATGGCCCTTTCGGGACTAATGGAAAATGAAGGCGTTTGGTTTGGTTTTGTTTGAGACAGAGTCTTGCTCTGTCACCCAGGCTAAAGCGCTAGGCACAATCAGTTCACTGCAGCCTCAAACTCCTGGGCTCAAGTGACCTCCCACCTCAGCCTCCTTAGTAGCTGGGACTACCAGCCTGCTCCACCATGCCCAGCTAATTTTTATTTTTTGTAGAGACAGGGTCTTGCTATGTTGCCCAGGCTGGTCTCAAACTCCTGGGCTCAAGCAATCTTCCTGTCTCAGCCTCCCAAAGTGCTGGGATTATAGGTGTGAGCCACTGCAGCCAGCCAGAAATAAGTTTTAATAGATGGAGTGGGGTAAGATTATCAAAGCCTTTGAAACGCAGACAGGTGAAGTTTATAGTTAATATGATAGGCAGGACAGAGCCTCGGAAGGCATTTGACCAGGGAAATACTGATGCAAGATAGAGTCGATCATCATTATTCAGGGGTTCTGTTTTTGCAAATTCACCTACTTGGTCAAATTTATTTCTAACTCCCAAATCAATACCCACAACTCTTTCACGAGCGCTGGCAGGGTAGTGAAACAGGCAAGTCGCTACGCACGTATTTTCAGCTCTGGCTGGGCAAGGCTCTCTTATTTCAGCTCTCACGCTGTTAACTAGTCCTTTTCGCAGTCTATTTAGCTCCAACTTTGTCACATTTTGGTGTTTTGTTGCTTTTGGTGACTTTGCTCTTTAAAGGGGCCCCAAGCACGGTGTTGAAGGGGTGTTTCGTGTTCCGAAGCATAAGAAAGTTGTGATGTGCCTTACAGAGAAAACACGTGTGTTTGGTTAGCTTCACTCAGGCATGAGTTACTGCGCTTCTGGCCTTGAGTTCAACATTTAATAACCCAACCATGAATAATAAATAACGTGTCTTTAAACAGAAACACACGTAAAACTTGGTTATGTATTGATCGGTTGACAATCTAGAAGCAATGGGTCAGTTTTCACTGATTCAATGCTTGCAGCAACTTTATAAAGCATAAATAGCATGAATAATAAGAATCGCCTCTATCAGCATTGTGGACTCTATGGAAACCACAGGACCGTCAGAAGAAACCATCTCTTAAGAGAGTATATGCTCAGGAGCCAAACTACCTGGGTTCAAATCCCGGCTCTTCCGTTTACCGGCTGTGCTGCCTCCGGTGAGTTGCTTAGCTTCTCTGTGCCACAGTATCTCATCGGTAAAACAGAGATGATGGCTGTATCTTTATCACAGGGTGACTAGTAGAATTTAAATCCATTCATGTCTGTTAAGTTCTCAGAAGACTATCTGGCACATAATGAACACTATTTACATGTTTTGTGTTTGTTAAATAAACAAAGAAAAGGGATAAGGTAAAAGAGAGCATCTTATTTCGCAGGTGAGGAACGTGAGTCAGGCCCACATCTGAGTCCTCCCAGCGACAAGATGGGGAGGAAGCTGGCTCTGGGGAGCACAGGTCAAAGTCAATTCAATGACTGGGATGCGAAATTGACAAAAGGTGGCGATGACAGCCACAGATACAGGCGCTAACCCACAGTGCTGAGCAAAGGCACGGTGTGACTGAGGGACCCGCCAAGACCCATCCACCTGTGACAACCAAGGGCCACTTCCTCGTGCTCCCCCTTTCCAAGCCACAGCCAGATGGAACCCAGAGTGCTCTAAAGATGCACCTCTCCACCTCGCCATTTAAGAATTACTAGGCATCTCCAGGCGGTGCAGCTGAGGAGCAAGAAATACTACTGCGCCCCAGCAGAAAGCTAATGAGAAACCGAACACAGCCAGACAGAAGCTTAACAAGAAATACTGGTCCGGGCTGCCCGGAAGAAGAGCGGGCTCCGGAGGCCTGGCGGGCCGCCTGTCTCCCCCCACGCATTGATCGGTGCAGGGCAAGCTGGAGAGCCCGTGAAAGGAGATAAACCAGAAGATGTACGACAGGCGGGGCCCAGGGCTGATGAAAGGGGAAGGGAAGGTGGCTTAAATCAAAGGGCAAGTGCTGCGAGAGAGGAAGATAACAGGATCTGTGCTTATGGTTAATGAGGAGAATTGGTGGAGGCGCTGCTCCAGGGCAGGGGAGGATGGGTGAAGACTTAGGGAGGAAGAGGAAGAGGGGCCCCAGGGAGGGTACCCCATGCTCCAAGCAAATCAGTAACGTGAGCCCAGGGTAAGTCCCTGAAATGGTAAATCCTTCCTGGGTCATGCGGATGGGCCTGCACTTGCCTTTTATGTTCTCTCCTTTATTTCCTAACTTTCCTGCGTGTCCAGGAAAGAATATCCACCTCTGCCCCATTCTCCCACCAGCAAGGGAATGCAAAGCCCGTGTCTGGACAATAGGGACACCAGGGAAGGCTCACCCAGCACCTCCTTTGTGCTTCTGGCTGTGCTGAGAGCTTCCTATTTTTTTTTTTTTTTTTGAGACGGAGTCTCGCTCTGTTGCCCAGTATGGAGTATAGTGGCACAGTCTCGGCTCACTGCAACCTCCGCCTCCCAGGTTCAAGTGATTCTCCCGCCTCAGCCACCTGAGTAGCTGGGATTACAGGCACGTGCCACCACGCCCAGCTAAATTTTGTAGTTTTAGTAGAGACAGGTTTTCACCTTGTTGGTCAGGCTGGTCTCAAACACCTGACCTCGTGATCCACCCTCCTTGACCTCCCAAAGTGGTGGGATTACAGGCATGAGCCACCGTGCCCAGCCCGACTTCCCCTTTTGAGAGTACCAGGAGACAGACAGGAATTACCCCAAAAAACTACTTGAATGGTGACCACGTGCATAAAAATTTTTTTAATGTTTTAAAAACATCTGTGAAATAATGGTCACCATAACAAAATTTTTTGA
The DNA here is from genome assembly GCA_036589455.1 of Ateles fusciceps. Lineage (NCBI taxonomy): Eukaryota > Metazoa > Chordata > Mammalia > Primates > Atelidae > Ateles > Ateles fusciceps. The sequence goes on along the minus strand of JAZHEH010000517.1, from coordinate 4,202,430 downwards.
ACAAAAATTTAGAAACAAATGTTTCTCCTTTGGGAATGACTGGTATAAATTTCAGCTCATCCATACTCTAGAATCCTCTTCAGATATTAAGATATTTGAAAAAGTAAATGTGGACGAGGTATGGTGGCTCACACCTGTAATCCCAGCACTTTGGGAGGCCAAGGTGGGAGGATCTCTTGAGCCCATGAGTTCAAGACCAGCCTTGCCAACATAGCAAGGCCTCATCTCTAAAAAAATAGAAAAAATTAGCCTGTAGTCCTAGCTACTCAGGAGGTAGAAGGACCAATGTGCCCAGGAGTTTGAGGCTGTAGTGAGCCATGAGTGCACCACTGCACTCCAACGTGGGCGACAGAGCAAGATCCTGTCAAAAAAAAAAAAAAAAAAACTAAACTAAATGTATATTTATTTACACTGACCTGAAAAGATGCCTGCAATGCATTATTAAGTAAAGTTTCAGAACCAAAAATATGATCTATTTTTGCAGTAAAACCTCTATGTACTTGTGTGTACACATACATATATATTGTATTAAATAAACAATATGTAGAAGATTCAAATCCTTACTCTCTTATTTATTAGCTGTGTGATCTTGAACTAGCTACTAAAAATTTGGGGCCTCAGTTTTCTCATTTGTAAAATGGGTGCAACTATTATACCAGCCTTGAATCAATTCATTTGATTCTTCTAAAAACTTAGGGCAGCAGTCCCCGGCCTTTTTGGCACCAGAGATCAATTCTGTGAAAGACAATTTTTCATGAATGGTGGGGGATGGGGATGTTTTCAGGATGATTCAAGTGCACACTTGGATTTATTTATTGTGCCCTGTATTTCCATTATATTACATTGTAATAATATAATGAAAGAATTATACAACTCATCATAATGTAGAATCACTGGGAGCCCTGAGCTTGTTTTCCTGCAACTGGATAGTCCCATCTGGGGTGCTGGGAGACAGTGGCAGATCATCAGGCATTAGATTTTCATAAGGAGCATGCAACCTAGATTTCACACATGCACAGTTCACAACAGGGTTTGCTCTCCTATGAGAATCTCATGCCACCGTTGATCTGAAAGGAGGCAGCGCTCGGGCAGTAATGAGAGTAATGAGGAGTGGCTGCTAAAAATGGATGAAAGTCCACGGGCTCACCTGCAGCTTACCTCCTGCTATGCAGCCCAGTTCCTAACGTGGTCCATGACCTGAGGGTTGGGGACCCCTGACTTACAGCATAATACCTGTCCCATAGTATACAATTTGTAATTAATAGTTATTGTTATCTATCCCTCTACTGTCAGTGTATTAGCCCATTTTCACACTGCTATAAAGGAATACCTGAGACTGGGTAATTTATAAAGAAGTTGAATTGACTCACAGTTCCACATGGCTGAGGAGGCCTCAGGAAACTTACTATCATTGCAGAAGGGGAAGCAGGCACCTTCGAAGCGAAGTGCGAAGAGTTTCTCATAAAATCATTAGATCTCGTGAGAACTCACTCTCACGAGACCAGCATAGGGGAAACCACCCCTATGATCCAATCACCTCCCTCCCTTCACACATGGGGATTTTCAAATCAAGATGAGATTTGGGTGGAGACACAGAGCCAACCCATATCCATCAGGAAATTGCTAATATGTTTGATGTGCATTATAGAGACAGGGAGCTGCTGGTGTTCACTGGCACACTCTACACTGATTATTCTAGAATATGAGATTCGAATGGGGCAGGAAGAACCAACATTTTCTATTTTATACACTGCCGTATTGTTTGGCTGTTTGGTTTTGGTTTGTTTTTATAAGCAGCATGTATCATTTTACAATTAAGCTAGAAGAAACCATACGAAAAAACAAATTAGTCGCAAGGAGGCAGACACAGTGGGGGAGAGCAGGGGCTGTGACCGCATCTCACATTTCGCACCCATAAAGCAGGAAGACAGGACCCAAGCAGCACACTGCACATCCCGCAGCTAAATCTGTCCACCTTCCTCCCTTCTGCAAGACACAGGTGCCCAGAGTCAGAAATTACATCTGGGCTGTTCAGATTTGTGGCCACTCTCCCCCAGTCATTCAGAGCACAGGGGAAATTCAGCCTCATGCCACCATTTTTCAAGCACCACCGGTGGAGGAGGAGATATCAGCTCTGCATCCACATTGGTCTGACCACCAATCTCTGTGGAAGATACTCGGAGAAACAGAATTTCTTCAAGTGCATTTGCAAAGGTTTTCAGTTAACAGAGGGCCCACAAAACCATTAGCTGTGAAATCTCTTCAGCACCCCCTAATGAAGATCCCCCTGTGGACAGATCACGAAACGGGCTCCGAGAAGGAAAAGAGGCACCCAAAATAACACAGCTGGAAGGGAAAGGAGCCCACATTCAAACACAGATCTGTCTGTTCCAGTGCACATGCAGCTGAGGCCACACAGAAGCAGAGGTT